>CM076986.1:6296614-6354114 GCA_039105355.1 Benthosema pterotum
AGGGGGGCATTGCCCCCCATCCTATACCTAGATCCGCCCCTGCGGCAGATGTTTTTCCATTATTCTGGCTCGTCGACCAAAAAAAGTGCTTTGGCTTTTCTTTGGGTCAGTATAGGACAGTTGGTGGCACATATATTTAATGTGCATCTGGACTACTGTACTGTGCAAACAAATGCATGCACGTGTGCGCGTGCATGCATGCACAACACACTCTCACTCGCACTTGTGAGTGTTTGCCAATCCAATATTTCACTGCCAATTCGATAATGACTATTATTGCAGTAGCCACATACAGCGTTGTTGAGTAAACAAATGCACACAACGCAACACATAGATAACTAGTGCTGGAAAGTAACGGATTACATGTAACGGGATTAGGTAATTAGATTACAAAAAAACAGAAACTGTAACATTTTAAGAGTTTAGGACTACAATTTAAGTAACAAGTTAAATACCAAACAATAAAATAATCAGTCAAACTAAAGCACACATGATCAGAGGCTGCAATCTGCCGTGGCTGCTCATTGGGAACAGCTTTCTCTGGTTATGGTAAAAGAAACTGAAAGTAATCTTTACTTTAAATTCGGTAACCTGGATTAAGATACTGACTCCATTTTTTAGCAAGTAAACTGCAACTGTGGGAGGGGATTACGTTGTGCTTTTTAAAAGTAACCTTCCCAACTCTGCACACAACACAAGAAAAAACACGAGCGTGCACACACACACACACACACACACGCACACACACCACTTACATGAGGAGTTTCGCAAATTAACGCAAACGCAAATTAACAAATTAAAAATTTAAAAATGCAGTTCACTGCCAGTTCAATAAGCACTGTTATCGTAGTAACCATCTGTCTTGAAACTGTGATAGAGAGAGAAAACATGTAGTTGAAAATATTATTTCCCCCTAAATAAAAAAAAAGCGCATCGTCTTGTAAACAGGGTCATTAAGAAGTCAACATCCACGTCGTCAACATGGTCCCCATCAACGCACGGAGCGATTCCTTCCCGGGCTGCCACGTGCGCAGTCGCAGGCACACGGCAGCGCACCGCCGTTTGCATACTCAAGTGGCTTGGCGACGCAGCGCCCAGGAGGAATCCGAAACAATCAGAAAACGTGTTGCTCGACACGAACTGCCGCGGTGCGCGCGAATGAAAGACAAACATCTGGCTCTAATGCGGGGGCTTTATTCCATTCTGAAGTGAAAAAATAATTAAAAGATATGCGACACATTTTCACCATTTTCAAAAATATCAGACCTACAAGCTCATAGCCACATTTGCACCATTTTCAAAAATATCACCTTACAAGCTCACAGCGCGCCACTACTCGTGGCGCGCTGTGCTTGTAGGTCTGATATTTTTCAATAACTAAAGTGCGCTACTGATGCTAAGTAATGCTAACTAATGCTAATAATGTAATGCTAATTCTAAACTAATGCTAATGCTAGTATTGTTAATGTGAATAATGCTAAGTAATCGAATAATGCTAATTGATGGTAAGAAATGCTAAGTAGGTAATGCTTGTAATGCTAAGTATTGCTAATGCTAAGTAATGCTAATGCATTAAGTAGTCAATAATAGTCAATAAATATAATATATCATTAGCATTATTGACTACATATACAGTAGTCAATAATCCTAATAATGCTAAATAATGATAGGTAATGCTAATAATCTAAGGTAATGCTAATAAACTGAGAACAATAAAAGATGGTTCCACCACAAAAATGCTTTATGGGAGCCATCTGTGGGAGAGATAGCTTGGGGGACGTCAGAGCTCAGAGCACCCTGCACTCCTACCCTCTTCTCCTCAAGGTAAGACGTGCTTCTGATGACAGCTAAATGACAACCCAGGGATAACACAACTACTCAGTAGCTGGAGACAGGGCTGGAGAGTAGAGACGGAGGGAGAGATAGAGGGTAAGGGAGAGAGCATTGTTGCCAACTGCCAAAATCCAAAATGTACGAGTGAAAGCTCCTGGTGGAAAATCTAGGTGCGTTTTTGCTGGTGAGTTGTCGTGAAATTGGTGCCTGAGATAAAACCCTCGTTTTTCACCATTTTTCCTCCTATGATAGAGTCCTCCTTCCTACCTAGAAAGGACCATTGGTAACCAAATGTGTTATAGATGAGTAACTCTTAAGATCGTAAAATGAAATGAAACCAGTGGCAATTCCAAAATGCACTAGAATGCGCTAGAGCAGTGGGTTTTCAACCATTTTCATACCAGGCCCCACAATTTATTACACATTTGATTTTAGCCATGGACCAACATTTGATGTTGAGTTTAGTCTCTCGGACTAATTTAGAAAAAATAACTGCAAAATGTTGGTCAAAATAACAATTCTTCAACATTTTCTAAATGTGTAGATTCTTGAAAATGAGGGATTTAAGATGTTTAAATATAATTTAACTCTTGAGAGTGTAAAATGGAACCAAATGGACCCGTAATGGGTCCATTTGTTTTCATTTTACAATCTCAAGAGTTACACGTCTATAAGGGTCCATTTGGTTACCAATGGTACTTTCTGAAGGAAGGAAAATGGTGAAAAACAAGGGTTTTAGTCTCTGGCGCCTGTCAGCCAATTTCGCCCCAACTCACTAGCAAAAAAAAGCACTAGATTTTCCGCTTTTTGATGCTAAATATAGCGACAAATGCACCAAGTTGGCAACACTGACTGAGAGAGAGAGAGACAGAGGGAGAGAGAGGGAGAGAGAGACTCAAATACAGAAAATTGGGACACATACATTATGTATCATGGAGAGCCACAACACTCTTGAGTTTCGGCTGACGCGGGAAGTTATGGAGAGTTAGAGTTGTGACTCGGTGGTGGGGGATAATGAGGTCATTTTTTTGGCTCTTAAGCGTAGCCCATTACTCACAATGTGTGTGTGTGTGTGTGTGTGTGTGTGTGTGTGTGTGTGTGTGTGTGTGTGTGTGTGTGTGTGTGATTGTGTCAGAGTGTGTGCGTTACAGGATTGTCTTTGACCACAGCTCTTATTTGCGGGCAGCAAGTACGTAGTGCATGCAAAAATACAGTGGTTGTATACCTTGAGAATATTGGCGATGATTTTTTAACAACAAATGAGACAGCATTCTAAAGTATAACGACAGTATTTTTTCGTGTGTGTGTGTGTGTGGGTGCGTGTGTGTGTGTGCACGTGTGCGTGCACGTACGCTCCCACTCGTGTGTGTGTGTGTGTGCGCGTGCATGCGTGCATGCGTGCGTGCGTTTGTGTGTGTGTGTGTGCGTGCATGCATGAGATGGGGAGGAGGGAGTCATTCTCCAGGAAGGTCAACAACATTTCATCAGGCAGAAAGGGACACACTCTACATGCAGGTGTACTGTCTGTAAGTGATATCACTTATTTAGTAAATGGTTGGACATGGTTGTCGGGAATGAGGAGACGGTGTCAATGAAACCTGACCCTTTGAACAAACATTAACATCAGTGGAGTAGCAGGATGTGGTCAAGCATGGTTATATATACACACGTTTTTAACTGACATTGCAACAGGCCCGGATGTCACATTTCCCAATTGGTGGGGAGGGCAGGCGAAAATGGCATGAGGGCGGCTTCATTGCCCGTGACGCTTCGCGCCATGGGCGATGAAGCCGCCCTCATGCCATTTTCATTTAAATTCTTTAGTTCTGTGACTCACATGACTTGTATCTTGTACAGGACTTACTGTATATTAGGCAAGTAAAGCATCAATAATAAAGCTAAAGGTCTGACTCAGAGAGTTTTCTGTTTTCAATGATAGAATGGTGTTGGTTTTGTGGTGACACAGCTGTAGTACGTTAGTGGCAAAGTGTTTCAAACAATTTTAAATATAAGCACTTGAATTTGAGTTGTTTGTATGTCGTCATGTTTGGTGGGCCAGTCACGGCATTTAGCCCCCCCCCCCCCCCCCCCCCCCCCCCCATGCACATGCCTAGATCCGGCCCTGAATTGCAACCAATTTCAAAAGGGTCAAATTTCAGATACAGCCATTCGAATGGAGGATGGATGGATGGATGGATGGATGGATGGATGGATGGATGGATGGATGGATGGATGGATGGATGGATGGATGGATGGATGGATGGATGGATGGATGGGTTAGATATGGACAAGCAAGGCAGGATGCACGGTGGAAAAACATGGGGATGCAGGAACGGGGTATGAAATGAGGAACATTTGTTTAAATAATCCAAATACCTGGACATAAAACCGGCAAGAGCGTTCTCGCTTCTGGAGCTGCAGAAACCAAACAAACCCACAGGGGAAATGAAAATTATTAGCAAACAATTCAAGAACAATTCCAGCCTGCATGGCTTGAAAAAATGCAAATAGGATAGCAATCGTCTCGAACTCCGTCCCCTTACGCATTAAGTGCTACTCATTTTACATAAACTGTGCAGAAAAGCCACGTTTACATTAATTATGCAATATCTAGGAAAAACTAGCGCCGGAGACGCCGCTTGTGTTAATTAGCGGCGAAATGACTAACGCAGCCCACGTGGGAATAGACCAGCGAGACGCTGGCGTTGATGCTCTTTTCCTGCAGAGTTTCAAGGTTACCACCGTTACCAGCGAGGGTTGGCTGTGTAGGAGGAGGTTGGTGGCGTCGAACTAAGGAGAACTATTTAACCTAGAAACCTCCTGTCACCGCAGCACCACAGCTAATGCTAAAAGAGAGCTTAGCTTAAATGGGGATAGCTGACATTTGCAGGCCAACTGCAGGCTAGAGAAAGTTCTCTGTGGAATGATCCACTTCATGTAAGTTCTTTAAAAAAAAGTATAATAACAAACCGGCTGCTCACTCAGAACAGGAGTTGCTTAGGGGATACTCGGTGGCAGCATGTGGTAGCAGTGTTGTTTGTTTGAGAATATTTTGTCTTAGTCTTAGTCTTTTGAGTAACACACATTTAGTCTTTTAGTCCCATTTAGTCTTCTGAAATTCTTTTTTTTAGTCTAGTCTTAGTCGACGAAATATTAACATCGATTTAGTCTTAGTCTCAGTCTTAGTCTTTTATTAGTCTTAGTCTTTTTTTAGTCTTAGTCTTTCAGTCTTAGTCTTGGTATAGTTTAGTCTTACATACAAATGCATTGTAGGTTTATATATGTTATACAGATTTATAGTTTTTAGTATGAAAGATGTCTTGTTTTATTTCTTTGTATAAAATGACTGCATTAGTAATAAGTTCCTTTCCTGAAAACGTAGGCAATCTATACTGCAGATATGTTCACATACTTAAAAAGAACGAAAAAAATAAGTTAAAAATGTTTCCTATTTCCATTAGTCTTAGGTTATGATTTAGTCTTCGTCTTAGTCTTAGTCTTTTGAAAACACACATCTTTTAGTCCCAATTAGTCTTCTGAAATTCATTTTTGTTAGTCTAGTCTTAGTCGACTAAATATCAAAAACCTTAGTCGACTTAGTCTTTAGTCTTAGTCTTAGTCGACAAAAACAACACTGTGTGGAAGTCAATATGGATTGGAACCACCGAGAGACACAATCCCTTCCCATAAAAAGAGCCTCTCGGTCCACATTACTACAGCCCACTCCTCGTGGAAGTGTGCCCGCGAGCCAAGCTAGCCCTTTGATCATGGAGAGAACAACAGCCACGGAGGAGCATCATCTAGCCGTTTGCCAACTTAACGGTGTCTTTGTCTGTCTGCTGGGCGGGCAGCATTGTGCTCCGCTATCAAAGGCATCTTTAATTTGCTTAGTTCTTTTGCAGATCGTGTCGGAACGATTGAATTCAGAGGTTGAAACACCAGTCGATGTCAGTAGCTGAGAGAGGGAGAGCTAAAGAGTTCTGAATCAGGCGTTTTAGACCAAGGAGTTGTTTTGGGGATGGACAGGATAGAAAAAGCCACGTACGCTATAAAAGACATGTTCAATAGACATTTGCCGTAAGCCCATCCCCTAACGGCTATTGTCCAATCACAGCTAAGCATGGCATGTGATAGACAAACCTCTCCACCAATAGCTTTCTTACATGATAAAACATTGTTTTAAAGAATAAATGTCACACATTTTTCCAACTGCATAGGGCATGCCTGGATAATGGATTTGGACGAGATTTTGAATGTCTGGTTCCAAAAATGAACCAGTATATGGTTGTCACAATCGGGCAACCTCACAATGGTAAGTAAATGGTAAATGGTGCATTCATAGATCTCCTTCATCCAAGACGCTTTACGTAGATGGTAAATCCCATTTAACCAATCACACACAAATAGCAGCGGAAACCATGCAAGGTTAGATATTTACATTCAAATTAATGTGCCGGTCAAGTGAACGTGGCAGTCTGGAAAGTGTCCCATGGCTGGACACTGGAGCGAGGGCCGGGTTTACTGATAGGTCTATTCTTGTATTTGTCATTGTTGTGGAGCTTTGAAGCCTCATTGTCTTTGTCTAACAACCTGCTGACTTTTGGCCCCTTCCTGATTCCGCATCAGAATGTAAACGTAAATCTAGCACAGAACAACATTTTTCAGACTTAAATGATCTTACAATGTCGTTTGTCTTTCTGTCAGTAATTATGAACTCTAGGTGCTTGTCGCTGGGGTTCTCTCCGGAGCCCCTCCTCGTCGACCATCTTTACTGCCTTCCCCTTGATGGGAGAAAACTGGCACTAAAATCTCAATGGGGACATCTGGGTCCGCCGCGGCGACCAAATAAAAAAAAAAGGCAGAGCTAAGAGCTAGCCGAGGGAACAGGTGTTGGTGTTCCACTACGAGTGAAGCCACTCCAACGAATTAACGGCTGACATTTCGAATTTTCACCGGTGTTTGCTTTACCGTCAGCTGTTCGCCAGACAGAATGTATTATTTTAGCTCGCGTCTCGCCTCCCTGCCCCTTCGGTGTGCACGGCTGCGGATTGGGAAATAATTGCATTAGCTCAGAGTGCAGCGAAAAAGGGAAAAAAAAAAAGAAAGGGAGAGAGGGAGAAAGTGAAAAGCTGTAGTCGATGAGCTTGGATGGAATCCAGTGGAATATATTCCCCTGTCCTATTAGTAATAATCAGATTGCTGAATTGGGCTTTGCAGAAGAAGATCCATAATGTGTATACTGTATGTTCTGCAAATTCGAGTTAAAAAATTGAATTGACAACATTTGAAAGAAGACATATCGAACTATTTAAAGGAGAAAGTGATACATGATACTACATCAGGAGGTCTCTGTTTCATAGCAAATTCCCTGTAATGTTAAGGACGGCTTTTCTTAAGGCAACAGACCACAGGAAAAGGAAAAAAAAAAACATAGAGATCATTTTATCTGACAGTAGAAGGCCGAAGAGTGGGGTCATTAAAATAACACCCGCTGTTCGCGCTTGACTGGATTGAACTCGTTTGTCATGTTTATACGATTTCCAACAGTAGCACAACTTTCAGAGTTTTTTTTATGCGAAGTTTGCAGCCCGACGGATATGCCCAGATTTGGATCCAATTCCGATCTCTGTCCTAGACCACCACCGTTTACCAGATGTTTTGACTGTCGTTTTGTTCAGAAAAGTACAATTTTTCGTGTTCAATTTTTATAGAAAAGAGTTGAAAGTTTGTGACTTTTTAAAATGTAATTGTGTCAATTTGCCGGCCTTCATCCCAATCATTACAATAGATCTACAAGCTCACTGCTATCTTTTGAATCAATCAAAACTTGACTTCAGTCTTGTTTTGCTGTCTTTTTGCTCATGCAGTAGATTTGTATAAATTAGAAACATTCGGGACCGTGTCTATGCCTAAACCTAACCCTCACCTTAACCTCTGTAAAACCTTGCCTTATCCTTGAGGGAAGATCGAGCTGAGGGAACATAGACATGATACATATACAGGGCTTGACACTAACACCCGCTTGCCTGCTTGCCCGGGGCAAGTAAAAAAAATGGTCGGGCAAGTGAAGACTGCTACCTGGTTGCCCGATCGGGCAAGTGTGCAACTTAGTGCGCTATAACACAACACAAGATAAATTTGTCTTGAAGGCAGTCATTGCACTCTGCCTCTGTGTCTTTCCCTGCTTTCTAGCTATCTCTACCCATCTCTCTCCCAGGTCCATTTGGTTTTAAACTATCATTTTGCTGGGGTCAGGGACCACTGGGTCTGTGACCACTATGGGCTAATTAAGATGATGAATTTTAACTCTTGAGAGTGTAAAAATGAAACCAAATGGACCCGCAAGGGTCCATTTGGTTTCATTTTTACGTTCTCGAGAGTTACATCTGGTTAACCAACTTAGCTGGGGACCACCTGGAACCCTCTCAGGGGAAAGCACCCAAGCAGGAAGTAAACTTAAATGCAAAATTTACAATATATTTTTGGGGGGCAAGTGACCATGACCTGAGGGCAAGTAGAACCTGACTTGCACTTGCCCGATGGGCAAGTGCCTCGGAGACCTTAGTGTCAACCCCTGATATACACACTATATATCGGGCAGCCTGTAACGAAGATGTTAACTCAGGCTGTACTAATACCACATCTTTATATTCCATCTCTGCTCCCTCACAAGTGCTGATCTGAACACTGTGTGTGGATCGGTGAGGGAATACACCGGCGAGACCCGAGGCTCATGTTTATAGCACCTGTCGGATAACATCAGATCACTACCTCTGAAGTGGTGGCTCTAAGCACTATGTTGTACTCGCTATCACTAGGTATTATGTTAGCTGTTACTTTAGCTAGCCTATAGCACTTGTAGGTCTGCTAAAAAATAGCAGACCTCTGAATATTTTGTCAAGAGTGAACGTTTCAAATTCAAATGTTTTGCTTCTGGTAGGTCATCTTCAGATGGGGGACAGTGGCCTTGCAGGAAAGTTACGCGGTCTGTAGGCTATTGAATCCAGGAGCCGGAGACTTCTTTTAACTTCTGTCTGGCAATATACTAAATGCAAATTAATAAGCCATGTGTGTTCCCCATTATACTTCGGTAGTGCATCCGTGCTGAACCCGAAAAAAGTGACATTAATTGGATGTAAACGGTGCAGCTTTTAGCTTCTTTGTATTGGTTTGACGATCTGCAGACTGGCTATTGTTCTCAGTCTCCCCCGAGATTGCATGAATGAAAAATAATGGAAGAATAACGGCGTAAAGGACCGTTTAGTAACAGAAACGGCGCTACAGAATATATTTAACTAACTGACCTCGGCTGCACCTCAGTTATTAGCAAACAAATCACCGGTTTGTCGGGTGTTATCCCGCTTATTACATGGCTTACACCAGTGGTTTTTAACTAGTGGTCCGAGGACCTAGGAGCTAACCAAGTGGACCCACTAATGGCGTGCTGGAACTAAATGTGGAAGCGCGCCGCGAATTGATATTAGCACAGCTTTTTGCACTTTGGGAACCTTGATTATGCAGCAGTGAGATATAGAGCGGAGCGGTGAATTATAGTGACATATTTGACCGCTCACGTGACCAGAACACTGGCTTCTGATTGGAGCATTCATTCAAGCCGTGTAATAAAACAAAATAACGCATTATAGCTTACGTTTCCGGGGGAAAAAAGTATCGCAATTACAGTAACACGCTATTTGTAACGCGTTATTGAGCAACACTGTGTCTGTGGGGTCATACCTTATTGAGGCTGCGGGCGGCGCTGTCCTTGCCTCCCGGCGTCAGGTTCCTCAGCTGAACGTCCAGCAGGTCCACCAGCTGCACCATGGCCTTCACCGTGTAGGTGATGTCTCCAGCCTGGAGGTGACTCTTCGTCTGCTCCGCCAGCTCCCTGGCGATGACCGCCGCCGTCTCGCCCGCTTTGATCTGCAAAGGTAAAGGGATTACACATGAGCAGACGCTACGGTATACGGTCAGAACGGATCAGATCCTCTTTGCATAAGTAAGCAGGACCATTCGACTACGCGGCCCGTAGTCTTAGTCTCATGAGTCCTCAGGGACAGAATCAGGGGCGTTTTTGCCATTAGGCAGACTAGGGAGTTGACTGGGGCGCCATAAGATGAGGGGCGGCACGGGGACAACCACCAGACATGCTTTAAAGCAGTGGTTTTCAACCTTTTTGATACCAGGGCCTACTACTTATTCAGCATTTGAGCCACAGACCACCATTTGAGAATATTTTAAACCCCACAGACCCCAAAACTAAAGATTTCTTTCTTCTAGTTGTGTAGACTTGGGCTAATTCAGATGATGAATATTTTAACTCTTGAGAGCGTAAACAAGGGCAAGGGTCCATTCGATTTCATTTTTACGCTCTCAAGAGTTAAATATGGTTAACCAACTTTCCATCATTTAGCCCTGGGGACCACCTGGAACCCTCTCAGGGACCACTGGTGGTCCCCGGACCACCTGTTGAAACCCCCTGCATTAAAGGGACGTAAGGCTAATAAGCCTCATATGGATAAATACATTATACTTGTCCTCTATAACTAGAATTGAACTAGAATTTAAAACCCATATGATATGTTCTTTAGTTTAAAAACAGTCCTGTTCTTTAGTTTAAAAATAGCTGTTTCCCTGTCTGCAGGGAAACAGCTGCAAGCATCAAAGTAGAATCAACATAGAGGCACAAAAATATACACTCTATAGACAGTGTTGGGAATATTACTTTACCTTGTTAATATATTACTTATTAATTATTACGTTCATTTTAAAGCAATATATTATATTACATTATTACTGTCTGAGCAAGTGTAATATATTAATATTACTATTACATATTACTTTGAAAAAACTTTTTGCAAAATATACAGTATAATTAAATATTTAGTGTCACTATTAATCAAATATTGCGTAGGCCAGTGGCTACAATAAACAAAGCGCACTTGGCTATCTGGCCAAATCCATATGAAATCAACTTGAAAAAATGTCACTCCTGAATGAATAATTTGATGACAAATGACAGAAAATAAGTAATTATTTAACTTCTGCAGTTGTCAATATAATTTCACAAGAACATTTTCAATGAGACAGATTGACAGAAAGTAATATTGAAAGTAATGCAGTAATGCAGAAAGAAAAGTATAATATATTAGATTGTTTTAGTTAAGTAATATATTTATATTACAAGTTACTGCATTTTGGTAATATATTATGTAATATATTAAGTTACGTAGTGCAAATGTCCCAACACTGCTCTACAGTATATACTGTACATATGTTATGATTTTTGCCTAAAAAGTTGCCTATAATATCTTTAATTCCAGGTTACCGGTTTAATGTTAACTCCCTTTGTGTTGTGATACAGTCGGCCTCAAAAACATTTCCCGGCAAAGCCAAACGCAAATTTACACACGCATAAACACACACACGCACGCGCGCGCGCGCACACACACACACACACACACACACACACACACACACACACACACACACACTAATATCCCCGCACCGACCCACTCTGCCGTGACCTCATTACTCCCGACGTACGCAATTTGAAAAATATGACAAATTGCAAATATACAAAACGTGGAGTGCTTTAAAAAAAACGGATGCTGCTCATAGGCCGATACGCGTCGTCCGCTGATTGCCTCCGCTGTATCGCGTGCAATTATTAGGCGAGGTGGTTGTGGAAGCGAAACACACGAGAGCCGACGGCGTCCTGCGTATCTGGAAGCAATTATAAAGTCAACTGCTGAAGAGAATTTCCCCAGATAACATTTGGCCATTATGGAGCAGGGGCGGATGTAACATGTCCCATTTGGGGGGGCAAGAGAACATGTTGGAGGGGCAAGAGAAAATGGTATGGGTGCGGCTTCATCGCCGCACCCATAAGCCCGATGAAGTACCCGATGAAGCCGCACCCATACCATTTTCGGTTACAGGAATTTTATTAGTCAAGTAAAGCATCAATAATAACATCAGTTGTTGTTGAAGTTGCAACAGACACGCAGCATGCATAAAGCTAAAGGTCTGACTCAGAGAGTTTGCTGTTTTCAATGATGAAATGCTGTTGGTTTAGTGGTGCCCAAATTGTAGTAGTAGTTTCAAATGACTTTAATTTGAAATATCTTGGGTTGTTTTGCATGCCATCGTGTCTGGGGGGGCAGACTGGGTATTTCGGGGGGCATTGCCCACCCCATGCCCATGCCTAGATCCGCCCCTGTTATGGAGTAGGAATATGAATGAATGGCGCCGTTGCTGAGGGGAAGCGGAGCGTATACTGTATGTCATAATACACACAAACACACAACCATGGAGTCTGTTTGATGATGAACGTTTATTTTTTTTCCCCCTGACGTTAGGAAGCTTACAGCATGTGAGCTCTTTGACGAGGATTTGGCGACGAAACGGAATGAAGCGATTCGTTTAACCTATTTCACATTAGTGATCCCGAGGCGTCAAGCTCTCGTGTTATTTTTTTTTTCTCCAATACAATCCCCCTTTTCAACCCCCCCCCCCCCCCCCCCCCCCCCCCACACACACACACACACACACACACACACACCCCACTGAATCTGAATCGTCCTCCACTAACACAGGTGCCTTGATTACAGTCGGAAATACTATTTTTTTTTAAACATGTGTTTTGGATACCATTCTGGCATCCAGACAGTGTATTACTCGGTTTAAACTCACTCATCGCGTTCGAATATATATGCAGTATATCTGAACACATCATAGAGTTAGGATATTGAGGTGCCAGACACCAGAGTTGGAGCACGTGACTACGGAGCCACTCCGAGTGCAAACTGCAATTGGGAAGACATTGTTTTCAATGAGAACGGCGCAAATAAGAGCTATTTTAGGTACCTATGCAAAAACGACAACTGTTTTAAAGTAACGTTCAGTCATGAATGGGGGGGGGGGGGGGGGGGGTCCCGCGGAAATCTCGTCTTAACGTCTATGGCACCTCTTACCTCGTTTTTGTAAACAAATACTCCTCTTAACGTCCATGGCACTTAAACAGTTAATATACCATTCAGGTTTGTTTCCATGAAGACGTTACCCAGTATAGCTTCAACAGACTGCCTGGCGTTTCTCTTTCTTGCCTACACAGTGCACCCACTCCCACCCATGTTCTCCCTGTAGTCTCTCCACAGAGAGCTACGTGGTGATTTCAGAAGCATCATAGTGCACAGTAATAATAATAACAACACCTCCTCCTCCTCCTCACCACATACTGCTTAGTCGTTGGCTGGTGGTGCCATTAAGTCGATTTAATTACATTTGTCCTCCGGGTGACAGAGTTTATTGGCTAATGAGACTCTCCATTTAGTCCAGAAAGTCTCTTCTTCTTCTCCAGAGCTGGTTTGCCAACGTTTTGTCTCTCCTCCTGGCAATTTGAATTAAACCTTTGTGTATTGAACGCGCTTTGGTGTTTTAGCTGCTGAAAAATAGCAGATCTACAAGCTCATATCGCGCCACTCGGTGGCGCGATATGAGCTTGTAGTTCTGCTATTTTTGAAAAATTGTGAAAATGTGGTGCAAATCTTTGAATACATTATTTCGGAAGCAAACATTTTTAACTCTAATCTTTGCTTCTGGGGGATCCCTAGAACAACATGTTTTTAGATGAGGTTCTGCAGCTAAATAATATTTCTGGGGGTCCTTCCTATGAAATATGTCAAGCATCACAGACACAAAAAGAGATTTGTGTCAGGAACTAGAATCTAGTGTCAGAAATGGAATCTAACTTCAGAAACTACAGTCTACTGAGAGGAACTAGAATCTACCGTGGGGGATAAGAAACTGGCATGAGGAACTAGAATCTAGCATCAGAAACTAGAATCGATCAGGATACAATTTGGATTAACAATACACAACATGTCCACCTGGAAGGGGAGGAACAGTGTCGCAGTGGCACCTGCTGTCCTCCTCAGCCATCAAACCGCGCCGCCTGGCATTTCAGTTCACTTTTTGAAATTTTCACGAGAGAATGGAGACGCTAATGGCCTCATAATTAAAATCTGAAAAGTGCAAAAACATTTTTTTCGTGAGAAAAGTAGTATATTGGGCCGCCATATCAGCTGCTGATATGACAATATAAGGCCATAACACATCGTTGAAAATGTCTCCGACAATTACGCTTTAATACTTAATAATCATGTCAGCAGCAGCTAAGTCAGCCTCCTACCAATACTGTTACTGTGACTGTACTGTACCTCTGAATCATCATATCATTCTAAAATCTTGAGAGACAGCAAGATCCAATAGCGACCAAGGACCAGGTTGCAGCCTGTTCACAACCAGGTTCATACTAGTCGCGACTAGATTGTAGTCGCGGTAGCTGGTTATGGTCATGACTAGATTCTTATTGTCGCGACTAAGCAACTAGTTGGAACCTGGTAAGCCTGCAACTAGTTGCAATTATGATCATGGTTGCAACTACTCATGTTCAGGTTGCAACTAGTCTTGATCAGATTGCAACTAGTCTTGATCCGGTTGCAACCAGTCGCGATCAGGTTGCAACTAGTCGCGATCAGGTTGCAACTAGTCGCGATCAGGTTGCAACTAGTCGTGATCAGGTTGCAACTAGTCGTGATCAGGTTGCAACCAGTCGCGATCAGGTTGCAACCAGTCGCGATCAGGTTGCAACCAGTCGCGATCAGGTTGCAACTAGTCTTGATCAGGTTGCAACCAGTCGTGATCAGGTTGCAACTAGTCGCGATCAGGTTGCAACCAGTCGCGATCAGGTTGCAACTAGTCGCGATCAGGTTGCAACTAGTCGCGATCAGGTTGCAACTAGTGATTAGTTTGCATTGCAACCAGCTTGTGACTAGCAACTAGTCACGACCAGAAGGTAACTTGCAACCTGGTCGCAACTGGTAAGCGACTAGTCAAGACCTGGTTGTTGTCGCTATTGGATCTCGCTCTACCTTGAAATCTTTGCACAGTCCTCACCTGTTTTTACTCCACTTAAGCAAAACAGTATTGGCGGTAAATCAGTCAGGGCTCTAGAGCAGGGGTTTTCAACCTTTTTGACTCCAGGGACCACCATTTATTCAGCATTTGAGCCACAGACCACCATTTGATTACATTTTCACCATAAAGACCTAAAACTTCTTTTGGTTTTGTCCACAATTCCAGGCTGTATCTGGGAAACAAAACAGTGTAGACAAAACATCGTAATTAAGTGGTGCTAATTCAGATGAAGAATATTTTAACTCTTGAGAGTGTGAAAATGAAACCAAATGGACCCGCAAGGGTCCATTTGGTTTCATTTTTACATTCTCAAGAGTTACATGTGGTTAACCAACTTTCCATCATTTAGCTTGGGGACCACCTGGTATCCTCTCAAGGACCACTGGTGGTCCCCGGACCACCTGTTGAAAACCCCTGCTATAGAGAAAGGACACATGTTTCACTTCAGTAGATATTGTGAGAGAGGTGACGATTCATGTACACACAGGGCATCTCCGTATTGATTTCTCAAAGAAAAGCTTGATGTTTAAGTCACAAGGTTGTTTCTCAAAGGTTGTTTCTCAAGATGGCATTGAGCAAGGTCTTTGCCGACTGTAATGTCACGTAAAATGTAATGTCAATAAATGTAGAGGTTAAGGATAAGTACTGTACGGGGCACGCCTTTCCAACTTGCATCGGCACTGCTCCGCTTTCTTTCATAAATGAAGGCAAATAGATTAAAAACTGCCCACGAGAATTTCCAGCAAATGCAGATAGTCTGCGCACATAACTACATAGTGCCATCTACCAGTGTCTCCAAAGCAACAAAGAGGGACACTGGGAACACTGCTGGTACAGTATGTATTATTTTATAGCTTAAAAAGATCCCCAGCGCTGTCATTCATAATTAATGCGTTGTCTGTTCATCACTTCCGAAGTCAGGCAGCAGAATGTCAACAGTAGAAGTGACTCTGTATCGGGTTCGGCGGAGAGGCCCCTTTGCTGTAGTTAATATTTCCAAACACTGGTCCTGCTGTGGATTTTTATTGCGGTGCTCAATCAAATGACATCGCGCAGCATAGATATGCAACCGATACTGTACTTCCTCTCCCTCTCTCTGTCTCTGTCTCTCTCTCCCTTTCTCTCTCTTTCCCCGTCCTCCCCTGCATTCTCAATCTATATCTGCAAACTGCCTTTCGCTTAATGGGCTGAGCTTTTGCGGCGTGTGTAGAGGATCCTAAGTGTTATTGCGTTGCGCGCCTCGGGCTCCGACGCGGGAAGGGAGGGTGTTCTCCGGGAGAGAGAGCGTTTTCAAACTTCAAGTCTGCAATTCATAAACAGCGATCGAGCCGCCATTGTTCACCCCCCCACCCCCTTCCGCGGTAACCATCCCCATTGCTTTCAACACGATTGCATTATAGATTTAAACACAGGGGCTGTTGCGCGGGGACCATTGCCTCTCAAGATGAGAAACTGTACAGTACAAAACCATTTGGGCTTAAGGGAAGCTATAAAAAGCTAAAACTTATGTTGATTATGCAGATGGTTTATTGTCCATTACGGTTTTGTATCAGGCCCCCGTACAGACGCAGTGTTCTCAACAGCCAGTCGGTCCCAGAGGCAGACGGGTTGCACCGATAACCCTGTCTGCACTCCGTATTCAATGCAACATCCAGTCATTAAATAACAATAATCCACTAATTAACTTCCAGTGGCGAAAAAGAAAAATGCTAGCGAGATAAAACGAATAAATCTCTATGTGAAACAACAACGACGACGGCGCTGCTGTAGCAGCCCCATTAGGACAAGAATTGTCCTTGACGCACAGGCGTGTTGTGTCAGTTTCTATTTAGACGCTACTGATACCATCACAAGGTTAGAAACTTTATAACCTTCACCCATGGAGAGAGAGGCGTTTTTTTTTTTTTTTAAACACTTAAACTCAACTACATATATTCATACATAAGGGATAACACCCGGCGAGCCGTGATTTGTTTCCTTATAACTGACCGAGGCACAGCCGAGGTCAGTTAGTTAGGAAACAAATCACCGCTTCGAAGGGTGTTATCCCGCTTATTACATGGCTTACGTCAGTGGTTTTCAACCAGTGGTCCGAGGACCACCAGTGGTCCTTGAGAGGGTGACGGCAACGGCATGTAAACAACCAAATACGTAGCTAACCAAATGGACCCGCTAACGGCATGTAAACAACCAAATACGTAGCTAACCAAATGGACCCGCTAACGGCATGTAAACAACCAAATACGTAGCTAACCAAATGGACCCGCTAACGGCGTGCTGGAACTAAATGTGGAAGCGCACCGCGGATTGATATGAACACAGCTGTTTGCACTTTGGGGACCTTGACTATGCAGCGGTCCAATATAGAGCGGAGCGGTAATTATCGTGTAATATGTCACCGCTCACATGACTAGAACGCTCCATGAATGTTCCAACGCTGTTGGAACATTCATTCAAGCCATGTAATAAATACAGACAACTCTCTGAGCGGTGGCATTTTCATTAAAGAAGCATTCAGAGCACAAACGAAAAAAAATAAGCCATTAACTTTTCCATTGCTAGATCATGCCGCTGGACAATATTTCAGTCCAGGCCAACATTTACTACCATTGTATTACCGTAGGTAGTAGAAGATAAGACCACTGTCTCCCCAAAACAGCCCTAAAACTCCAGTCCTGCTGCTGAATGCCCACCAGTTTAGGAGAACATGACTTTTAGTGACTCCCTAGCTTTACAAAATATGGAGATTAGACTATGTTTAACTCTCCACATGTATTAGATTAATGTATGTAATGTCACTGCAATAGGCCAAACATTTTTGAAGTTTTTCAATTTTGCAAAAAATCTGTACAGTACTAGAACCAGGGGCGGATGTAACATGTCCCATTTGGGGGGGGGGGGGGGGGGGCAAGAGAACATGTTGGAGGGCAAGAGAATTCGGTATGGGGGGTATGGGGCGGCTTCATCGCCATGAAGCCGCCCCTATACTATTTTCAGTTACAGGACTTTTATTAGTCAAGTAAAGCATCAATAATAACATCAGTTGTTGTTGAAGTTGCAACAGACACGCAGCATGCATAAAGCTAAAGGTCTGACTCAGAGAGTTTTCTGTTTTCAATGATGAAATGCTGTTGGTTTAGCGGTGACACAGCTGTAGTTAGTTAGTAGCAGTAGTAGTGTTTCAAATCATTTTAAATATAAGCACTTTAATTTGAAATAACTTGGGTTGTTTTGCATGGCATCGTGTTTGGGGGGGGCAGACTGGGTATTTAGGGGGGCATTGCCCCCCCATGCCCATGCCTAGATCTGCCCCTGACTAGAACAGGTTTTTTCAACCCATTATATGGGCTAAGATTAGCGCTTTTGTAACACTTGCTATTCATCCCATGTACATGCGTGATACATGGACCTCTTAAACAATGGTCCATTGACAATTTCCTAGTAATAATGACTCAACCACACAATCCAGCGCTCTCCCCCTCTCCCTTTTTCTGTTGAATTTCTTGGAATCGAACTTGTCATGAAATGACCACATGGACGGTAAACATAGGTCATCACCGGGTCATTCAGTTCACTGTTTCTCAACTAGTGGAAAGCCTACATTACTAAACCTACATTAATACACATTTGTGTGGGGACCACATGCAGTTACTGCAATCACCTATTGAACCTCCCTGTTTCAACAATTCGGCAAACTGAAATTTGCATCATAGCCTGCAACAATAAATATGACAATCGAATTTAATCAATGCTCTTTGAGGTCGCATAGACTTGATGTGAACGGGCATTAGAGTTCTTGCAACTTCACACCTGCCAATTGAAGCAAACTTTCCAGTTATGCAGCATGATTGCCGTTTTAATTGCAGTAAATATTTCTGGTATGAAGTTGACCTAAACTCAAATATGCAGCTTCGGGCAGATTTTCTATGCAAGGTTGCTGACCCCTGACTTCGAGAGTTCAGAAAAACAGGCTTGCAATCTACACTTCTGTGGACTCTAACATTAAACGATTTCAGCTCTGACATTTTTTCAGACCTGCTCGAGTAGTACGTGAGGAGTTCGCCTGCGCTGTTAACTCATATTGGATTAAAAACAAACAAACAAAAAAACCTCTTCTTCTGAACATCTAGTCCCTCCGCCATGACTGTTCACATTTAAACAGACCTTGATCTTGCGGATAAAAATGTTTCCATTTGTGCCGAAGAGGAAAATACTAGTCACTTGAAAATACAAACTAGCACCAGTAGTACTAGCACACTTTGTGTTTGTTTGTTTTGTGCATTTGACGGTACCTTCTGGCTGATGTGGTTGACCCAGGGAGAGGTACAGTTGCTGAGGTCGGGGCCCAGGGCGTCCCAGAATCCCTCTGGTCCCATACAGGCATACAGAGCCACTCCTGGAAGAGAAAGATCAACCGCAGGTTAGTGACATTCAGTGCCATCTAGAGAGTAGAGTTCTGACAACTCTGTTCACTTCATAGGGCCAGTCGGCCTCTACTGCGTCTTGGCACTGCTGGGAAGGGAGACAAACACTTTACCACAATGGATAGATCTAACCATCGTGTAATAATGACTATTTGCAGACAAATGCAGACAAATGAAAGAAAACATGTCACAGGTTATTTCCTTACGGTTTGTTTTAGGATTTGCAAACAATATAATTACAATTACAATATACTTGAAAGAGCAGAATAGTTTCTCCAATAGCAGCTCATTCACATACTGTTAAGAACTGACATTCTCGCGATAGGTGGCGCAGACTTCGAGACTAGCTTTTCTAGGCAGAAAAGCATTGGACTCAGGCAACAGCCCAGCTTTAATGGTTTTAAATCCCTTTATTTTAGTCCATTTTTTTAATAACAGCACATCATACACATTAGAGATTATAGTTGTCACTGAACAATAGTTTAAAACACTTGTCATGTTGTGTATATACCTAAAATTGTTGATATTTGCGGCGACCTCGTTCAAATTAATATATTCCAAGCGCCAGTTAGACACAATTTGCTTCTCCATGAGGTCACGTGACCGGGCAACTTACTGTCTGAACCTGTACCCCCGTGATGATGCAACTCTTCCTACTATAAGGCTCTGGTGACATAAGCCCTCCTTAGCTTTTCATGTATGTTGTATAACCATGTCCGTAAGGAAAACGTCACACAAAAATGGAATAACATGCTTTGAGAAAGAGTGTGTTGGTGTGTGTGTGTGTGTGTGTGCGTGCGTGCGTGCGTGCGTGCGTGCGTGTGTGTGTGTGTGTGTGTGCGCGCATGTGTCTGTGCGTAATATGGCCTGTTAATTTAATCCCTGGAGGTAAACACATTCGATCTGTTTTTTTCTCTTCCTTTTAATTCCTGCCTAATAATGTATTTTTAGATTCCTGTTATTTTAGAAGATGGGGAATTATGTAAATCATGTTGTTTTGCTCATGAAAGCGATCCGCCGCGCGCACGCCGAGGCCCCCGCAGAAGAAAATGGCGGTGCGGCGCGGAGACACAATTGGCAGCACCGTTTCATCCGTCATGATGAAATTAAATCATTTCTGGAGGTGGCGCTTGAAGCCCGGCTGAGGTAACACCAGGCGGCATCTGTGTTTAATCATTAAAAGTCAGACAGCGTCTGCATGCATTAAGTATGTCTGACAGTTCAACTCGGGAGAGAAGAAAAACTCCCAACAAACTCCCAAGTTCCAATTATCTGTGACAGAGTCCATTAGGTAAAGGTCAATTAATGACGCTAGCACATTGGTTTTGTGGGCATGTGTGCATTTGCGTTTGTGTGTGTGTCTGCGTGTGTGCGCACGTGTGTGTGTGTGTGTCAGCTCTTGTCAGCCAATGTCAAGATCTTATTCTTACTTGACCGCGGGCACGGCACGGCGCGTATCGGTTGCATGTCTGACTTTTAATCCGTTCAGGTCGGGAATCCAATTTTTGGATTCTGTACAGCAGGGGGTTTTCAACAGGTGGTCTGGGGACCACCAGTGGTCCCTGAGAGGATTCCAGGAGGTCCCCCCAGCTAAATGATGGACAGTTGTTAACCAGATGGACCCTTATGAATCTGTAACTCTCAAGAGTTAAATTATATTGAATGTCTGAATTACTTCATTTTCAAGAATGTACACATTTAGAAAATGTAGAAGAATTGTTATTTTGACCAACGTTTTGCCAGTTTATCTCTCCTAAATTGTGGACAAAAACGTACTTTTGGGTCTGAGAGATTAAACTCAACAACAAAGGTGCTCCTCCGTGGCTAAAATGCTGAATAAATGGTGGGGCCTGGTATGAAGGAGGTTGAAAACCACTGCTGTAAAGTATGTAGAGTATTCAAAAAATATTCTTTTTTTTATTCAGCCAAATACATATTTGAAGTTTTTTCAGAAAACTTAGGTTAGGCCATGAATGGGTTAAGGAGGAAAAAAAAGGATTAGGAGAAGAGAAAAACGACTGCTAGACACGTTGAAAGGGGAGAGAAGAACAAAGTGTTGTCTTGTCAGTTAGAAAACCTGTGTGATCATCAAACACCAAAGAACAAGCCACGCAGCGAGGACACGGAAAACTCCACGTCAACCGTCCGTCCGTCCGCGATGGTCAATTGGCAGCCAACTACGCTACGCTTCCAAAAGCGCTGCTGCTGCTTGCTGCTAGCTGCGGAGGCTGTCTGACCTCGCCGTGTCGACCGCAACGCGGAACATGAAAAAGCATGAGATAGTGTGAATAAAACCGATCTGACAAGCACAGAGGAACGGAACGCTTGTCACATTACCGTCCGCTGTCAGTCGGCGGTCTTTTCGACCGAGGCGTCAGTCCTCTGGGGGCATCCGTCACCTCGCTGAGCACATCTTAAGGTCCTTACGCACCCCGAGCGCTCTTTCTCTGCTTTTTTTTCCCAGATTAATTCGTTTAAAACTTACATTTGTTCTGACTGCCGTCTGGGTGAGCGATGAGTGAGTACATCCAGACAGGACGCGGCTAAATCAGCGCAATTTATTCAGAATTAGGGCTCTTTTTTTTTTTCATCGCATGCAGACAAAGTCATTAACCTGTACAAATTAATCAACATCACGTTAAATATTTGCCTCCGGTGCGTAAAAACCTTTAGCCTTTTGAACACACGAAGGAGTGTTTATTTAACTCTGTACACAAAAGAAATCTAATTGGACTACGACGGGCCCTTTAATGTTTAATGTTTAATTTTCTTTTTTTAATGTTGAAGGAACTTCACCATGACTTTGACGTTTTTCTAATTTTTGGTCTTTTTAGGTTCCTGGGTGTATGATTACACCCCAAAAAGTGTATTTATTTAACGGTAATAGAGGCCAAAATAGACACATAGCTATATTTTTTGCCTTTTTTCCCTTATACATTGCTTCTACTTTGATGCTGCAGCTGTTTCCCTGCAGACAGACACTTGCTTCGTCCTGCAGACGGTCCAGAGCTTTGTTGTTGTCAACAAATCTTGAAAACAAAATATTTGTCGGCCTCAGAAAAGTGGTGAGGAGGACAGAGGTGGTGAGGGCTCCCCCCCTCCGGTGTGGACATTTGTGGTACTGCAGCTAAAGCGTCCTGGTATAGACCTACGCAGTGACTTCACCGCCCCTGTTCCCCGTTCATTTTTCTCATAGACTTTTCGAAAATAATTTATATAAAGACGATTACGCCGCGGACAAAGCCAACTCGAGTCGTGACGAATCATAATGACACACACAAACTTTTGGGACAATCAAATCATTTCTAAGATGAAAAACGAAACAAAAAGTCTTGTATCATGCCGTTTTCTACTTCTTCCTAATTATATATTATATGACGGTATTGTGTTTGTTGTCATGATCTGTCACGACCCCAGTTGGCTTTGGCCGCGGCACAATCGTGTTTTTATTAACCATTTTCGAAAAGTCTATGAGGAAAATGAATGAGGAATCCACTAGTGGAACAGGGTTGGTGACGTCACTGTGCAGGTCTATAGCATCCTGAGATAGGAGGAGAATGCATACGATCTTGAGTGGTTGTTTATGCTTCAGTGGGTATAAAGACTGCAACAATAATATAATACATTGGATTTCAGATTCATGGTGGGGCCCCTTTAAGGAATTCCCTGTGTACTATAACCATGTTGTGGCCAATGTTAAACCCATCATTGCTTTAAAAAGGGAATAAATTGGATTCATAAGGCCGATACACAGCGCTTTGCTTTTGAATGCCATCCAATTACACAAAAGCCAAAAGAGATTATTATTATTACTCTCACTGTGCTACGACAAAAAAAAAAAAAAAAAAAACGATCCACCATCGCCTCTATTTATTTATTTATGGAATAGAATATAAGGGGAGCCTTGCGGTGCCGTCACGCTGGCTTTTTTAGAATGCCCTCGTCGGAGCTCGGCGGGACGGGACGAACCAGACGCCAACCGATAACGGCTTTGACTGGCACGTCATTACCTCCTGCTGCCGGTCCCTGGGACCAGAGGACCGTCATTCGTTTTTTTTTTTTTTTTAAGATACGGACGGCGTGGCTCAGTGTGTCCTTAGTTAGATGGAAAGAACGAACCAAGGAAAGAAGGAAGGAAAGGGGACGACAGGACGGATGTCGTGAGGACGACAGAAGAGGGACGGATTAGCAGAAAGAGAGAGAGAGAGAGAGGGACAGAGAGCAGGGCGGATCTAGGCATGGGGGGGCAATGCCCCCTTAAATGCCCTGACTGCCCCACCAAACATGATGGCATGCAAAACAACACAAGATACCACGACTCCTGCTACTAACTAACTACAGCTGTGTCACCACTAAACCAACAGCATTTCATCATTGAAAACAGAAAACTCTCTGAGTCAGACCTTTAGCTTTATGCATGCTGCGTGTCTGTTGCAACTTCAACAACAACTGATTGATGCTTTACTTGACTAATAAAAGTCCTGTAACCGAAAATGGTATGGGTGCGGCTTCATCGCCCGTGGCGCGAAGCGCCACGGGCGATGAAGCCGCGCCCATACCATTTTCTCTTGCCCCCCGAATTGGGAAATGTTACATCCGCCCCTGGAGAGAGAGAGATAGCGGACAGACAGAACGGCGGGGGATGGAGGAACTCGAGGAACTTTCAAAGAGCAGCCGAGGAAAGTCATACATCTGCATTCTGCACGGCAGAGACGTCTGAACAAGACTAATGGCTTTGAAGGGTCTGTGCAGCTGTATGTATGTGCGCGTGTGTGTGCGTGTGTGTGTGTGTGTGTGTGTGTGTGTGTGTGTGTGTGTATGTGTGTGTGTGCGTGTTTTTGTCTGTCTCTTATCAGGCCCGGCGATGGCTGTTAGAGAGGTCTGCAACTCTACCATACCAGGCACCAGCTAATGAACTGTGCATGTGAATGTGCATGTGCGTGTGCGTGTGTGTGTGTGTGTGTGTGTGTGTGTGTGTGTGTGTGTGTGTGTGTGTGTGTGTGTGTGTGTGTGTGTGTGTTGTGTGTGTGTGTGTGTGTGTGTGCATGCGCCCCGGGGAGTTTTTGACAGTCTGCCATTAGGCAGACTAGGCAAACTGAGGGGGTGGGAGGTGAACACCAGCCATGCTTTAAAAGGATCCCAGGCTGATAAATACATTATACATGTCCTCTATAACTAGAATTGAACATTCAAAAACACATATAATGTTCTTTAGTTTAAAAATAGTTCAGAATTTTATCCCTTGGGGGCGCCATTTTACTGTGCCTGTCATAGGTGTGACGTCACAGGTGATTTTCCCTGGAGCCCCCCTTACCAAATGGACCCTTACGGGTCCATTTGGTAAGGGGGGCTCCAGGGAAAATCTTGTCTGGGGATCCAAATTGCTTAGAAACACCACTGTCTGTTAATGGGGTCTGCACAGGGGTTGACACTAAGGTCTCCGGGGCACTTGCCCATCGGGCAAGCGCAAGTCAGGTTCTACTTGCCCTCAGCTCATGGCCACTTGCCCCCAAAAAAATAATTGTAAATTTTGCATTTAAGTTTACTTCCTACTTGGGTGCTTTAAACCAGGGGTTTTCAACAGGTGGTCCAGGGACCACCAGTGGTCCCTGAGAGGATTCCAGGTGGTCCCCAGCTAAGTTGGTAGATGTAACTCTTGACCAAATGGACCCTTGAGGGTCCATTTGGTTTCATTTTTACGCTCTCAAGAGTTAAAATTCATCATCTTTATTAGCCCATAGTGGTCACAGACCCAGTGGTCCCTGACCCCAGCAAAATGATAGTTTGGAACCAAATGGACCTGGGAGAGAGATGGGTAGAGATAGCTAGAAGCCTAGAAAGCAGGGAAAGACGCAGAGGCTGAGTGCAATGACTGCCTTCAAGACAAATTTATCTTGTGTTATAGTGGACTAAGTTGCACACTTGCCCGATCGGGCAACCAGGCAGCAGTCTTCACTTGCCCCACCATTTTTTTACTTGCCCCGGGCAAGCGGGCAAGTGTTAGTGTCAAGCCCTGTGCATGATTTGCTGGTGAGGATTGTTGTGTGACTGTGCATACAGTATGTGTGTATGTGCGTGTCTGTGAGCGTGCACAGTGCACTTTATCTGCCTCTGTGTGCGCACAAGTGTAACGGGTGAAGAGGGAAAAGTACATCAAGCACTGGGTGATAACGGCAGTGACAACTCTTCTTCCAAGCGCAGATTTGTTAAACGTCGGAGTGCACTCGTTTTCAGGGGGGGAATTATGTCATCATCAATAAAAAAAAAAAAAAAAATCAGGCGACTCAATGAAAAAGTTTTCAACCCGTTTACAACATTTTAATATCTCATTAATATACCTTAGAGATGTTGTGTGGACATGATAAAAAAAAGTTCCCCCCAATTCTGTATTTCCTAAAAATGGAGGTCTGAAAAAAAACATACGTCTAATGACATCATCAAGATGTATTTCACCTTTAAATAAATAAAACAAGAAAACACTAGTTTTCTCGTAACATACGCACTTTCACTAACGTTGCAGGCAGCACAGACGCATTAAACAAACTCTGCTGTTTTTATATATTTTTTTCTTTTAGCCTTGCCTGCCAACAGAACTCTGTGATGTTCACACACACCCAATTATCTTTACAACAAGCCTTACTATTATTCATTTCTCTTCGTTTGTCATTCACCGTGCCAATACTTGACAACAGTGATGAGTTAACTGCTCCTGTTTTGTGAATGAAGCCGGTGAATGCTATTAATCTGTTAGGAAGCAGAGGGTTAGAGAGAGAGAGAGAGAGAGAGAGAGAGAGAGAGAGAGAGAGAGAGAGAGAGAGAGAGAGAGAGAGAGAGAGAGAGAGAGAGAGAGAGAGAGAGAGAGAGTTCAATTGTACATACTGTTAAGCATACAGTATTTATTTTTTTGTGTTGAACAATACACTTTTCTAATCTGGCTTTGGCATTTATTAGTCTTAGGAAATATACCGGTATTACCGGTTATAGCGATATTGGAAATCAATACCAAGTAATATTGTTGGGTCTATAAAAAATATCGACTACCGAATATAGTCAAATACAGATATTATTACTGTATTCTATTAAAATTTGAGCAATGAGGCATTTAATTGTAACTATACAGACAATTTTCATGTTACACACATTCCTAAAATAGCCCTTATTTGGGCTAGGCTTTTTGGGAACAATGTATTTCCAACTCCAGTTTGTCCCTATTTAGGCTGCTTGAACAGTAGAGCACTCACTTTCTGACCCCTCAATGTCACAATGCTGAGAACTAGGTGACTGGTGGAACGTGTCTGACTCTGATTGCATGCCATTGGCATAGTGGTCAATACCGGTAATACTGAATATCGAGCTAATTAATACGTTATCAATACCGATATTAAAAAAATCAATACCGTCCAAGACTAGCATTTATGTTTTCTCATGCAAATAAAGCTTTTTGAATTGAATTGAGAGAGAATACCATTGTAAGACCAGTGTTGTTTTTGTCGACTAAGACTAAGACTAAAGACTAAGTCGACTAAGGTTTTTGATATTTAGTCGACTAAGACTAGACTAACAAAAATTAATTTCAAAAGACTAAATGGGACTAAACGATGTGTGTTTTCAAAAGACTAAGACTAAGACGAAGACTAAATCATAACCTAAGACTAATGGAAATAGGAAACATTTTTAACTTATTTTTTCGTTCTTTTTAAGTATGTGAACATATCTGCAGTATAGATTGCATACGTTTTCAGGAAAGGGACTTATTACTAATGCAGTAATTTTATACAAAGAAATAAAACAAGACATCTTTCATACTAAAAACTATAAATCTGTATAACATATATAAACCTACAATGCATGTGTATGTAAGACTAAACTACTAAGACTAAGACTGAAAGACTAAGACTAAAAAAAGACTAAGACTGAGACTAAGACTAAATCAATGTTGATATTTCGTTGACTAAGACTAGACTAAAAAAATGAATTTCAGAAGACTAAATGGGACTAAAAGACTAAATGTGTGTTACTCAAAAGACTAAGACTAAGTCAAAATATTCTCAAACAAACAACACTGTGTAAGACTACCTGTTAAAGGAGAATTCCATACTTGAAGTCACTTTTATTTCCAAAAACAGTGGTCCAGTTGTTATTTTGTGAGAAGACAATAGCAAAAAAGCATCAACATCCCATAGCTCTAAGCTTATGGTGGGGTAGGGGAAACAGCTATGCTTTAGAGACTAACGGTAGTTGCATAAGTTACTGCATTCACAGCCCCCAGTGAAACAACCCTGTTCAGTCCTCACTCCTCAGTATAGCGTCTTGGCTTGAAAAATGATTTCAAAGAACAGAGCCGTTATAGAAGTGTGCAAAGTGCACACCATTCCATCTTTTTTTAAACCTTTACAACGGCTTTGCGAGCACAAAGGGAGAAATAAAATGTTTCCGCGGGGATACATTTTTGGGAGCACACCGCCACAACTGGCTGAAAAACGGCAACTTCCGGGTGAAGTTAACACCCCAGAAGTCCGGCTTTTTGATAGTCTCAAAAGGCCGATAATAAGCCTGAATAAGACAGAGGCTAAATAACAACTCACTACTAAGCACTGGAGCTTCTGTGACTGTGGTCTGCCAATGTCATCAATCAACTTCACGTCGGTGTGTTGTGAGTAACTATATCAAATCCAGAGACGGCGGCTGTCAAACAGCACAGAGGCGGCGCCTTTGATTGTTTCCGTTTAAAGGAAAAAAAAAACACACACTCCAAAGCAGGCATTAATAACGACCATTCTTCTCACCAGGGCCGGATCTAGAGGGGGCAGGGGTGGGCAGAGCCCACCCAATGAAAGGTAATATCAGTGGTTTTCAACCAGTGGTCCTTGAGAGAGTTCTAGGTGGTCCCCAGCTAAATGGTGGAACGTTGGTTAACCAGATGTAACTCTTTGAGAGCGTAAACATGAAACTTACACTCTCAAGAGTTAAAATATTCACAATCTTACAGTAATTAGCCCAAGTCTACACAACTAGAGAATGTAGAAGATTAATGGTCATTTTGATCAGTATGTTTGACTGTTTCGTTTCCCAAATCCAGCCAGGAATTGCGGACAAAAGCAAAAAAAAATCTTTAGTTTTGGGGTCTGTGGGGATAAAATGTCAACAAATGGTGATCCGTGGCTCAAATGCCGAATAAATAGTGGGCCCTCCTGGTGTCAAAAAGGTTGAAAACCCTGGCTTCCGATGAAAAACTTTGGAGTTGCCCATACACCCTGCCATTCTTTCAGCCCACCCTAGTAGGGCTGGCTAAATCCGGCCCTGCTTCGCACCATTGTTTTGCAGGATCACTGTGTAAGAGTGGCTGGAGAGTGAGATAGAGAGATATAGAAGAAGAAAGAGAATGGGGGGATGTGTGTGTGTGTGTGGGAGTGGGTGAGTGGGTGAGTGGGTGGGTGGGTGGGGGTTGGGAGGGGGGGGGGGGGTAGAGAACAAACGAGGTGCTGCCTTTAACGACATAAAGTGCACCAGCCCTTGTAAGAGCACCCCGCGCAAATGTGTTTAGTGTGAATTAATTACACTAATTGTTTCCTCTGAGAGAGAGAGAGAGAGAGAAAGAGAGAGAGAGAGAATGTGGGAGTTCTGGTGTTGGGGAGGAGTGTGGAACAAGCGTGCGTGTGCACGCGGCACGGCACGTGCGCGGCAGCATCTCTTTTCCAGGCCCTCCAACGTCGTCGTCGTTATAGTGTAGATGCGACATGAAGCTATCTTTAGCCGTGCTGCTTGGGTGAGTCAGGACTGTGAGGGAATGGAGAGGAGGGAGGCGGGGCGGATCTAGGCCTGGGCAGGGGGGGGGCAGTCTGCCCCCACCAAACACGAACATGATGGCATGCCAAACAACCCAAGATATTTGAAATTAAAGTGCTTCTATTTAAAATGATTTGAAACACTACTACTGCTACTAACTAACTACAGCTGTGTCACCACTAAACCAACAGCATTTCATCATTGAAAACAGAAAACTCTCTGAGTCAGACCTTTAGCTTCATGCATGCTGCGTGTCTGTTGCAACTTCAACAACAACTGATGTTATTATTATTATTATTGATGCTTTACTTGCCTAATAAAAGTCCTGTAACTGTAAAAGTCCTGTAACTGATGGGTGCGACTTCATCGCCCGTGGCGCGAAGTCGCACCCATACCATTTTCTCCTGCCCCCCCAATTGGGAAATGTTACATCCGCCCCTGGAGGGAGGTGAGGACAGGAGATGTGGAGGAGGAGGAGGAGGAAGAAGAGAGGACTAGCGGCTAGCAGCCATGTAAACACTAAACACTGAAAGCTGTGAAGATCTTTGCGACGTTCTGCGTGGCGTCTAACGTTAAGAAGATGGTCGGCCCTTGTGCTGCTATACTGTAGGTTTAATCACAGGAAATGAAGAGAGATAGAGAGAGGATGGCGCGCAACGTTTTTATATCCGGAGAAGGTTCCGGGCTTTGTGCTACTCGCGGGTCACATTATTGGGTATTTTGGAGGAAGTACGGGTCCATTTTACAAACGGATTTGACCACCCTATATACTTTGTTCGTCTGGGGGTCTATATTTTTCCCCACTCTCCCCACCTTTGCAAATTCTCAGGTGAACGTTCTGCAAAGATTAATCCATAATATAAACTCACAAACCCTCCAGCCTACAGTACAGTATGTTGTGAGCTTGTAGATCTGCTACTCTATGCTGAAGGTTAGCCTAAAATCTTCACAGAATATTCACATTATGACAAATACGGGAGGCTATAATTCACCTGGTTAATGAGCTCATCCTTGTCTGTCTCCATTTCACCTTAATGAGAGTTGTCTCCTCTGTGTGTGCTTTGAAGACATCCGTAGCGTATTAGTGACACACATTTTAATGATAATAGTGATGGAAGTCAGCATATTGCTGCTTCTTCTACGGCTGGGAAAATCATTCTTCATGTTTCTCACGTAATGCACAAAATATTCAACTGCAGTTTTGGCAGAACAGATGTCCTGGTAGTTCTACTAAATACCACCAATATATGGCTTATACGTGAAGTGTTTATTATTGTTATTCATGATTATTTTATTTGATTAAAATTGAAACGTATTTCATTAGGGGCGGCAGTGGTTCAGGCGTAGAGTCACCGGATGGTACCCACAAGGTTGCCAATTCGAACCTGGGCTACCCCAGAGTCACTGTCAAAGTGTCCTTGAGCAAGACACTGAACCCCTAATTGCTCTTGAAGTCCACTGCCATGAGTGTATGAATGTGAATGTGTATGTGAATGTTTGTGTGAATGCGTGAATGTGATGCACAAGCTATGTAAAGCGCCTTGGATAAAGGTGCTATATAAATGCACCATTTACTATTAACATGTACATGTAGAAGTAGTAAGCTTGAAATCAATTATTCGCAAGTACAAATACAGTATATCTGGACCTTCCAGGGCTGCAAAGGCATTTTTTTTCCAAGTGGCCAATTATCCAAACAAACCTGCAACCCTTCGGAACTTGTTATCGGCCTGGCACTGCCTCGATCCCGCTTCTAGTCACGAGGAGGGAAGGTGATAACATGGACAGAATAGTTCCCTGATGAAGGCTTAAACCGCCGAAACGTTGGATTCGTTTTAAACCTGCTGCGTCCTAAATAATAAAAATATTGGCACTTTGGCTATTGGTGTGTGCAGCCACTTTTCATGTTTTGCCAAGAAGTTTTGTCTACAGTTGTCTCCCGTGGGCCTGCACCACCAAACAGGACTTTGGAGTGCGTGAGCACTTCTGTGGACAGAATAGTAACAGAAACCAATCCTTACCCAGAGTCCCCGGCGGGCAGGGCATCTTGGCCACCAGGCCCTGCCTGGTCTTGGGCCAGGAGACGTCTGACATCACCAGAGGGTTGCAGTACTCCACCCTGATGTTGGGCAGCTTGGAGGAGGGCGGGGGCATCCTGCTGCTGGCCTCCGGGACCGCCGCCGCCCCCCCTGCCCCCCCTGCTGCCCCTCCGGCCCCGTTGTCCACCGGTATGAGGGGCGGCGGGGCTGCCGTGGTGGTGGTAGTGGTGGTGGTGGAGGTGGTGCGCGGACGCTGGCCGAACGGCGTGGTCATCATGGGGATGCCGTTCCGCATGGTGGTGGTGGCTCCTCCTCCGCCTGGGCCACCCGCCGCCACGGTGCTGGAGGAAGGGAGGAGAGGCCGGGTGGTTGTCCTGGTGGTGGTGGTGTCCATGAACACCATCACCGAAGAGGAGGACTCTGGAAGAGAAGGAGGAGGAGGAGGAGGAGGAGAATGGAGGTTAAAACGAGGGACGTCCCGATGCCACTTTGTCATTTCCGATCCTATACAGCAGGGGTTTTCAACCTTCTTGATCCCAGGGCCCACCATTTATTCAGCATTTGAGCCACGGACCCTCATTTGAGGCCACACAGACCCCAAAACTAAAGATTTATGTTGCTTCTGTTCATGACCATTAATCTTCTAGTTGTGTAGACTTGGACTAATTCACATAATGGATATTTTAACTCTTGAGAGTGTAAAAATGAAACCAAATGGACCCGTAAGGGTCCATTTGGTTTCATTTTTACGTTCTCAAGTGTTACATCTGGTTAACCAACTTAGCTGGTGGACCACCTGGAACCCTCTCAAGGACCACTGGTGGTCCCCGGACCACTGGTTGAAAACCACTGCTATACAGATACCACAAATTTTATCCGGTATTCCTACCAAATACTGATGCCAGAGCAGAATATATATATAATAACATACAAAAGAAAAAAATACCTGAATGTGAAGTCACAAACAGGGAATAACATATTCCTCTCTCAAATGTGCACTTGGGAAACTCCAAAGCAAACTCCACATGACCCAACATTTTACTTAGCTGCCATGGTGTCAACCCCTTACCCCTGTGTCTGATCACTGGTTAGACAGGCATATTTGCCAATATGTGACCCGATCATGACAAATAAGGGCCAATACTGATACTTTTCCGATACCCATACAGTATTTGCAGATACAAGGGACAAAAAGAGCCAATCCGATACTTTGGTATCGGTATCGGGACATCACTAGTTAAAACTGGAGAACAGGCTTGATGGTACACTACAGATTCTGCAAAATGGCTGACAAAATCCTGAATCCAATATACTGTGAATAGAAGACAGACTATGCACCCACTGCACACAAAGCGAAGTGGAAACCGAGCTACACTTCCTAACCATCTGTCCTTTGTACCAAGACATCAGAGACACATACTGTCCACTGTACCAAGACATCAGAGACACATACTGTCCACTGTACCAAGACATCAGAGACACATACTGTCCACTGTACCAAGACATCAGAGACACATACTGTCCACTGTACCGAGACATCAGAGACACATACTGTCCACTGTACCAAGACATCAGAGACACATACTGTCCACTGTACCAAGACATCAGAGACACATACTGTCCACTGTACCGAGACATCAGAGACACATACTGTCCACTGTACCGAGACATCAGAGACACATACTGTCCACTGTACCAAGACATCAGAGACACATACTGTCCACTGTACCAAGACATCAGAGACACATACTGTCCACTGTACCAAGACATCAGAGACACATACTGTCCACTGTACCAAGACATCAGAGACACATACTGTCCACTGTACCAAGACATCAGAGACACATACTGTCCACTGTACCAAGACATCAGAGACACATACTGTCCACTGTACCAAGACATCAGAGACACATACTGTCCACTGTACCAAGGCATCAGAGACACATACTGTCCACTGTACCAAGACATCAGAGACACATACTGTCCACTGTACCAAGACATCAGAGACACATACTGTCCACTGTACCAAGACATCAGAGACACATACTGTCCACTGTACCAAGACATCAGAGACACATACTGTCCACTGTACCAAGACATCAGAGACACATACTGTCCACTGTACCAAGACATCAGAGACACATACAACCATCCACAGAGTCTTGGAGAACATGACAAACAACCAAAAACTCCCATATCTGCTGGGTGAAGTACAACAATGTGCAAACACAGCAGCAAGATTCATGATGTGCTGCGATAAAAGAAGGATATCAAATGGAACACAACCACCCTGAAGAATGAACATTGTATTGTACTCTTACATCGATTGATCTAGGCATATAGAAATTGATTAATTGAAGACTACGACCTCTGTATGTTCATAACCATTGTATTGATACATGGTTGTACTGTTGTATTGCGCTTCCTTGTTTCTGTTATACTGTGTTTTCTTGTTATATTGTGTTTCTTGTTGTTCTGTTCTTGCTTTGGCAAAGTAAACGTATGTTTTCTCATGCCAATAAAGCCATTTGAATTGAATTGTGCATTTATATGGCGTCCAAGGGGCGATACGTACATCGTTTCCATTCGAAGAGAAAAAAGGTTCTAAAAGAAAAATCATCAACATGGTGAAACACAACTTGATGCTGTAATCAAGTTGTGTTTCACCATGTTAATGATTTTTTTTTTCAAACCTCCATTTCTAGGAAACACAGAATAGGGGGAACTTTTTGAATACCGTACACATACCGTACGCCGGCGTAACGTAATCTAAATTCCGTTGACGTGTGACATTCATTAAAGCGGTTCCGCCTTAAAGCTGACCCTCGTTAAACACTGATCGTCTGCACTTTAGTCTGCAGATCGGAACCCATTTGTCATTTCCTCCTGTCATTTTGATTTTATCTACACATTAGCTGGCGAAACGTTTCACCGCCCGTCCGCCTGCCTGCCTCGGCGGCAGATCGGGAACATTTCTTTCCTTATTTTCTCTTTTTCTTTCCCACCCGCTGATGGCTGAGATTGTTCCGCCGGCGGCACCCGCCCGCCACACCCGTCGAACCCTCCCTCCCGGGAGCCTCCCTGCGATCTCCCCGCGGCACGCGTTCAGAGAGCGAGGAGGAGGCCGATGTATATGCATGACCTTTAGGAATGTCGATGGGGCATATTGAAGCATCTCCAATGCAAAAAAAACACAGCGATAACGGATGATGCACGGTCGGGGAGGGTATAAGAGGAACGAGGTGGAGGATAATGCTGCCTGCCTGCCTGACGCCCTCCTGGGACGTCCTCTCTCTCTCTCTTCCATTGATAAAGCCATTTAAGTGGCTTCTTCTGGCTCGCCCCCGCCGGTTCCGCCGTTATGAAGGATGACCTTTCCGCTTGCCCCGCCCCCACCCCCCCAGTGCTCCTCTGTGGGTAAAACTCTGCCCACGCGTCTCATAAAGAAAAGGAAAAAAAAAAAAGAGTAAAGCCTGTGGCTAAATGAATTTGGGGGCTCCTTATTTTCCAATCAGGGACACTGGGGAGCCAGCCAGGGGCGGGGGTGAGGGGGGTTGGCTGGTCTGTCGGGTGGACAGAAAGAAAGAAAGCCAGGCTGGATGGATGGATAGATGGGATGATGGATGAGAGCACCGCGCGCATGTGATTTATTTTGTTTGAATGAATGGGGAAGGGGAATATTGAGTGGTTGCCTGTGTGTATAGGCGTGCGCACCTGTGGCAAGTGAGTGCACGGCGGTATTGATTGACTGCTGCTTTGCCTGTGTGTGTGTGTGTGTGTGTGTGTGTGTGTGCGTGCATGTGTGTCGGTAGTGTGTACAGCATACTGCTAAATAGCGACGCACCGACTATTTGTCTGCAGATAATATTGGGCAGAAAAATGGCTAAGAATGCATTTTCGAGTCGACTGATTGTGTGCGAAACAAATGCATTTAAAAGTGCTGCATAAGTGTTCTGTGGACCTACTGTACATTAGTGATTATTAAGTTAAGTTTTGCCATTATCATCCTTGATCGTCCTTCACCGTAATTTGGTAGCTTTTTTTTTGTAATTCATTACAGTATTCAAGTGTGTATTTCTTTCTTTTTTTTTTTCTTTTTTTTTTTTTCGTTTACCAAGAAAAAAATCAGCACAAAACAAGTTTCACAAATGGTCAGTCTAGGCAAAAATAAAAACAAAAAAAAAAAGGAATCCATTCAGCTATCTCCAAGTCAATGTTATATAAGGTTGGATGGATTTTGGATGGATTATTTCCCACACCCTCCAGCACCCCTGGGGGTCCCCATGAAGCTCAGGTGTAAAAGAAAAATATTTCACCCGGAAGATATCCAAAAAATAGGTTTTAGTTACTCCACTGTGTGCCCTCTAGGGATCTTTGAAAAAATCCCATTGGTCATTGCAAATTCGGTAAGAGCTTTCAAATCCTCCAAACCAGCGGTTTTCAACCAGTGCTCCGGGGACCACCAGTGGCCCTTGAGAGTGTTCCAGGTGGTCCCCAGCTAATTGATGGACAGTTGGTTAACCAGATGTAACTCTTTGAGAGCGTAAACATGAAACCAAATGGACCCTTGCGGGTCCATTTGGTTTCATGTTTACACTCTCAAGAGTTAAAATATTCATCATGTGAATTAGCCCCAAGTCTACAGAACTAGAGAAAGTAGAAGATTAATGGTCATTTAGATCTGTATGTTTGCCTGTTTGGGTTCCCAAATTCAGCCTGAAATTGTGGACAAAAGCAAAAGATCTTTAGTTTTATGTCTGTGCGGCAAAGAATACATGTAAATGGTGGGCCCTGGTATCAAAAAGTTTGAAAACTACTGCTCTCAACTGTCTTTGTATTGGTGAGTAGCGAAAGTGTTGTCGTTTTTTGCAGCTTGCATGACCGACCTTCCAGGCTGTGCATTTTGAGAGGCAGGCCGTTTGAATGCCTGCTTTCTGTGTGTGCGTGGGCACTACCTGTCAGCGATGTGTGTGTGTGTGTGTGTGTGTGTGTGTGTGTGTCCGGTACCTCCAGCGTGTGTGCGTGTGTGTGTGTTGGTGCGATGCTAGCGCTCAATCTAACGGCTCAGGTAAAGCAGCGAGAGCCATTAGCGAGAAACCCCCCGGAGTGCAGCCACGGAGGGGGGTATCCGCAAATCCGGGAAATCGGTATCCCAGTTTATCCCCGTCGACCCAGAAATGGCACGCAGCTGTAAAACGCTCCATTACGGAGCCACACGGGGTGCCCCTGTAGTCGGGGGACGCTTCTACATCGAGCCTGCACAGCCGGAAGCCTGCGCGTGCGTAGGGTCATGGGTGTTGGCATTAAAACAACCGGTGGGGGGTTCTATATATTTATATATTAGACATGTGTGCCCATTAGGGTTGCCATGATCCGCCCTGCGAAATAAGGAATCATCTGTAATTTGGAGACATTTTCGCTGCCTGTAGTACCTCTTGGTTGCCATGATGCTATGCTGCCACCAGTTCACTTCCATCCTATGATGCCTCTCAACTTTACATCCGGGTTCATGATACAGCATATTATTATTATGTATGCAGTACACAGTGTTTAGCTTTGGCTGATGCTGTTAGCCTGTCACTTCAAACAGTTGGATGAGGGCAGCGATGCGAGAGAATAAAATAGGCTGTGAATCAGTGCTGGTCTGGACACCCAACAATGGATGCTTTGGAGATACAGCCTGAGGAAAAAATTGCTTTTATAGGAAGTAAACAGAGTTGGATTTAGGATTCAATCACTGGAGTTGTCTCCCCCCGTACTCCCCCCCGTGCTCATAGAACTAGAATATGGATGCTGGGGTTCAATGGCAGAATTTGTTTCAATATGATTAATATTCCAGGTAGTCGCTGCCCTACTGCTGTCCGTCAGTTTCAGCTTTGAAGCACCTCCTCATAAGTTGACACTGTGGAGAGACAGGAAAATAACCCGCTGGCACGTAGACTCCTCTCTCTTCCTCCCCTGCGGCTCCAACCAAAATAAATTTCCCCTCTTTGAGACACAAATGAGCTGTGACTGGCAAATGGGAGACAGACACAATGCTCCAGATCTAATGCCTTGTTTTATACTTGGTAATGGCCGTCTACAAGCCGAACGTACAAGCTCACTACGTGCCTTATTGTGTTGCATCCAGCACACCGGAAAAACAGCTATAGTATACCTATGTGTTTGTTTCTTTGAACGTACGCTGCCCTTTATAATTGTAGGTAACAGAGGCAACTTTTTGAGCCAAAAATCAAAATGGATGTACTGCATAGCTATATTTTTTTAGCTTTTTTGCCCCTCTACATTGCTTCCACTTTGATGCTGCAGCTGTTTCCCTGTAGACAGACACTTGCAGACAGTCCAGAAATTTGTTGTTGTGACCCAAATCGGTTGCACCGCTCTATTCTGACATCCCGCCACTCCTACATTGACGTCCAATTGTCGGAGTGGCAGTACTTATATTATTTGAAAACGTATCGCCACTCCGACAGAAGAGGTAGCACCATTCCGACAAGCATTATGTGTCGGAATGGCAACCATTATCTTTTTGTCATTGAATGGAGACATGTCTGAATGGAGACATGTCGGAATAGGGACATGTAGGAATGGAGCCATGTCGGAATGGAGGCATGTCGGAATGGAGCCATGTCGGAATGGAGGCATGTCGGAATGGAGGCATGTCGGAATGGAGCCATGTCGGAATGGAGGCATGTCGGAATGGAGGCATGTCGGAATGGAGGCATGTCGGAATGGAGCCATGTTGAAATGGAGCCATGTCGGAATAGGGACATGTTGGAATGGAGCCATGTCGGAATAGGGACATGTTGGAATGGAGCCATGTCGGAATAGGGACATGTTGGAATGGAGCCATGTCGGAATAGGGACATGTTGGAATGGAGCCATGTCGGAATAGGGACATGTTGGAATGGAGCCATGTCGGAATAGGGACATGTTGGAATGGAGCCATGTCGGAATGCAGGCATGTAACCGAACAAATCATGAAAACAAAACAAAATGGAACGGGATCATGTTAGCATGGAACACTGACCCATATATACAGTATATAACCACAGAAAACTCAGTGTTAAAGCAGTGTTAAAATGAATATCATAAATATCTACATACTAAACCAACTTCGGGGTGCCATGTGGGCGCTAAAATGAGCCCAAACATGTTTGAAAGGCGACGGTATTGCAGAGACGTCAAATATAAAGTCCCATGAGTTTTCACCGTTTCATCTACTGAAATGCATCAGGACATACCGGGTGGAAATACCATAACATCAGTATTCTTGTTGTACAGGTTACATGTTACTAGCATACTGAAGCAACCTATAATGTTGTTGTGTATTCACTGTATCGGTATGCTAGTGCTGGCTACCGTATTGTTGCTTATTTATGTTTTGTACGAGTCTATAGCCTACTGTTGCTTCATTATTGATGATACTTTTTGCGGTGTTATTCCCGTTATGTGCTTTATCTTACAGTGCTTTCTGTCTCTGGCAAGAAGCGGATTTCCCCCCAGGCGAATCGATCAAGGTCTATGCATCTATATCCACCAACCAGCACACGCACATAGCCTACACACACAACACTGACACACTTATTGCACTGTATTGTCTTGTCCACAATGTTTCCCATGCAGGCACAGTGTTACCTGGAGCCAGGGGCGGATGTAACATGTCCCATTTGGGGGGAGGGGGGGGGGGGGGGGCAAGAGAACATGTTGGAGGGCCAAGAGAAAATGGTATGGGGCGGCTTTATAGCCCGTGTCGCTCCGCGCCACGGGCGATAAAGCCGCCCCCATACCATTTTCGGTTACAGGACTTTTATAAGTCAAGCATCAATAATAACATCAGTTATTATTAGCATAAAGCTAAAGGTCTGACTCAGAGAGTTTTCTGTTTTCAATGATGAAATGCTGTTGGTTTAGTGGCGACACAGCTGTAGTTAGTTAGTAGCAGTAGTAGTGTTTCACATAATTTTAAACATAAGCACTTTAATTTGAAATATCTTGGGTTCTTTTGCATGGCATCGTGTTTGGGGGGGCAGACTGGGTATTTAGGGGGGGGCATTGCCCATGCCCATGCCTAGATCCGCCCCTACCTGGAGCCAATCTGCAGAACAACAACAGAGGCTCAGGCTAAGTAACTGAGACAGACTAGCGGCTGGTGCCACAGTTATATCGAAAGGCGATTGCAACCAGGGAGCCAACCTGACATTCCCCATCCCTCTCAACGGTCACTAGCACTCAACAACAAACACATTGATTAGATAGGCCGGCCGCCGCCGCAGTAAACGCTATGGATTTCTTTTCCCCTAACAAACTAACGGCGGTGTGCTGCTGGACTCGAGTACATTCATTGGTACCACAGTAGAGTAATAGTATTTTTTTATTATTATGCTTTGGTTCATTTGGTTCATTCATATAAACAAAATAATAGTAATCTGTGTAATCTGTGCCTTCGATTAATTAGTTACTCCAATACTTTAACTTTCACTTAGTAGTGGAGTAATATTTGACCAGTCCAGGGGACAGTGGCATTTCTAAGCAATTTGGAGCCCTAGGCTCCAAATTGTCTATAACCCCCCCCCCCCCCCCCCCCCCCCCCCCCCCCCCCCCCCCCCCCCCCCCCCCCCCCCCAGGGGAAAAAATATGAACTATTTTTATACTAAATAACATATTATGTGTTATAATATTATGTGGTTAAATGTTCAATTCTATAGTTATAGAGAACAAGTATAATGTATTTATCCATATTAGTCTTATTAGCCTGGGATCCTTTTAAAGCATGTCTGGTGGTCGCCCCCTCCCCTCAAGGTCGCCCCCCTCCCCTCATGGCGCCCTAGGCAACAGCCTAGTCTGCCTATAATGGCAAAAACGCCCCTGTCAGGGGTATCTCTGGAGTACTGGAGGTGAGTACTCTGTCGGAGCCAGGGGTGGATTGGCACATATTTTCCCACCGGGGGGAGGGGGGGCTGGGGACAGCTAGTTAACCAGATGTAACTCTGAGAGCGTAAAAATGAAACCAAATCCATTTGGTTACATTTTTACACCCTCAAGAGTTAAAATATTAATCATGTGAGCATCTAGCGCATTCTAGTGCATTTTGGAAGTGCCACTAGTGCATTTTGGATCTTGGCAGTTGGCAACACTGCCTCCAGCAGTGCCAGCGCCCTGGCGCACAGGAGTGAACGGGAATATGGCCACTCTCCTACTTGAAGGCTCTGGTGTAGGACACCTTTTCTTTTTTGAAGGATAGTTTTCCTGGCCTGCCCTGGCGCAGGCCACCGGGAAAACTCCCTGTACTCCATGGCCAATCCGCCCCTGGTCGGAGCCACTGCTGGCACCACAGTAAACACTATGGATTGACCACAACGTATTCCACTGCCCTAACAAACAAACAGAATAACAAACAAAGCAACAAAAGCAGTTTGATGTTGTGCTGCTGCTGCCGGATCCCAGTAGAAAACGTTCCGTCAATAAAAGAGGGAGGTTAACAAGCCTCGCCGTTTAATAACAATAACAACCAAACACACGCCAGAGCCTTCCTTCTTTCTTCCCCCCTCCCCGTTCCGTTCGGCTGGCAATATATTTTAATAACTTCCAATAATATTTCTTTTACAAAGACGAGCATAAAGAAAATGACAAAACAAAAAAATATATACGCAGCAGTAAATTAATGAACAAGCACTGTTGTTCGTGGACGATATGCCGCGCATACAGACACACACAGACTCTCTTTTGCTCTCTCTCTCTCTCTCTCTCTCCGTCTCTCTCTCTCTCTCTCTCTCGCGCACGCGCACACGCGCACACACACGCAAACACGCTACAGTATAATTGGAATTTAACATTTCTACCGGCTGCTAATGCAGTACATTAAGCGCCAACATTCTGCAGCCACAGTGTTGGCATCCAACAGCCATTAATACACACGCGCATGTGCTCCGGAGCACAATGACTCCTTCAACCCCCCTGAGAATGGGGTGGGGTAGGGGTTGTGGGGGCAGTGGTGGATCTAGGCATGGGCATGGGGGGGCAATGCCCCCCTAAGTACCCAGTCTGCCCCCCCAAACACGATGCAAAACAACCCAAGATATTTCAAATTAAAGTGCTTATATTTAAAATGATTTGAAACACTACTACTGCTACTAACTACAATTTTGGCACCACTAAACCAACAGCATTTCATCATTGAAAACAGAAAACTCTCTGAGTCTGTTGCAACTTCAACAACAACTGATGTTATTATTGATGCTTATACTTGACTAATAAAAGTCCTGTAACCGAAAATGGTATGGGGGCGGCTTAGAAGCCGCCCCCATACCATTTTTTTTTTACCGGCTATGAAGCCGCCCCCATACCATTTTCTCTTGCCCCTCCAACACGTTCTGTTGCCCCCCCCCCCCCCCCCCCCCCAAACGGGACATGGTACATCCGCCCCTGGTTGGGGGGTTATAGGGGGGTATTGGAGTGCATGAGCTGTGCTGGTGCATCATCAGTGGTGACACCGACGATGTCCCCAGGGGCAATAACAACGCAGGCGCCTGTGGGCATTTACACATCGCATTATGTTCAAAAAATAAAGATAATAAGGAATCACAAACAGGCCCCGATGTAACATTTCCCAATTGGGGGGGGGCAGACGAAAATGGCATGAAGCCGCCCTCATGCCATTTTCATTCAAATTCTTTAGTTCTGTGACCCACAAGGTTTATATCTTGCACAGGACTTACATTGGGCAAGTAAAGCATCAGTAATAACATTAGTTGTTGTTGAAGTTGCAACAGATGCATAAAGCTAAAGGTCTGACTCAGAGAGTTTTCTGTTTTCAGTGATGGAATGCTGTTGGTTTAGTGGTGACACAACTGTAGTTAGTTAGTAGCAATAGTAGTCTTTCAAATCATTTTTAAAAAAAATAAGCACTTTGATTTGAAATATCTTTGAAATTTGGGTTGTTTGCATGCCATCATGTTTGGTGGGGCAGTCAGGGCATTTAGGGGGGGCATTGCCCCCCCTGTCCCCCATGCCCATGCCTAGATCCGGCTCTGATCACACATTTCTTGATTGTATATCAGAGCCCACATCACACCCCACAAAGGTCGGAGGATTAGTCGGAGGAGGAGTCGGTGTGGCATTCATTTCATTTCTTTCGGGTGCAAATTGCACCGGGGGGAGCATCGTTGGACCGCATTATGGACCAAAAAATGTGCAATAGGATAAGATCATCATGGTCTGCGTGATCCAACCATCGGGAACCAGTGGGCGCTGCTGCCGCTCTCCCTTCTGAAGGTTGATGAGGGTCAATCTGTGTGGGAGGTGATAACAAGCCTCTAGTTTACAATGTGTGCAGCCTGCTGGCCGGTTAAGATATGAACAGCACATAATAGGCCTGGTCTGCGTGGTCAGTGAGGGCAGGAGAGGAGAGGAGGAGTAGGGACACCAATCTGTCCATAGTCTCTATTTAGACTTTGCTTTTATACACCCGTGCAGGGGCGTTTTTGCCATTAGGCAGACTAGGCAGTTGCCTGGGGCGCCATGAGGGAAGGGAGGGAGTGGGGGTTCACCAGACATGGTTTAAAAGGATCCCAGGCTAATAAGCCTCATATATGGATAAATACATTATACTTGTCCTGTTTAATTAGAATTGAACATTTAAAACACATAGGGCTCCATTTTCGTTACCATCGAAACCCCTTATCCCAAATCCCTTATCATTTTTTTTTTACTATTTTGAAAAACTTTTTGGAATAGTTCAACGTGCCAATCTGTTGACACATTGTGAGCTTGTAGACTCGCGATTTCATTTCAACTATTGAAAAATGTTTTTTTTTAATAGTTTAAAAAGGCAAAGTGGTAGTTTTAAGTTGAGGGATAAGGGTTTTAGTGGTGGCAGAAATCTAGGCCATATAATTAAATCACTGCAGCAGTGGGGATTCTCGACCTGCAGCAGTGGTTCTCGACCTTTCCAGGCCACGACCCCACCCCCTCCCGCAAAAAAATAGTCATATTTGAACTGGTGGACCTCCAAAAAATATCTCTGTGTTTAGCATCCAAGGATTGATTTAGCCAATTTTGTATCATTATGTACAATTCTGCACAATTATACTGTACAATAACAATGTAAAAAAGTGGACGTAATACCGGGTTAGTCGATAGGCTTGGGTACGTCATAATAAAAGGTCACGTTTTCCAAGATAAAAGCGCGATAAAACGGAGGTAAAAACGCTCACAAAACCAGCTGTGTGCACAGACCTTTAGACTTAATCTTTCCCACAGATCACAGCCTATAGAGCAGGCGTGAATGTGGATAGATGGAAGAGATAGAGGGCTGCTATACCTATATCTCTCTTAACATCAAAGACCAGGGGATAAATTTAGTGCCTTTATGATAAAAAAAAAGCGCTATCATAACTTCTTTAAAGCTGAGGGGCTAATGTGCGAGCGGGGAAATGATGTGGGTGAGTGGGTGGGCAAAACTGCAATCACAGCGCCATCGCCAAGTAAGTACAGTTCTAAAACACTCTCTGGAATATATTGTAATATTATACTCCTGACAGGGGCTGACACTAAGGTCTCCGAAGCACTTGCCCATCGGGCAAGTGCAAGTCAGGTTCTACTTGCCCACAGGTCATGGTCACTGTTGCCCCCCAAAAATATATTGCAAATTTTGCATTTAAGAAAACCAGGGGTTTTCAACAGGTGGTCTGGGGACCACCAGTGGTCCCTGAGAGGGTTCCAGGTGGTCCCCAGTTAAGTTGGTTAACCAGATGTAACTCTTGAGAACGTAAAAATGAAACCAAATGGACCCTTGCGGGTCCATTTGGTTTCATTTTTACACTCTCAAGAGTTAAAATCATCTTAATTAGCCCAGGTCTACACAACTAGAGAATGTAGAAGATTAGGTCATTTTGATGTGTATGTTAATTTGCCTGTTTTGTTTCCCAAATCCAGCCTGGAATTGTGGATAGCTAGAAAGAAGGGAAAGACACAGAGGTCTTGCCCGATCGGGCAACCAGGTAGCAGTCTTCACTTGCCCCAAGATTTTTTTTTACTTGCCCCGGGCAAGCGGGCAAATGTTAGTGTCAAGCCCTGCCTGAATGGTGCACCCGATGCTGGTGGTGTTCAAATATCTGTTGACGAATGCACAGCCTAGTTATACAGTTGTATAAATGGCATAATATGCACATGTCCATAGTAGAGGTCTCAACGGGCCTGAAAGGTAAGGCCTGGCCCTAAATGGGCCCTAACTGATCTGGCCCGATGCCCAGCCTGGCCCTAAAGCAGGGGTTTTCCACCTTTTTGACATCAGGGGGACCACCATTTATTCAGCATTTGAGCCACGGACCACCATCTGACGACATTTTAGCCCCAAAGACCTAAAACTAAAGAATTCTTTTGGTTTTCTTGACAATTCCAGGCTGGATTTCGCAAACAAAACAGTGTCAGACTTCTTAATTAAATAGTGCTAATTCAGATGATAAATATTTTAACTCTTGAGAGTTAAAAAATGGACCCTTGCGGGTCCATTTGGTTTCATTTTCACACTCTCAAGAGGGATCTGGTTAACCCACTTTCCATCATTTAGCCTGGGGACCACCTGGGGACCACCTGGAACCCTCTCAAGGACCACTGGTGGTCCCCGGACCACCTGTTGAAAACCCCTGAATTTCCCATAGAGTAAAAGTAAAATGTCAATAGGCACTATCTTCATAATAGGTAAATACAGAAAATAACTCTTAATTCAATATTATATATATATTATTTTTTCATGGAGCCCGAGGCCCGACCAGACCCTACTGGTTAGCATAGATTTTTTTTTTTTCGGGTTCGGCCAGAGTTTGAGAACTTTAGTCCATAGATAGACCAGCGGAAAGTTGTCCAAAGTTTTGCATGAGCCATCCGCACGCACGCACGCACGCACGCACACGCACACACACACACACACACACACACACACACACACACACACACACACACACACACACACCCACACACACACACACACACACACACACACACACACACACACACACACAACAAAGGAGGAGGAAAATAAATAAGCAGTAGCCATGTGTACTATCTATTGCCTCGTAGACGACACAAGGACATTTTGTTTTGCTTGGCCAGCAGACTGGTTGGCGGAAAGCAAAAAACCTCCCACCCCCGTGGGTTCAAGTGCACCAGAGATGGTGCTAAAGTGACCCTTAAGCGGGTTGGAGAGTTGGAGTAAGCAAACAGCACATTCAAAATAAAGTCCATGCATGATTTATAAGGTACAGTACACCAACCAGCTTAACAAGTATATTTGTAAATGACCCCTAAAACAGGTAGCAGTTAATCTACTTTCGCAAACACAACTAACGAGTCAAAAAGCCCTCCAAGTGCACCTTAGAGGCCGAGCTCTTTCTGACACCCCGACTGGTACCATCACTCCAGTTTCATAGTTTTTTGCTGATATTAGGTTTGTGGTTTTAAGGACTTCGGTGTTTTGTGCCATAGAATTGTATGTTTAGGCATAGTTTCACGGAGGTTAAGTTTGTGGTATAAGACTTCAATGTTTTGTATCTTACAAAACATTGAAGTAGACTCTTTGTTGAAGGAGTCTATCTAGGTCTGAGATAAATAATCTTAATTATCTTTCATCGTGGTTTAACCCCTGTGGAAATGTTGTATTAAGTTTTAAAATCCATTGTTTTTCTGCAAACTACACTGTAATCAATGGCTGTAAATTTACGGTGGATTTTCAACAGTATCTTACTGTTTTTCACAAAATCAGTAAAATACTGTTAAATTGCCATCTCTTTCTTGTAAATTCACACTTTATACTGTAATTTAACAAATATCAGTAGAAACTGTTATTTAACAGTACAATACCGTTAAATAAATAATCCCTTTCTGTAAATTAACCGTTTGCGCCTTTATTTTACTGTATTTGACTGTATTTTAACAGTATAATACAATATTTTCTGCCAAGTCATGTGGAAATAGGCCACACCCACGTTTTCTCTTCAAATTTAGTCAGTTGGTGGACAGCAAAGGAGCCTTCTCTACTTTACTCTATTTAACCAACCATTAGAATATAGTCAACTAACAAACATCACAAATGGACAAAAGAAGAAGCAAAAAGAAGTCTGACAAGTTAAGAAGAAAATAAGATTGATTTAAGGTAAGGAAATCCCTTACAGTCTACAGTATGTTTTCTATATTTATACATGCTAGCTGCTAAAAACATTGCTCAAGCTACACAACTTTTTCCCCTTTTCTGAAACATCAATAGGTGAGCAAGATGATATCATGATATGTGTACAAATTCTTGCTCTGACAATGTTAATATAATTATGAGGCACACAAGGAGCCACATGTGCAAACCCAATTCTTCTTTTAAATGTCTTCATTCTGGATGTCAGACAGTTGCAAACATACAGAGCAAGTGATGTGTACATTGTTTCCCAGGGCTTGGATGGGGATTTGACTGCATGTAGTTCTGCTTCTTACAGCCCAACTCGGAGAAAGTAAAGATGCACTGCTGATTTTGCTAATTTGGGTACCCTATGGATCAATTATGATTCAATTTTATACACATGCTTAATTAATAATTCGTGTTCTGCTTTATTTTAACCTTTCAGTGGTCTAACACAAGACAGTGTTGATGTTGGTGCATTCACCCTACCGGCCCAGCCCTGGACTCGTTCTGCTCAGTATGTATTTTCGTGTACATATAAATGTATACATACTCTATGTGTACATTTGTTCATAGTATGTTCATTTTATCATCAGAATCAGGCAACCTTTGAACAGCTGACAGGACCACAATATATACCACATATACGTAAGTGGTCCTCAGTAATGTTCATGATAAAATACCACAATCTTTTTCTACTCGGTCTGTGCCTCATAGGAGGGACAGTTGAAAAACCAGTCTGTGTGTCATAAGAGGGCTGTGGGCAGTTCACTAACCAGCCTAAAGCCTGCATTTTCTGTTAGCTTTCTTGATAGCTTGGTAATTGGGCACGTGAAGGCAGGTTAAAAGTGTTTTTTAATTGTGATGAAAATGAAAAATAGGGAGAGTCTTCTGTTCAATAAGTCTTTTTTTGAGAATTATTTTATTCATCTTGGAGTCAAATGTGCAAGTGTGTAAGTGTGCAAGACAGTACATACTTATACGTGTCTCCATCTAATTTCAAATGCTGTATTTAACAGGGAATGAGCCCTTGATGACAAGAGCCAGTGGATGATGGACACCCAGGTCAGGATTTGCTGCACTCTTTGCGGCCTTCTACATTTTCAACCTTCAGTACAGAGGCAAGGCCTTCAGAACCCTGGAGTTCATTCAAAGGTATGTATTACCTAAAAACATCATAGGTAATCCAAGCTCAGATAGTAAGCTGGTAGATCTGCTATTTTCTGTGAATGCTCCCACCAGAATATAGGTAAACTAGATCTGTCACAGGTCTCCACCAGCTCTGGTGTCACGTCAACTGTTACATCACCCTCATGGGTGACGTAATAGTTGCACGGACAGACATACGGACGGACAGGGGGTAAAACATAGTCACCACCATACTGGTGGAGACAAAAATACAATTTAAAGTTTGTGTCAAAATTATTTTTGTTGTTGTTTTTTATTATTTTTCCATAGGGGGTTCGTCGGTATAACCCTTGAAAGAAGTACCAAGACCACCACCACCACCACTGGAACGGCCATCTCCAAGATGACGGGGAAGCTGGTCCAGAAGATGACAGTGTGCAGTTTGAGTGGGAATTCATTGGTATGTCACAGCTACTACTCTAATAGCACTGTAACAAATCATTATTCTTTTTCTCTTTTTTCCTTCTTTTTTTTTGCCCTTTTCGATCTGTGGGTTGTCACCTACTGTAACTGGAACATTTTATGTTCTCTACACTAATGGTGTGCGAGCTCCACCTCCTTTCAAAGTTTCTCACTTTAATCCTGTATTTTATTATTGTGAAGTTATTATTCATTGTTTTGCTAAATATGTGTGTTGTTTGTTTTACAGGCACTGGCGATTGAGGAGCCAAGTGATGCAAGCCAAGCCAAGGCCTCTTCGCTTCTGCATAGCTACCCAAATTCTCACATTCACGTTAAGTATTTGCAATTCAACTGTGTACTGCTGTTTAAAATATTTTGTTAATGCTGAATGCTAATATTTCATGCAGTGATGCTGTGCTCAGTGATGTTGGATTATAATGCATTTTCCTGTCATTCAGGATTTTACATGACAGTTTGTCCATAGGAACTGTATTTATTGAATTTATTATTTTACTTTTACATGTATTTTTCATATTAGAAATATTAGTTTGCCGACCTCACAAGTCTTTTGGTATTATTTGCGTAAAAAAAAGAAAAAGACAAAGTTGTAATGGAGACTTGTTGACTTTGATAAAAAATAAACTGTTGAATATCTATACCTATGTGTTTTGATGTACATTTCTATATTTGTAGGATATGGCTTTTATTGTGAAAAAGGAATATTTGAATATATTGTAAAATTACGGTAAAAATCAAAACGCCATATGCTGTTAAATTACCATAACAACACATTTAAATTACAGTAGTGTACTGTATTGACAAAAAACTGCATGCTGTTAAATTACAGTAAACCCCCATAAAAATACAAGCATATACTGTAATTGAAATAACGGTACATCTACTGTAAAATGAATTACAGTAGATGTACTGTAAAATAAGAGTAAAATGCTGGCAACTTTGTTGCCAGTAAATTACCGTAAGTTTACAGTGAAATCATTTGCAGTGTAGGTTTACGTTCGCCCGTGGCTTCGCGCCACGTGCGATGAAGCTGCCCCATAGCATGTCCATTTAAATTCTTTAGCTATGTGACCCACAAGAATTATATCTTGTACAAGACATACTGTATATTAGGCAAGTAAGCATCAATAATAACAGTTGTTCTTGAAGTTGCAACAACTTTTCTTTTTTGAATGATGCAATGGTGTTGGTTTAGTGGTGAGACAATTGTAGTTTGTAGGAATAGTAGTGTTTCAAATCATGTTAATTATGAGCACTTTAATTTGAAATATCTTTGAAATGTGGGTTGTTTTGCATGCCATCATGTTTGGTGGGGCAGTCTGGGCATTTAGGGGGGCATTGCCCCCCCATGCCTAGATTCGGCCCTGGTTTCAGTTTTGAACGTTGCAATTGCAACTGCGGTACGTTCTACTGACAGATTCCTAGCTTGCTAGTTACGGATGGGGACAGGAGTTTGGTATGGCGGGAGGGCATTGTGCCGTGTCCTAACACAGAAAAACACCAGAACATGGCTCGGGGAGTGCACAGGCGCAATAAAACAACACAGGGCTAGCGCTGAAAATATGACCGCACATGATGTTTGCCTTCCTTCCTCCTTCCCTCGCTCTCGTTGGCTGGAGATTTTCCATTTCAAGGTTCAGTAGTTCAGGAGTTCCTGGGTCTCTTAGAAGAGAGATAAATGCCACCAGTTGACTTTAATGGAGGTGTAGCTCAATTCAAACTGGCTGCAGTCTAAATAGAGTTAGAGAATATGGTGCCATACTGTTTAATATTAGTTGGCTTTGCACATGTACCGGTTTCATGTAAACATACTAAAATTAAAGCACAATGTCATGACTATATAAATTCATGTGCTACTTGTACTTTTGATACTTATTGTTCATGTCATTGTCTCATTGTCCTAACGCCAGATAGCTTTGGAATTGTGACATAAAACATTTTTTTTCCCTAAGTTTCCACCAGATGAAATGTACAGTAAAATTGTGCAAAATTGCACATAATAATAATAATGATAATACAAAAATAGGCTAAAGTTAAACAGACATGTAATGAGGGTGTCTGTGTCCCGATGTGACACAAGTCACAGAATACTATATATTTTTTTTTAATTCATCAACTATCATTTCAATTTAAAAGTATTATAGGATACTTTTCTAGCCAAAAGAAAAAAATATATAAAGCTACATTTTTGCCTTCTCCCCCTCTATGTCACTATGTACTTTGACGCTCCAGCTGTTTCCCCTTTGCTTTGCCCTGCAGACGGTCCAGAAATTTGGTGAAGCAGCATTTTAGCCGGCCACAGTGTGACAGTCTCAATAGAGTGAAGGTGAGGTGGAGTTAAACTGAAATCTGTTTACAAACACAGATGTTGTACACATTAAAGTTGCCTATATTGCCTTAAAAGGATCCCTGCCTAATAAGACAAATATGCCTTAAAACACTATACTTGCCTTCTATAACTAAAACATGCAGATAAAAACACCTTCAATACTTTATTTCCTTCATAAATAGAGAATCTTTCACTCAATAGGAGGTGCTCCGGTCGCAGGATGATGATGTCACAGAGCATGTTCATCCATATATTACATATCATCATCCTGTGCCAGGAGCAGTTCCTGTTGAGTGAAATATTCTCTATTTATGAAAGAAATAAGATGCCATTGGTGTTTTTATTTGTTTATTTTAGTTATATAGGGAAAGTATAATGTTTTAAGCAATGTTTATCTTATTAGACAGGGATCCTTTTAAATACAACAGACCTGAGTTGCTCAGTACTTGTTGCATTCTTTTTTAATCTTAATCTCCTAAAACCGTAATATTTCTTTGCCAAAAAATAGCCGACCTCAAAGCTCCCAACATGTCGCATTGCAAGTACGCAATGCGTTGGTATCTTCATTCCCTCAAGATTTCTTTGAGACGCATACTGTCCCTTTAGGCGAGGAATTACATATCTATGTACCTTTACAGTTCAGTGAGATTCAATGAAAATGTTATTTCCATGCATGCACTGAGAGCAAAACAAGGTCAAGAAACACCGGGTCTATAATATCCATCTTAATCTACGAATGATAACCCACTAAAAACACAGAGATTGCCTCCCTCTGCACTTCAATACAAACCTCTCTTTGCCAAAGAGAAGTCATCAGTGCCACTCCATGCCCCGGCTGCGTCAACATCCTCTCTGCGAGGGACGCACCAAGCCGCGGTCTATCCAGCCACACACAGGGCTTTGTGCTTCATTTCAAAGCCTCCGTTCCTCCTCACTAATTAGCCCCTCTCTGTGCATCCCAGGGCTCATGGCTTCTACAATTAGATAAGACCTATTCACTCCTCTCCGGGAGGAAAGAAGAAGAAGCCGACACTGTTTTGAAATGAATCTGGCTTGTGACTAATCATTTCTGCACCAGACAGCGGCATGGCTCCTCGCCGGGGCGCTCTCAAAAGAAGAAGAAGAAAAAAAAAGAAGAAGTTTTTTTAGCTCGCAGACTCCAGATCAAAAGAGAGGCTTTCGGGTGAATGTGAGGAAAGCGGCGGACAGAAAAGAGCGACTAGCGCCAGCCTTGTGCTGCACCCAATTACCTCCCCGCTGTTAATGTTTGAACCGGATTCATACCTTCATGCGTGCTTACATCTTCTGATAGGGGAGCAGTAATTCAACCGCCACTGCGATAAAAAAAACACATACAAGGTGGTTTACAGTAGCCCACGGTGCAGCCTAATTAGGACACGCTGCTCCCCAAATCGTTATAAATGTAAGTGATTCCAAAATAGCTTTGTGCTGTTTTTTTATGCTGACGACGCACGCTGCATTCTGCATGCATGATGCACCGCTGCTGCATTGTTCCCTCATACTAGCGGTGGACAGCTTATGCAATTATGTTGGCGGCAGCAGCGCTTGTCTCATAGGATATCCATACATACGTGCCTATACTGTGTGTACTGATGCTCATATAGGCATTCATGTGCGAGAAGAGCTGGTATCTGCATGTTGTACAGCCGGTAATGTATTGATGATTTTTTTTTTTTATAATATTTTATTGGGTTTTTTCAATTTTATAGTAACAGGACATACGAGAAACACAGACACAAGGCAAAGCACAGTACAGAACGCAAAAGGGACATGATAAAACAAAGCACTGCCAAAAAACAAAACAAAACAAGACAAGCACAAAGACAAAACAGGCACGGACACCCCCACCCCCCCTACCCACCCGCCCACCCATTGGCCCTGAGGGGAGAATGGACCACTATATTAGCTGGACAGAGAGTATGTAATTAGGGAAGCTAGTTGTAGGCCGAAACGGAGATTAATCAAAAGTATCTAGGGAATTGATGTATTGTAAAAAGGGGTCCCAGGTTTTAGAGAATTTGTTCAGTGACCCTCTCAGTGTAAATTTAATTTTTTCCAGGTGAATAAAAGAGGTTAGGTCTTTCAGCCAGGATGACGTGGCAGGGGGGGTGGAGTTCTTCCAGTGGAGTAGGATACGGCGCCTAGCTATGAGTGAAGCGAAGGCGACTACATCTGCCTGACACCTATTGAGTCGGCCCACCCCAGGAGACACACCAAACAGAGCGACAAGGGGCATGGCGCTACCGAGAAGCCGAAGACTGCTGAGAGGGTATCAAAAAAGTGTTCCCAGAAGTGATTAAGATTTGGCAGGCATAGAAAGTGTGTGTGTGGTCTGCGGGTGAATGGGAGCATCTATTGCATGAATCATTAATATCTGGAAATATTCTGCTCAGCTTGTCTTTAGTGTAGTGTGTCCTGTGTACTACTTTAAGTTGGATGAGGCACATACGTGCACATAGACATGAGGAGTTTATTCTAAATAGAACCTCCTTCCACCAATCCTCGCGCAGTTCTAACCTGAGTTCTGTCTCCCACGTGCGTCTCAGCCCAGAAAGTGTGGTTAATTTGAGAGAAATGAGGGCGTTATAAATAGAAGAGATGGTATTCAAAGAATCTGAGGGTGCCATTATGGATTCGAGTATAGATTCTGCCGGTAGGCTAGGAAAGGATGAAAAATGAGTAGAAGCGAAGTTACGTACTTGAAAGAATCTAAAAAAGCTAATATTTTGCAAATCAAATGTAGAAGATATGTCGCCCAGAGACCTGAACAGTCCGTCTTCTGGGTTGAATAAGTTGCTAAAGGAGACTAGGCCTTTTTCTTTCCATTTAGTGAAGGTTACATCAGAAGCAGACGGTTGAAACAGGTGGTTATTGCAAATTGGAGTGAGAATGGAGGTTGACTTCAAATCAAAATAATGTCTGAATTGGTTCCAAATTTTAAGAGATGCTAAGACTACAGGGTTGTTGGTGCTGGGAGTAGCGTGTTGGTAGGGGAGCAAAAAGTAGTGCAGGAAGGGAAGATGTATTGCAGGAATTAGCCTCCATATTACACCAGACAGTGTCAGGGGCGTGGCACCACTTTTTGGCCATCTGAATATTTGCGGCCCAGTAATAAAACAGCATATTAGGTGAGGCAAAGCCGCCGTCTTGTTTAGATCTCTGAAGTAACGAAATTGGGATCCTGGGTGATTTACCCGCCCAGATGAAAGATGTTAAAATTTTGTCTAATGAGTAGAAAAATGATTTGGGCAAAAAGAGGGGGAGGACCTGAAAGAGAAAAAGAAAACGCGGTAGAATGTTCATTTTTACTGTTTCGATGCGACCCACCAATGAGAGAGGCAGCTTATTCCAACGCTGGACGTCGTTTTTAATCTTGTCGATAAGATTATCATAATTGTCTTTCCGGATTGATTCCAGGGAGTGGGAGATCACAACGCCTAAATATTTGAAACTGTGGGAGAGATGAAAAGGTAGTGTACCCGGGGGAATGGATTTAGCCAGAGTATTGACAGGGAAACATACACTTTTGGGAATGTTTAGCTTGTAACCGGAAAATTCTCCGAAGGTCGACAATAGATTTATAATTTTATGAGCACATTTGGCTGGATCCTGGATAAATAGAAGCAAGTCATCGGCATACAATGCTACTTTGTGTTCAATGCCACCTCTGTCGATGCCTGAGAATAGTGAGGTACCTTTCAGAGCGATTGACAAGGGCTCTATAGCTAATGCGAACAGTAGCGGTGACAGTGGACACCCTTGGCGTGTACCGCGTGTGAGGGCAAAGGGGGAAGAGATGTCTTGGTTAGTTTTAACGCTAGCTGTTGGTGCAGAATATAAAAGACGGATCCAGGCAATAAAGTTGTGACCAAAGCCAAATCTCTCAAGAACCGAAAAAAGGTATTCCCATTCGACACGATCGAATGCTTTTTCGGCATCGAGTGATATAATTATTTCTGGTACTGCACCAGTAGAGGGAGACAGAACAACGTTTAGTAGCCTACGCACGCTGGATGCTAACTGTCGCCCTGAGACAAAACCTGTTTGGTCTTGAGAAATAATACCAGGGAGGCAGGGATCGAGTCGAGTTGCCAGCACTTTAGCCAATAATTTCACGTCGTTATTCAGAAGACTAACGGGTCTGTAACTTCCGCAGAGGTTGGGATCCTTGTCTTTTTTTAATATGAGAGAGATCAAAGCCTGGTTTAAGCTTGGTGGTAAGGAGCCTAGTTCTAGAGAATGGTTATAAACGTCTAAAAGTAGGGGTGCTAGCTGAGAGGAAAACTTTTTGTAAAAGGCAGCTGGAAATCCGTCAGGGCCTGGAGCTTTATTGCTCTGCATTTGGAGGATGCAAGAAGTGATTTCGGGTAGTGACAGTGGCATATCTAAGTGTTGAGTTAAGGCTGCAGGTAACTTTGGTATGTTCAGATTATCCAGGAAAGAGGACATAGTTGCCGAATTATGTGGAGGTTCAGACTTATAGAGATCGGAGTAGAAAGAAGAGAACACAGAGTTGATTTTAGCAGGGTCAGTAGTCAGGGTGTGGGACGAATCGTAGATACCTGAAATTAAATGCGAGGCTTGTTGATGTTTTAATTGAGAAGATAGGAGGCGGCTCGATCTGTCTCCATATTCATAGTAGGTAGCCCTAGATTGCTGTAGCTGATGTTCTACTTTACCTGTTGTTAATAGATCAAATTCAGTTTGTAGTTGTGAACGTTTTGTAGTAAGTTCAGAGGACGGTGAGACGGCCAATTGTCTGTCCACATCCAAGATAGCATCCAGCAGCTGCTGCTGTCTTTCCCTGCTGCTTTTGGCCAGATGTGCATTAAAGGAGATGATGCGACCACGGATAAATGCTTTAAATGTTTCCCACAAAAGTGATGGCGATACCTGGTCACCTCTATTAGTTTCCAGAAAGAAGTTAATATTATCGGAGACAAAGTCACAGAATTCTGTGTTTGCCAGGAGGCCGGGGTCTAATTTCCAAATACCTTGACGCTTCTGGACGCGAGAGGGAAGGTTAAAGTCCAGTATATGTGGTGCGTGGTCAGAGATTACAATGGCTGTGTATTCAGAGGATTTAATGTATGGTATTAGGGCTTTATCTATAAAAAAGAAATCGATACGAGAGAAAGCCTTATGTACCGAGAAAAGTACGAGAAATCTTTAACAGTAGGGTGCTGGAAGCGCCACGGGTCAATACAGCCTAAGTGGGACATAAGATCGATGAGAGTTCTAGCCATTGCAGTAGGAGTGGGAGATTTGCAATTTGAGCGATCAATATGGGGGTTGACCACGCAGTTGTGGTCGCCACCAAATATTAAATGGTGGGTATCCAAGTTTGGCAAACGAGACATTAGAGTTGAAATAAAACTAGGGTTGTCGAAGTTTGGTGCGTAAATGTTAGCCAGAACAACAGGGGTTTGGTGGAGGGTCCCTGAGACTATGACATACCGGCCTCCAGGGTCTGAGATTAATTTATCTAAAGTAAATTTAAGACGTTTATGTATTAATATGGCAGTGCCTCTAGACCTACTATTAAAGTTAGAGTGGAATATTTGACCGACCCAGGGTTTACGAAGTCTGATATGGTCTATAGTGCGAAGGTGTGTCTCCTGGAGAAAGGCGATGTCAGCAGAGAGGCTTTTAAGATGGGAAAATACTCTAGCACGTTTAACCTGCCCCCCCAAGCCACGAACATTCCAGGTGACTATCCTAACTGAGAGACCCGAAATCACCATTGTATTGGGTTAATGGAATTTAATAGCGTTAAGGAGAGTTGGGTTTTAAATAAAGTAAGACCTAGCACCATGGTCGAGTGGCAGCTTGATATTGGGCCTACAATATGGAGAGAATAATGAAAGGAATAAAGATGATAAGAAAAAGTAGTCAACCCCCCCCCCCAGGGCCAGCCCACCCCTCCCACAAAAAAGCAAAAAAGGACGACATAGACTAACATAACAAAACACAACCTAACAAGACCAAGAACAAAACAAAAAGAACAGGCACATCCCATACAACCCTCCACCACCTCCCGTGAACCCCAGTTACCTATGCTCATCCTCCCTCCCTGATGAACTGCAGGTAGCAGCGACCTAAGTCCTTATCTTCCGGGGTGACTCACACAAAAAAAAAGGGTAATGCATTGATGATTGACAGTTTGTTGTTGCCAGTGTTGGGGAAGTTAGTTTAAAAAGTAAGGACTTGTAGTTCGAAAGTTATAGTAGAAAAAAGTAACATTGTATTACTTTTTACCAGTGTTGGGCAATATTAAAAAAATGTGGCAACTGCAATAACTTGTAGTGTGTCATGTGTGCAGCATGCTGCAGTGGACTAGGGTCTACAAACTACAGTGCATCTCTGTTATCTGCTGATAGCTTGTAAATCTGTTCTATTTTCACATCATGCAACAACAAGCTCAAAAGTAATAAGTAAGGCATGTTTAACATATTACTTATTAGACATTTTGGTGGAGTAATATTTTTACTTTACTTTTGCTGGAAAATGTAATAATATTACAGTAACATGTAATATTTAATTGGTTACTGCCCAGTGCCCAACACCAATGCTTGTTACTATATTAGTACTTTACTAATTCAGACACATTAAATTGTTATTTTTTTTTTTCGAATGTCAGTGGTGCAGTTGTTTTAATCTTTACTTGCCAATACACAGGGAGAAAAGAGCACTAGTCTTATTACAATGCTACAATATCCGGTCTAATGATATGGATATAATACTGATGTCCTGCCAATGGACAGACCTACAGTAATTACCCTTATGTTAATACTCTATGTTGACCAATCATCATCATTATGGTGACGTTATGCTCTGTGGAAGACACTATTTTTATCATGTAGAATGTGTTGCACTCTGGGAATGCACTCAGTGCAACATGTCAGTATGCATGACATAGGAAGGAGGAAACTTTTTTTATATTACGTAGTGTGGATGAATACAAACTCACCCACTGAAGACACAGTAACCATAAGGTCATTACTGAAGGGGAAATTGTAAATAATTACTTTACAAGTTACAGCAAAATAGTAGTCCCTTGTGTAAGGGCGTTAGTCCCAACAATAATGAGCATACAGTGCAGTTGCAGCCTGTACTGTATGTACATTCATATGCTAGAAGAGAATAATGTATTGACCGTTTGTTGTCGCTATATAAAGACATATTGTGTTCGTCATAACCGGCAGAGCCTGACAAAGGGCCAAAATGTGTTTCTCATCTGTGTTTCCATTGTTCATTGCCAAGCAAACCATGGACACATAATAGTGTTCTAAATCCCTCCATAACGGTATATA
>CM076986.1:6359114-6428453 GCA_039105355.1 Benthosema pterotum
TCCATCCATTTTCAAAAAAATCCTGAGAGGGTATAAATGTGAACCAAATGGTTCACCAAATGGTTGGTTCCATTTGTACGATCTCAGGAAAAAGGTCCTAAAAGAAAAATGATTAACACGTCATCAAGTTGTATTTCACCATGTTTTTAACAGGTCCACACTACGGCCTAGATTTTTGTCATCGCTAAACCCCTTATCACTGAACTTCTCTGCCCTTTTAAACTATTTAAAAAAAAAAATTCAATACTTAAAATGGTCATTCTACAGCCTCGCAACGTGTGAATAAGGGATTTCCATGTTGAACTATTCCAAAAGGTTTTTCAAAATAGTAAAAAAAAAAAAAAAAAAAAAAAACAGTTAGGGATAAGGGTTTTAGCGTGCAATGGAGCCCTACATCTCTAAGGTACATTAAAGGGGAAGTCCACCCATTTTCAACATTCTAATATGTCATTAGTATACCCTAGAGGTGCTGGGTGGACATGATAAAAAAAAGTTCCCCCATTCTGTGTTCCCAAGAAATGGAGGTCTGAAGAAAACCACTAACATGGTGAAACATCTTGATGACATCATCAAGATGTATTTTCACCATGTTAATGGATTTCTTCAGACCTCAGACCTGGATTTCTTTAGACGCTTGTTTTTTCTGAGAGCGTACAAATGGAACCAAATGAACCCGTTAGGGTTCATTTGGTTCCATTTGTACGCTCTCGGAAAAACATGTTGAAAAAGGGTGGAATTCCCCATTAAGAAGGCATTGATGGAACAGGGCCTTGGTTGGTTCCTGACGGGTTAAGAAAAACTGCACAGCGTAACGTGATACAAAATACTGCATAATATGACTGTTATGCCATGTAATGGTGCCTCAGTCAAACAAGCAGCAGCGAGGGAAGGGACTAAAGCGCTCCATAATATATCTGAATGCCAAACCGTCTCAAGGTGCATTATGAACAGAGTCCCATTGTGTTTCCAAAAGATTCTGCACCGTGCGTGCGCGTGTGTGTGTGTGTGCGTGCGTGCATGCATGTGTGTGTGTGCGTGTGTGTGTGTTGGAAAAATAAATTACAATTGTAATCCTAACCCCTAGACCCAGTTGTGTCAGCACCCCCTGCCCTGGAAATGATTATCCTATGCAACGGGTGCACCAGCCATGTAATGAGCATGTAGGCAGCAAATAACCATGGAGCCTACATTTCGCAAAAAGCAGAGCAGCTACAATATTGGGAGGAGGTTGGTCTTTTTTTTTTTCGGTGCGGCGGCGGCGTGCAAAATATGGTTTTCTGGCACGGAGTAGGAAAATTACACGGCGTGGAACCAGGCTGATGCTGTGCAAGCGATTAAAATGACATTACTGGCAGACCGCAAAGTGACCTTGTGCAGGATGAAGTCAATGGAAAGGTAGATTATTTAAGTACTGCACAACAGTTGGAACTGTTTAACAGACTTGGTGAGAGTTTGTTGTTTGTTTGTTTTTTTATTAAACATTAAGACAATGGCTTTTGTCTATAAGATGGTCTACACCAGGGGTTTTCAACCTTTTTGATACCAGGGCCCACTATTTATTCAGAATCTGAGTCACAGACCACCGTTTGATGACATTTTAGCCCCACACACCCAAAACCCAAAGATTTATTCTTTTTTATCTACAATTCCAGGCTGGATTTTGGAAACATAACAGGCAAACATAGATCTCGAGTTGTGTAGATTTGGGCTATAGATGATTAATATTTTGAGGGTGTAAAAATGAAACCAAAAAACCAAAAATGAAAACCAATTTACATTCTCAAGAGTTACCTCTGGTTAACGAACTTAACTGGGGACCACCTGGAACCCTCTCAAGGACCACTGGTGGTCCCCAGACCACCTGTTGAAAACCCCTGGTCTACACAATTAGCAATTGATACAATTGATAGAGGGGGGAGGGATTGAGTATATCGTATCCCAGAAGGGGTCACATCTAATTTTGTTTATGTTGCTCTCCCTGTCCCCTTCACCTGTAATGTTTCTTTCATCATGATGATACATGGTGTTTGACTAGTGACCATCGGTTGGACACTAGCCAATTGATGGCCCACTATAAAGTGCACTTTTAACAGTGTATTGTGTGAAAGATGAGTCCAGGCTAATTCTCACTAGAGCATACACAGTATATACTATACTACTGCACTGTACTGTACAATCCGACAGCACTAAATAATGGGGGGGCCTCACTGCATACTAGTGGACTATATTGAGTAGTGATCTGGACAGGGCCAAGGTCTCTTGACAGAACAAACCACAGGGGGTCCCGGTGTAATTGATGACTAAACATGCTATAGTGTCCTTGGGTTCTCTCTCTCTCTCTACTTCTTCCTTGGACAGTCTTCTTGTATCTTCCCATTTGTCGAGCAGGCGCTGCAGAATATCTAACTACTCTTGGACGGCAGATGCCAGAGATAAGTATTCAACCCCCGCAGCGCTCGCTGCCCCGTTCCAGTCGATTTGTTACACGCAGTCGGTGTGTTGCAGTACTGCCCGTCCAAAGAAACAACAGGTTGTGCCTTTAACGGCGGGGCTAAATTCGATCTCTTTTCTCGCCCGCGTGTGTGTGCGCGCAGAGCCAACGCAATATGGCTCCGCAGGTTTTTTTTCGTGTGATTTTTTTTTTTTTTGCTTTTGTCCTCCTCCCCGTAATCAATTTAGTTCATCTGGTGCTGACTGGAGGCCGGGGCTCTCAAAACATGTCAGTTGTTGTATGAAGGTCGGCGCCGCCTCGGGCGCTCTTCATCTCCGGCGCTTGGCACGGTGCCCCGGCCAGATGGCAACATGTGGTGAGATAACAGGCGTGCTAAAACGCCAGGGGTATCCATGACACCAACTGCGCCATATCCTGCAGCCCAATCCCACCCCACCCCAACCCCCCGTCACCCCATCGTTGCCCTCCTCTCCTCCTCAGGGGCGGATCTAGGCATGGGGGGGGAATGCCCCCCTAAATGACTGCCCCACCAAACATGATGGCATGCAAACAAGCCAAGGTATTTCAAATTGAAGTGCTTATATTTAAAATGATTTGAAACACTACTACTGCTACTGACTAACTACAGTTGTGTCACCACTAAACCAACAGCATTTCATCATTGAAAACAGAAAACTCTCTGAGTCAGACCTTTAGCTTTATGCATGCTGCGTGTCTGTTGCAACTTCAACAACAACTGATGTTATTATTGATAACTGAAAATGGTATGGGTGCGGCTTCATCGCCCGTGGTGCGAAGTGACACGGGCGATGAAGCCGCCCCCATAGCATTTTTTCCTGCCCCCCCCCCCCCCCCAATTGGGAAATGTTACATCCGCCCTTGCTCCTCCTCCTCCCACTCCATCCTGATAGCACTGCAAGAACGCAAAAAAGGAGCGCCAGTGAAAGCAATTCACGGCCGCGACGGCTGTGGTCGCGATGGTTATGAAACCGTCGCAACCATTTTGAATAACGATCACGGATGTTTTGCACAACAGTCGTCCGTTTCGCATAACATTCGCGACTGTTTTGCTTATACCAGCCGTGACTGTGACCTAACCTTAAACATAGCCGCAGTGAAACATATGCCCAAACCTAACCTTAACCCTAGACCAGGGGTCGGCAACCCAAGATGTTAAAAGAGCCATTTTTCAACCCAAAATAAATTTCAAAAACTGTCTGGAGCCGCATTTTATTTTATTTTTTTCTGAGAGCGTGCAAATGTGAACCAAATGGACCCTGGCGGGTCCATTTGGTTCCATTTGCACACTCTCAGAAAAAAAGGCCCTCAAAGAAAAATCATTAACATGGTGAAACACAACCTTTCTTCAGAAATGGAGTTTCTAAAAAAAATAAAGTTTAGAAAAAAGAGTTTTACAGAACTCCATTTCTGGTCCACACAACATCTCTAAAGGTATATTAATGACATAGTAAACTGAGTAAATCTTTGAAAATGGGTGGTTCAGATTGAAAGCTCCACCTCTGATAACTGCTGGGCTTTTTTGACATGGCCAAGTGCTACTTTAACTGGCAACTGTCAGGCAGCGCAACGCGTTTTGGGTGACTGAAATGTTTATATTATTTTGGTGTGGATCACCCCAGTGTGTATGTAATAATGCTACAGCCACTGAGCCACTAGGGCTGTGTTCTAGAGCCCAGTGTGTATGTAATAATGCTACAGCCAGGGAGCCACTAGGGCTGTGTTCTAGAGCCCAGTGTGTATGTAATAATGCTACAGCCACTGAGCCACTAGGGCTGTGTTCTAGAGCCCAGCGTGTATGTAATAATGCTACAGCCACTGAGCCACTAGGGCTGTGTTCTAGAGCCCAGTGTGTATGTAATAATGCTACAGCCACTGAGCCACTAGGGCTGTGTTCTAGAGCCCCAGTGTGTATGTAATAATGCTACAGCCACTGAGCCACTAGGGCTGTGTTCTAGAGCCCAGTGTGTATGTAATAATGCTACATCCAGGGAGCCACTAGGGCTGTGTTCTAGAGCCCCAGTGTGTATGTAATAATGCTACAGCCACTGAGCCACTAGGGCTGTGTTCTAGAGCCCAGTGTGTATGTAATAATGCTACAGCCACTGAGCCACTAGGGCTGTGTTCTGGAGCCGCATGCGGCTCCTGAGCCGCAGGTTGCTGACCCCTGCCCTAGACTGTAATGCAAACTGCTGCGAATGTTACGCAAAACAGTCGCAACTGTTATGCAAAATGGTCAACTGTTATGCTAAACAGCCGCGAAGCAAAGGTTCCTTCTTTTCCCCCGTGGGTCTAAAGGCACCGTTTCACTTCGCGAGCGGTGAGGGAGGGAGATACTGCTCCGAGCGAGACGCACCACGCACTCCGAGGATTCTAGCTGACCTTGCAGCAACGGCCGGTTCACGTGATCAATATTCTACTACACACAGTACGACGTTCCTTTTCAATGTGCTGGTCGGACAATGGAGCTGCTCTGGCAGCAGCAGCAGCAGCAGCAGCAGGGTAGCATAATGGTAATGTGTTCGAGGTTACTGGTAGAGAGCATAGTGTTGTTGTTTTTTACGATCAATACGGACAAAAATATCAATGGAAAATACACATAGGCTACACTGTAATACTTTCTTAGCGTCTTCTCGGAGTCGGATGGAAATCTTCATACAGTATGTCAGTATGTCTGAAACTAGTGTTTTTTATGATTCATATTCCAAAAAATATCAAAGTAGATTTCTGCATTTTGTGCTTGAGCATGTGCTACTTTTGATACTTTGACGCTGCAGTATGAGGTTTTCGATAATATGATAATGTGAATGTTCAAGGCTGGCCCAGTCCCAGTCATGGATGCCCTATGGGGCAGGTTCAAAGCAGAGCAACTTTAATATGTACTGCAGTGGGAGTAATATTTGAACCCATGTAATAATATCTCATATCACGACTCAAGTACCATACGTACTGAAGGTTGAGTACGTATTGTATTTGTCCACCCACTGTCCGCCGCCTCTGACAACAAATCGAACCGTTTTCTGCAGACACCACCAGTGGCAAGGCTTCTGAGACCGACCGGGGCAAAGTCTCTCTCTCTCTCTCTCTCTCTCTCTCTCTCTCTCTCTCTCTCTCTCTCTCTCTCTCTCTCTCTCTCTCCCTCCAAGTGCCTGGATGCGATTAGCAGGCTGAAGCACTCACTGCTCACACTCATTGTGGCAGACACAAAAGAGGTCACAGTCTGAAAGTTTTGAAGCTGCGGGCGAGCGTGTGTGATTTCTCAAGTCAAGCCTTAAGGGCATGCTTCTGTACAGTACGAAGTCTAGGACTTTACAGTATTAAACTGTCCCCCTAGCAGGGCTAAGGGTTATTTTTTTTTCCATTTTAACTGTCCTGCTAGCAGGATAAGGGTTATTTTTTTTTCCATTTTAAAAGACAGTATTGTGAATTTGTTACTGTTTATTTGGGCCATGAACCAGCCTCGCTTCTCTGCACTATGCGGATTATTATGTTGCTTCTGTCTTTACTTTGTTTTTTCACCACATGGAATGCATATTTAATGGCGGCCTGTAATGTCCTGATTGGAATAGGACCAGGGGCTCTATATTAAGCAGTATATGGCACATAGTGTACTCTAAAGGGCATGGAATCAGCACATTTGGCTGTTTCTAAAGCCGAAGCTAATGCTATACGGGCACAAAGTGGCACAGGGTGCAATGGAGCCTTTTTTAAGAAGAAAGACCTTTTGTTGTTATTATTAGCGGAGTAGTATACTGTAGCCCAGTGGTGGCCAACCCGTGGCTCGCAAGCCGCATGCGGCTCTTCAGCTGGTTACATGTGGCTCTTAAGGGGCTTCCACATGAAACCATCAAAAACCTTTTTTTTTTAAACCAGGGCCCACCATTTACTCAGAATTTGTGCCATGGACTACCATTTGATGACATTTTAGCTCCACAGACCCCAAAGCTAAAGATTTTGTTCACTTTTGTCAACAATTCCAGGTTGGATTTCAGAGAAAACAAAACAGTCAAACATACAGATCAAAATGACCATTAATCTTCTACATTCTCTAGTTGTGTAGAGTTGGGGCTAATTCACATGATGAATATTTTAATTTTTGAGAGTGTTAACATGAAACCAAATGGACCCGCAAGGGTCCATTTGGTTACATCTGGCTAACCAACTTTCCATCATTTAGCCTGGAGACCACCTGGAACCTTCTTTGATGTGGCTCTTTGCTGTAACACAATGAAAAACGTGCCTCTTATTCTGTGACGGGTTGGCCACCCCTGCTGTAGCCTATATCAGTGGTTTTCAAACAGGGGTCCGGGACTACCAGTGGTCGTTGAGAGGGTTCCAGGTGGTCCCTAACCACATACAACTCTTGAACTCGGATTTTCAAGCTAGTGTCCTCAATTTAGTCGAGATAACTGGCAAACATATTTTAAAAAAATAACAATTCTTCCACATTTTCTAATGTAGATTCTTGAAAATTAAGTAATTCAGATCTTTAAATATAAATTAACTCGTAAAAGGGAGAGCGTAAAATGAAACCAAATGAAACCAAATAAGCAAAATTCAACGGTTTTGAGTCTAAGGGGTTTCAAAACAATCGTTGTTTCGGTGCTTGCATTTGTTCATGCATCTTTGTTCACATTCATTATACCCATCATTACTTTGTGTTCTTTCCTACTCATTTCCTTACTCAGCGCTGCATACTACCGTATTTGGCTGCTGCATAGTTTGGCTGCATCGAATTATGGAAATCTACAGTACAGTGCCTGAATGGCACAAAGACAAGTCCATGAGATTTTGTTTTGTTTTCTTTTTTTCCAGAGAAATATGAACATTATATGTGGAATTGTGGATTCCTCAATCCCCCCCAGGGCAAACAAATGAATTTAAATTAACAGCAGCTGCAGTTGTCATCATGGAAGGAGACGTTGGCATGTATTGTGTCCTTGAAAGCAGCCCTGCTTACTTAAACTTAAAAGACTACGGCATCTGTCACGCTGACGGCAATTATGTCTCCCAACAGCGGTTTACACTCAGCACTTTCACAACCTTGAAGGCTTTCTTTCCTTTTTGTTGCTCTCCAAGTGCAGGGAAAAAAATAAATGAGTCTTCTACTCTATATCGCTTTACGGTTATATTCGTCCGCCATGAGTCTATCTTCTAGCCCTAGCTAGCACTAGACAAAAGCAGGTGTTGGAGATCAAATAAACAAACTCGTACAGGCATACTTAATGAATAATCTTTAAATATTCTTTAAAATGCCACACTGTGTCGTCAGGCAAATCCATTTTCACAATATTTGTCTCTGAGATATATTGGAGCAGCTGAAAACTGGAAATACTCAGACTTGTAGTTACATACAGTAGGTTAGTTGCTTGCTTAGTTCATTTAGGCCAGTGCTGGTTGTTGAGTGTCCTTTTATGATGTTTTGTATTTTAGTGCGTCAGCAAGAATAACAGTATGGACTTTGCAGACCCAAAGTTATTTCCAGAGTGGAGAGAGGTTGGAAAAGGTCAAATCTTTTCAGGTCAGGAAGCCACAGCAGTAGCAAGTACACAGCTGTCGGGTAATATACAGACAGCTGCAAATATTCATGTTCTGATGCTTAATTAGTGCCTGGTCGTACAACAGTGTTGCATGCAAAAGATAGCAGACACAAGCTCTCCATATGACAAAATATAATATAATAATAATATAATATAATATAATATAATATAATATAATATAATATAATATAATATAATATAATATAATATAATATAATATAATATAATATAATATAATATAATATAATCTAATATAATATAATATAATATAATATAATATAATAATAATAATAATACGACAAACTAAACCAAACTAAACTATTTTCTTCTTCTTTATTTTGTCGCAAATCTTTGGTCTGGCCTCTGGAGGCGTAATGCCAGACTACTGTACTGCCTAAACATGGAAGGATGAGAACAAAACCAATGTGACCACGAGGACATCGACTAATGAAGGCTCTAAGTTCATGGAGAGTTCTGTGCTAGAAGGCTTTCTTTACCCATAATTCCACTTGCATGGTTTATCCCGAATTCTCATGGCTGGAACACAGCAGCACCGTTACTATGCAGTAAAATGTGATGCTACGCATGCTGCTGCCAATATGCAGAGAGGATTTATATACTTGTAAGAATTTATTTTTTTGAGCGACGAAATAAGCGAATTGGCACAAAAACGAACATTTCTAGCACAGAACTCTCCTTTAATGAAGATGGAACGATGCAGGTATAACTTCTGAACTTGTGAGTTACGTTGAATACAGAATAATGAAGTTTCAGCTAATTGCTGATGGCAGACGTCTACCTTCTTGCACCCGGAGGCACCCTGATTATTCCATGGTCACCAACGGTGCATTTACTGTATATACCGCCTTTATCCAGGACGCTTTACATGCTGTAGATTGTTTATCACATTCACCCATTCACACACACATTCATACGCTGATGGCAGTGGAAACCATGCAAGGTACCTACAAGCACATCAGGAGCAATTAGGGGTACAGTGTCTTGCTCAAGGAAACACTACCTCTGGGGGAGCCCGGAATCGAACTGGTGAACTTGCGATTACTATTCGATGACTCTACCCGTGAGCCACTGCCGTTAGAAACCCTAGTTGAGCCTGCCTCGGTGCTCAAGTCAAACAAACGCTGGTCAGCAACTTTCACTGAAATTAATAGCTGGGGTTGGGGGGTGCTCCGTCCTTTAGATATATAACTGTGGCCAAAAAACTCCCACTTGCACACGAGACTTGAAGTCTTGAAACGTCCAGATTGCCATGAAACTGGAGCTGCATCATGACCACAAGAGGATACACGAAGGGCTTTTCGGCTCTTAGTCTTGTTACAACTATTAGGAGGGATGTCTCAGTGTAATGGAACCACTGCTGCAGTCCGCTTGATGATTATATTAAGGAATTGTGGAATCTGCGGCCGGTGACGTGGTTGTTTTAAACTCTAGCAATACGATACACTGTGATTTCTGGCCTCTAACGCTGATATATGTATGGCTGCTGCGGCCTGAGTTTAACATCCTGCCAAGTGGCTGTACTGTATGGTGGAGTCGTGTTCTTTTTTTTAATGTTTAAGTCTAGAGTTAAGAGCAGTATATACTGTAGACATTTCACTCTCGACTTTGTGGGGATTACGTGGAATCTTGGGGGTGGCAGTGGCTCAGCGGTACAGTCACTGGATTGTAGCTGCAAGGTTGCCGGTTTGAATCCGGGTTCCCCCAAGAGTTGTTGATGTGTCCCTGAGCAAGGAACGTAGAGGGGAATTCCATCCATTTTTTAAACTTTTCCTGAGGGGATACCAATGTGAACATTTCGTTCCATTTGTACCCTCTCAGAAAAAAAGGTCTGAAGGAAAAATCATGGTGAAACACAATTTGATGATGTTGTCAAGTTGTGTTTTGATGTGTTGTGTTTGTTGTTAAGGATTTTTTTTTCAGACTTCCATTTCTAGGAAACACAGAATGGGGGGACTTTTTTATCATGTCCGCACTCTAAAGTATAATAAATGGCAGAGTAGAATGTCGAAAATGGCTGGTCAGTAGTACCTTGCATGGTTTCTTCCGCCATTGGTGGGTGAATGGGATCTACTATCTATATAAAGCACCGTGGAAAAAAAGTGTTATGGTATATAAATGCACCATTTACCATTCATTTATCATTTGTAGGCAGGGTCTGCAAGCATCTCACATCAGCGACACACAATAACTAATCGTTCAAACACTACTGGACTACAGTACATCTTCTGAACCATCACAGATCTCCCTCTCAACTCCCCGCTGCCTAATGCACTGCAGCGTTCATGCACTGTGCCCTGAACCATAAAGCTATCTATTGCACACACACTGTGCCAGGAGCCAGCTGTACAGGCCTGCAGGCACAACCCCTCCTGCCCCTGTTGCTCTGATCCAGACGCAGATCACGCACTGAAGACCCAGCCGTGTGTGTGTGTGTGTGTGTGTGTGTGTGTGTGTGTGTGTGTGTGTGTGTGTGTGTGTGTGTGTGTGTGTGTGTGTGTGTGTGTGTGTGTGTGTGTGTGTGTGTGTAGGGGTAGCCGAGTTCAGCTTCTTAAAGCTTGAAGTCTGACATTGTCCGCTGTCTGAGGGATTTCAAGGGGGAGGCGTTAGGTTGCTGTCAATCATGTGGTTAGTGGGCTAGACCGGTTGCTAACCAAACAAACACAGCCAACAAGCGCTACTAGCATGTGAACAAAAGCAGTAAAATATGTCGGATGATGACGTTTATACAAACAGACGTTTCTCGAAAGAAACTACAGGTATTCATCATAGGTTGGTTTAATGGACAGTGCAGTTGCGGCCATGTTTGACACTGTAACTGTTGCACTGTTGAGTGATGGGGCTGCTGGCCAATCAGCTGCGTCTGTTCGGATTTGTCATTACACCAACCCCCAATTCTGTCTCTAATTGTTTAAATACATCTTGGTTGCCTAATTTAGTAATTATATAGGTTGACAATACGTGGCCAGACCAAAGGACTCAGTCCACTAAGAGAATGGGGCTGTGTTGGTCGGACTGGACCAGGCTAGTGTAGGGGGAGGTGTGAACTAGAGTACTATGATTAGGCAGAGTAGTGACACTCAGAATGCTACAGCTAAACAGAGACACCTATTGGCTGTAAAGCACACATGACCGCCTAGTAAGGAGAGATTCTGGTTCCAAACAAACCACTCTGGCCATCCAACTACATTAACAGCAGATCGCACGTTTGCAGTTAAATAGGCAAAATTAGGGCATTTTAGGACATATTAACACATTAACAGATCTCTCGTCACTCTAGTGAATAATAATTGGTTATATAACTCGCTTTAGTTCATGTATATTGTAAGAAAATAGGCTGTGGTGTGCTGCAGTGGTTAACTATTTAGGCCTATGATTGGAACCTGCAGAGCTCCAGCCAGCGCGAGATGTGAGATGAAAGCATGTCTCTACCAGGGCCGGATCTAGAGGGGGGGCAGGGGGTGGGCACCCTAATGTGCATCCTGCCCACCCAATGAAAGGTAATATTATTTGTTTTCAACCAGTTATCTGGGGACCACCAGTGGTCCTGGAGAGAGTTCCAGGTGGTCCCGAGCTAAATGGTGGAAAGTTGGTTAATCAGATGTAACTCTTTGAGTTAAGGAGTTAAAATATTCATCATGTGAATTAGCCCAAGTCTACACAACTAGAGAATGTAGAATATTAATGATCATTTTGATCTGTATGTTTGACTGTTTTGTTTCCCAAATCCTCAAATGCCGAATACATAGTGGGCCCTGGTGTCAAAAAGATTGAAACCCACTGCTTCATATGAAAAACTTTGAAGTTGCCCACCCTGCCATTCTTCCAGCCCACCCTAGTAGGGCTGGCTGAATCCGGCCCTGGTCGCTTCTCTCTTCCTACATTACAATATTGTGAATGAAGTGTTTGTGGGAAACGGAGAGACAGAGTAGAGAGAAAAAGAGAGAGAGAAATCGGCTTGTCTGTTAGTGCCGAACAAGCTCTACAGTCCAAGTTATTAAAATTGAGATCATAATGGAGAGAATACGGACAGAAGAGAGGGAGAGAGAGAATACACAATGCGTAATCAAGATGGGCAGACGGAACGTCCTGAACGAGTCATTGTTCACGCAGGGATGCGTTCAATCACTCACTCAACTCAACTCTCCGCTTCCGCTTGGGTTTATCCGCCTTTTTTATTTGTTCATTTACTCCGTCCGTGTACGCTTTATTTATCAGTTTACTGGAGCTATTCATCAGCGCCCATCTATAATGTCTCCTTCCTTCCCAGGCCCGTCAGCGGTGGAGCGGGGGGGGGGGGGGGGGGGGGGGGGGGGGGGGGGGGATCGGGGGGTGGGGCCGGGGGGTCCTTGACGGGCTGTTTGGAGGTCAGCCCATTCTTCAACAACGAACGAGAGTGGAAGACCAAACTCTCTTACAATGATAGAGGGGTCTATTACTTTGTACAACCTGTGCGTATCATGTCTGTCTGGGCGTGTGCGGTGTGTGTGTGTGTGTGTGTGTGTGTGTGTGTGTGTGTGTGTGTGTGTGTGTGTGTGTGTGTGTGTGTGTGTGTGTGTGTGTGTGTGTGTGTGTGTGACCATGAGTCAGACCATAGGTGATTTTAGGCACTCTTTTTTTGGCTCCCATTTTGTTTTAGATCTGTAACTCAAAATCTTTTCTCTTTCATTCTCTTTGGACAAAATGTGAAAATCCTTAGTTTTGGGTGCAAGACACTAAACTCAACATATCCAAAGGTGGTCCGTAGCTAAAATGGAGAATTAATAGTGGGCCCAGATGTGAAAATGGTTTAAAAGCACTGCTTTAGAATATATAAGTAACTAAATATGCAAGATAAGTATGTGCTTTTCTAGAAAAGTACATGCTTTTCTATGTGATTTATTTACACGATTTGGAACAAGCCACTCAGTAGGTCTGTGTGTTTCACAGTCCCCGTGGCACCTGCCTAAAATCACCAATGGCTCAGATTATGGGCACCATTTGGACAATCGGATTCGACTTTATACATTCTTATACAGTGGGAGACAGGCCTAGTGTACAATAAAAGAACATTCGAATCTGGATAATGAAAGTCTATCAAACAGCTGGTGAAAGTAACGGCTCCCAGTATAGCGGAGGGAGAGAGAGAGAGAGGAGACTTCACTGTGAAATGACGTGTGACATTCCTGACTGGAACTGTTGATGAGATGAAGCTACCGCAACGTGTCAAAACACTTCCCTTTTCTCTCCCCATACATCTACATCTTCAACCACTGTTTCTATCCTTTAAAAAAAAAGAATGGAAATGAAAATGACTTTAAAAGAAGTCTGACAAGTTTAATACAAGCAGTCGTGGCTGCTTTGCAAATGTTAATTCCAGGCTGAGGCTCTGAGCTACTGTACACATAGATGAGGGAAAACGCATGCATATGCTGACTATATTTTACACATGTCTACATGTCTTTTTTCTGTCCAGCAGCTGTTATTTTATTGTGTCAGTGTGTGTAAAATATGTTAATTATCACCAACACACATTCTAAAAAAAATAGCTTGACTATAATATTGGATATTGTTTGAGTGGTGCAAACCACTCCAAGGAGCAGCAATGTACTTATGTACACCCATCCCTATGTATGCCCCTATGTTGAGGGTAGCAACAGGGGGCGCTGTTGCACCACCAAGTCTGATTTTTCTTTACTGACCACTCAAAAAAAAAATCACCATTCAAAAACATTAAAACTAAACAGTTCTTTAACCTTCTTCCTCTATGTCAAACAAACATTCCACCCATAACGGGTCCATTTGGTTCCATGTGTGCACTCTCAGACAAAAAAAAAATGTCCTAAAAGAAAAATCATTAGCATGGTGAGACGCAACTTAATGATGTCATCAAGTTGTGTTCCACCAGGTTAATGATTTTTTCCAGAACTCCATTTCTAGGAGACACAGAATGGGAGGAACTTTTTTTTTTTTTTTTATCATACCCACACAACATCTCAATAAGGTCATTAAAGACATAGCAAAATGTTGAAAATGGGTGGAATTCCACTAAAATGGTATGTTATGTTATGGTATTGCAACAGCAGCAGGTTCGAATCATGAGGTGACTTCCATTTTCAACAACAACAAAATAAGCCATTGCATCCTGCTTTCCTCACACTAAGTCAAACTCTGACATTGCGGCCTATGTAGTTTGAGGCCAGTAAACTTTTATGTTTATCTGCGACGCAACAGATGGTCTAGCAATGTTTGACACAGCGGTGGCAATATTAGGCACAGCTGGTGCTAAAAGGAAGGGTAGGGGGATAAAGGTGGGCCTAATGAAAAGGGACAACACACGCAAGTACAAGAATACTAGCAGCTTTAATTGCATTTTATTACACCTACCGTAATTTCCGGACTATAAGCCGCACCTGAATATAAGCCGCACCAGCTAAATTTGGGGCAAAATACTGATCTTTACTTGTATAAGCCGCACCTGTCTATAAGCCGCACCAGACCACAAGCTTCATATTAGAGCAGTGGTTTTCAACCTTTTTGATTCCAGGGCCCACTATTTATTCAGCATTTGAGCCACAGACCACCATTTGACAACATTTTCACCCCACAGAACCCAAAACTAAAGATTTCTTTTGGTTTTGTCCACAATTCCAGGATGGAATTTCGCAAACAAAACAGGGAAAACATAGAGATAAAAGTGGCCATGACTTATTAATTAAGTGGTGCTAATTTAGATGGTGAATATCATAACTGTTTGAGGGTGTAAACATGAAACCAAATGGACCCGCAAGGGTCCATCTGGAACCCTCTCAGGCACCACTGGTGGTCCCCGGACCACCTGTTGAAAACACCTGTTTAAAAAACCCTGTAAAAATCCATAGATTGTATAACCCACAGGGTCAAAAGCATGTGAAAAAAGTAGCGGCTTATAGTCCGGAAATTACAGTACTAGGAACATTGGTGACGCACCCGCATCAGGAACGCAACTGTCATCCATGTTGACTTATTTCGCCTCACAATACACAGGAATCCACGCGCTGACGGGATCTTTCATTATATCGCCTGTCTGGCAGGGCCGGATTTAGCCAGCCCAACAAGGGTGGGCACGAAGAATGGCAGGGTGTATGGGCAACTCCAAAATTGTTCATATGTAGCAGTGGTTTTCAATCTTTTTTTGACACCAGGGGATTTCTGTGTGATCAAATTCATACAAATCAAAATGGACATTGATACATTATGTACTACATTCTCTAGTTGTGCAGACTTGGGCCAATTCAGATGATGAATATTTTAACTCTTTCATTTTTACGCTCTCAAAGAGTTACATCTGGTTAACCAACTTTCCATCATTTAGCTGGGGGGCCCACCTGGAACTCTCTCAAGTACCACTGGTTGAAAACCACTGATATTACCTTTCATTGGGGTGGGCAGGATGCACCTCCTTTGGGTGGGCCCTGCCCACCCCTGCCCCTCCCCTCTAGATCCGGCCCTGTTGTCTGGGACTCTTGACAGAACACGACTACTACACTCAGTATGCTGCTGGGCTAGTAGCAGTGGAACTGCTGCTTTCAAACTGCTTCTCTCAAATTCTCTTTCAACTGCACACAAGTCTGTGTGAACAAGTCTAATCTGGCCACGACATCAACCATTTCACAGTAGATCTATAACATCCCTGATGTCAGTGAGTGGAACATGGTGATGAATAAGTATCCTTTCAACAGGAGACTGTGTATCCTGTTTCTGTAACATGATGTACAAATACACCAACGAGTAGCAGGGACTTAACCTAATCCAACCCTAGCCCATACTGAGTTCCAAGCAGGGAGGTATTGGATCCCATTTATTTGGGGTCTTTGGTATGATCTGGGGGATCCCAAGGATCAAACCCCGACCTCCCAGTCCCAGGGCGGACACTCTAACCACAAGGCCACTGAGCCTCACGATTTATTTATTTATAGACAGCCAACAATCAATATACACTGTACAGACTGTATATATTGAGACTAAGTATTGCCTTTTCCACCTCCACTTCGATTCTACTCTGATGCTGCAGCTGTTCTCCTGCAGACAGACACTTTTTTTTTTTTTGCTGTGCGGGCAGTCCAGACAAATCAACAAATCCATGACAAGGTGGTGAGGTGCAGTTAGATCAAATCTGTTTACAAACACAGAGTTTGTACTGTACACCCTCAAGTTGACTAGAATCTAGAATTCTGTACAGTTCACGGCTCATAGCGCTATGATCCGTGATCACGTTCTCATAGCATGTGAGAATGCAGCGCAAATCTTTCAGTGTGTTCTTTCAGAGCAAATGTTTTGTAGTGTTGAATTGAAACTCAGGAGTTTTCCCCATCTACACGACACGCAAACACATACAGAAAAAACAAAAAAAACAAAGCCTTACCTAGCCTGTTGTCCAGCGCGCCGAAGTCCAGCGAGTACTTGACCACGTGGTAGTTGTTCCACACGTACAGCAGGTTGTCCCGCGGGTTGTAATCCACGGCGGCGATGTACTGGTACGAGTTGGGGAAGGGGATGTCCAGGAAGCCGTCCTTGCTCAGCTCCGTGTTGAAGATGTAGTCGACCTTGTTGCCCGTGGCCTCGTTGTCGTCGTCCTCGTACACCGACTTGACCACGTAGAGGATGCCGCAGATCATGAAGGCGTTGCTCGCCGAGCGCTTGTCGTACGCCGTGTCCCAGGTGCCCTCCACGCGCAGCGTGTACGGGTTGAGCTGCGAGATGACGATGCGCCCGTTGTTCTGCTCCGTGGCGTAGATCACCCACAGGCCGTTCTCGTCCACCGCCAGGTCGATGTCCGACTTGCCGCCCCAGCGGTACGGCGACGTGTCGTGGTAGTTGGCGTTGGCGATGATGGCCTCGCCGCTCTTGATGCGCGTGCGCAGGTCGAACTTGACGATGTTGCGCGTGCGCTCCTTGTTGAAGAACAGCGCGCCGTCGTAGACCACGAAGCCGGTGCCGTCGACGCGGTGCGGCAGCTTGTAGGTGGTGGTGGGCCGGCCGGCGATGAAGTCCTCCTTGGACGAGTACTCGGTCAGCGTGTCGGTGCGGTAGGGGGTCCACGGCATGTAGTAGATCTTGTCGGAGGCCTGCAGGGGGTCCTTGCACCAGGCGCCCGACTGGTGGTCCGATTCAAAGAGGTGTTCGCTCTGGTACACCCCTCGTAGCAGGCCGGGGCACAGGAATACTGAGGAGCCAAAAATTGGAAAGAAGACAGAGTTGGAGAGTTACTTTGGCCTGTATGCGACCCGGAGATGGTTTTAAACTGCACCGCTAGACAATGAAATGCAACAGGAGATCGACTCTGGAGATCGTTCCTGTACGTCCAACGCAAAGGGTGAAGAGGTTGAGACGCCGTACGTTAATGTTCATCAGGGTTGAGACGGTTTCTACTCGCATGTAATGCATTAACAGGATCCCTGGATAATACACATACAAATAAATATGTCTTAAAACGGTGTACTGGCCCTCTATGACTGAAACAATAAAAATAAAAGCACCTAAAAGGTTTTATTTCTTTCATAAATAGAAATTCTTTCACTGAATAAGGGCTGCTCCACTTGTAAGTTGATGTAATATTTCCTTGCGTCCAGACCTATGAAATAATATGGAATAATATGAGTTCATATTAACTTTATGAAGTATTATGTTTTTTTTAGTAGAATATGCATTCCATATTTCCCTATTTCTCTTAGATTTAAGCACACGGGAATATATTATGACATCATCAACTGCCCCTATTGAGAAATGATTTGCGTTTCATGAAATGAATACAATGTTTTTTATTTTTATTTTAGGTTTTAATTATAGAGGACAAGTATAATGTTTCAAGACATATTTTTCCTATTAGCCAGGGATCCTTTTAAAGAAAAGATAATCATTACCATATCTATTAGTCATTACTTTGCCGCCTCCAAAATAACTGTTATATTCTGATTCACAGTCACATCATGAACTGTGTGCAGTAATTGCAATCGCTTAAATGAGTTTCCATAATATTTTGTAATGATGCACGTCTCTAACTCCAGAGCGTGAGTCCCAGTCGTCCTTGACCCTGATGACAATTAGCGTACGGAATAATAGCACAGGTACACCAACGTGATGGAGAAAGAGAGGGAGGAGGAGGAGGTGATGTGTGATGTGCAGGCATAATGTTACACAGATCAACACACACATTAATCTCATCCACGCTCAAGTCATAATATCGCCTCTTTATCTTCTAACGAAATATGGTTTCACAATAGCCTTGGAGGAGCCGGGGAGGTGTACCGCATGATAATGACTACAATGTTGTGGTTTTCAACCTTTTTGATACCAGGCCCCACTATTTATTCAGCATTTGAGCCACGGACCACAAATTGAGGAGATTTTTAGCCCCCACAGACCGCACAAACTAAAGATTTTTGTTTGTTTTTGTCTACAATTCCATGGGGCTGGATTTTGGAGCCAAAAACAGGCAAACCATATAGATCAAAAATGACCATTAATCTTCTACATTCTCTAGTTGTGTAGACTTGGGGCTAATTCAGATGGTGGATATTTTAACTCTTGAGAGCGTAAACATGAAACCAAATGGACCCGCAAGGGTCCATTTGGTTTCATGTTTACGTTCTCAAAGAGTTACATCTGGTTAACCCACTCCCCATCATTTCGCCTACATGGGGACCACCTGGAACCATCTCAGGGACCACCGGTTGAAAACCACTGCAACAATGTAATCATCTCATTCCCATCCGCCCCGGCCCATCCCCTCTGTCACATCACAAATATTCTACCACCAGTCGTTAAGAAAAATAACGCCAATAGAGGAAACATTACACAAACCCCGTATTACAACGTTTTGATAAATGATACTACTGTGATTATCGGCAGCATAACTGCCCCCCGACCTTCCTACCGCACCGGGGGCAAAACACAGTAATTACTCAATCCATGGAACGATACAAGTCTATTTCCCAGTTATTTCAGCCCATATTCAGATCTTATTTGTCTGAGACATGATTTACTAGTCGGCCACACGCTAAACTAATTACTTCATGCAAACTGCATGATGAAGGCCAGCGGACGAGGCCAGTGATTGCATTTCAGTATGGATTTCTACTGGACTTCTAAGTCAATTTGAAGCTGCCCCGTCTTTTATAGAAAGGCTTTGGGAAAGGAAGAAAAAAAAAAGGCTTCTTCTGATATGAATTTTAAATAAAGGGGAGGGGAGGGTTTATGTGTCTCCCACAGGAGACGATCAAAGCGAGGCTTTGCCAATGAGGGAGCATAATGTCCGCTTAAAATGTCTGTATAAGTAGCCTCCTCGCTCGCTTAGGAAGTACAGCAAAGGTACGAAGATCGGCCATACAATATATATTAGCCGCAGTTAACACTTTTTACTGGTACATTAGGACCCTTTTCTGCCAAATAACACTGCCAAAAGATCTCGGTAATGTTTTGTCAAAAAAAGTGGGCAATTGCTTGGGGGCGAGATCTTTTGGGGTTGGGCGGGAGAGGGGAAGAAACAGCCCTCAGCTCTCGGCCCGACAGACAGTTTTTGGCTCTGCTCAGTGCCCAAAAGGCTGGTGGAAAATAAAGATAAAGGATTAAGACGGCGTTTCCGTCATTTTTTTGAGGTCTGAGTTATGGGGGTGGGCCAGGGGTACATCTCAAACAAACAACACACACACAAACACAGCGTGATGTGTGTCTGAAAGCTCCTTTTCGTTCACAGACACAGGCCGGGAGCCTGACACGGCGTTGACAGCTTCTATCCGGAGAGATCCGTCACTACGCTACGGAAAAGGTGGAAATGCTTCTGCTTCTCTCTCTCAGTAAAGGAGAGAGTTGGTTTACCATCCTCCTCTGTCATCATTTAAGATTAAACATGTTGTCTACCAGGTGAGAAAAGTGGCGTGATGATGCATATGTCATGGCAGCTGGGCTGCTAAATGTCCATCTTTCGAAAAAAGAAAGAAGCCTAAAAGCAACAGTAATCCCTGAAGACCTGAAGGTTGATTATAGGAACGGCTTCTGAACTTCTAAACCAGTGGTTTTCAACCCTTTTTCATACCAGGGCCCGCTATTTATTCAGCATTTAAGCCACAGACCACAATTTGAGGACATTTTAGCCCCCACAGAGACCTGTTTTGAAAAACAAAACATTCAAACATCATAGATCAAAGTGACCAATAATCTTCTACATTCTCTAGTTGTGTAGCCTAATTCAGATGGTGAATATTTGAACTCTTGAGAGGGTAAACATGGACCCGCAAGGGTCCATTTGGTTTCATTTTTCCGCTCTCAAAGAGTTACGTCTGGTTAACCAACTTTCCATCATTTAGCCTGGCGACCAACTGGAATCCTCTCAGGGACCACTGGAGGTCCCCGGAACACCTGTTGAAAACCAATGTTCTAAACACTTCACTACTGAATACCCCAATGACTTCCACAATGCCATAGACGCACACCAGAGATGGAAGCGAAGTGAATGACAGGAAACATGATGACTTTCATGGGGAACTGATGTTTCTTTTTAAAGGCATTATTTACACTCTTGCTACTCATTAATAGGCTGTATGATATTCTGAATATATTAGCTACACTTGGGAGCTGTTGTGTTAACCTATGCTGTGGCATAGATTGCATTCATTAAAGTGTGATTTCTCTATGCGCCGTGTACAGTACCGTACCGCGTACAAGTTATTTCTTTTTTTTTCTCTTGTGCTGCGTTTCAATGAGCCCTGTGACTTCGCCTTCCCTTCGGCATTCATGCGATAATAGTTTGTTCATTAACGGCTTGGTGTGTGAATATGTTTCATAGCCGCAGATTCTTAACTGCCTTTTCATTTCTATAATTACACGTTTCACCTTGGATCTTTTGTAGTTAACTTAGCTGCAATGTGTCTTGGGCGACAATTCGCCCCCCAGTAGGGGTAAAAACTATTGCATTAGCAACAACACAATGCCCCGGGGCAACGGTGCAAAACCCCAGCCCTCTGTTAACAGCAGCATTGTGCGGTGCAGATAAGATGCCTGCTAGCAGGAATATTAATATCTATGATCTTTCTCCGATATTGACCGGGGCTGTTCCCCGTGGGCTATAGCCATCGTCATGTTAGAGCCATAATCAAAAATGCTGACACCATATTGAACAAGCTATCGATCTTCTTTATACACCTCCACGTTAATGTTATGCAGCTGAGGGAAGCAACAGCAGAATAACTTTGGTGTCATTATAGGTTTATTTTTTTGTTGTTAAGCAAGGAAAGCTATGCTGTAATAAAGCTGTTGGTCTGGTGTATATTAAGCAATTGAATCGACACATCGGTGGTCACTTTATCCCAAATCGGTCCTGCATCGTGTTCAATATTTCATCCCGATTAGACTACTGTAACTCACTCTTCATTGGAATCAAGTCAATCAGCTCTATCCTGCCTTAAAATGGTTCTAAACGCAGCAGCAAGACTGGGGATAGCTTATAGTGTAGCTACACTACTTGTTAGCTACACTACTAATCTTGAGTGGCTGGAAAATCCACCAGCTAGGTTGAGCCTTTTTCTAGCCCCTAGGCTTTGGAACACCCTCCCCTATTCTATTAGAACTTCCCCCTCTATTGACATTTTTTAAATGAAGCCTCAAAACCTTGGTTTACTCCCAAGCGTTTGATTGTCCACGATGTATTGCTTTGATTGCTTGTTTTTATTCTTTCTTTTTTTCGTACTCTTTCCTACTGTCTGCACTTTGATGTGTAACTTTCTCATGTGTTGAGGTTTTCTGTACAGCACTTTGGTACAATAAAAGTTGTTTGTAAAGGGGAACTCCACCCATTTTCAACATTCTAATATGTCATTAGTATACCCTAGAGCTGCTGGGTGGACATGATAAAAACGTCCCCCCCATTCTGTGTTCCCAAGAAATGGAGGTCTGAAGAAAACCACTAACATGGTGAAACATCTTGATGACATCATCAAGATGTATTTTCACCCTGCTAATGGATTTCTTTAGACGCTTTCTTTTTTTTCTGAGAGCGTACAAATGCAACCAAATGAACCCGTTAGGGTTCATTTGGTTCCATTTGTACGCTCTCAGAAAAAAAAAAATGTTGAAAATGGGTGGAATTCCTCTTTAAATGTAGGGTAAGTGATTTGAAATTCATGGTGTAGTACCAGCCTGGTGCACTAGGGGCGCCCAAGAGTAGCTACACTATGTGAACCTGCTGCTCCATCCTGATTGGAGGAGAATTCACCCTCCACCTGGGGAACTTTTATTAGCTCCTCTGCTAACGTGGGGGAGGGGGGAAACTCCATATATGGTCTGCACACCTTTATAATAGAGCATTTTAACAGAAAAACAAAAGAATGGGGTGATATCTGACAAAAGTGAAATCACTTCCCCTACCTTTAAATGTGCTTTATAGATAAAGCTGCTTTAATTTAGTAGTAATGAATGCAGTTAGTGTTTGCCTCTTGAAACCTCCTCCTGAAACAGTCTATTTTTCCCCATGAAAGACATGTTGTGAACCACCTCCATGAAGCAGACATGAATGATGAACACAGGCATCAGACAACACGTCGCCATAGCAACACCCATCACCCAGCATAGCATACAGTATACAGTATATGTGCCCATATGGAGAGAGAGAGAAAAAAAAAAACACCACGTTTCAAGTAAAGAAGTTGGCATTTAGTTACCTTTTTGCTCCACTTCTATATTTAGGCATGAGAGAGGGGGGGAGAGAGGAGAAAGAAAATAAATAACAGTGGAATGATTAGTGATAATTGGAGAGTTTGTTATGCTTTTCCAGATGAACTGTCAAGCAACGAACGGCACAAGATCATACAGGGTTAGTGGAATAGAAGAAGAGGAGAGGAGAGGGGAAAGTGCAGCTTTTCTCGTCAACCTGTAAAAAAAACAGACATATTTAATATTAGATTAAAGGTAGAGGCAACTTTTTATCCCAGGGGTGCCCACACTTTTTTGACTTGAGAGCTACTTTCAAAATGACCGGCTCAACAAGATCTACACATCAAAAATGTGATTGTTCCATTACTGAAAATCCATTTCAAGCCCCACAGAAAGTTTGAGCTTTGAAATAGTGGTGATGGTATTTGGGAGTTTGAGTTGACATTTGTGATGTTGAGTTTAGACTTTTGCACCCAATGCTAATATCTTTCACGTTTTTTGGAAAGAGAACTGGCAAAACGATGGTCAAAATAACAATTATTCTCCATTTTCTAATTGTGCGGACTATTGAAATTACGTAATTCACTTGCTTCATCCTGCAGACAGTCCAGAACTATGCTGTTGTCAACAAGTCATGAAAAAAAAACATTCGTCGGGCACAGGAAAGGCGGTACTTATTTGTGAGGTGAGGCAGCGTTTTATCCAATCACAGCACAGCATAGTCTCCAGCAGATTCGTAATGAGCCAATAGAGTGGAGGTGGAGTGAGGTGGAGTTAGATTCTGTTTTTAAACAAACCTGTTTACAGTGTTTGTACACACTAAAGTTGTCTCTATTCGCTTTGTTTCTTAGCTTTATTTCCAAAAAAGTGGCTGAACCACGGCTGAACCCAAAGTGAAAGTGTAAGTGTCAAAACATTGCATTTTGGAAGAAGTGAAATAGGTCAATTTGAGCCCCATTTCAGCCCCATTCTAAACTTGAGCTGTGGACAAAACTGGAAATATTTTTTGGGAAATAAATTAACTGCAAATATGACTAAGAAATCCATCTGGGGTGGAATTCTAATTTAAAGTTGAACAGAACGTAGGCACCAATGTGGGTGGCATCATGTGCATACAGTACAAGCTTCGGTATGCAGGGCGTAAATAAAAACGTTTGACTGTGAAAACGATGTCCCTTCGGCACAAATGTTAACACTCCACGTTGTATACAATTCACAAGTGGAATGGCGGTGTGGTGTCGGAACGCTGAAGATTTACACGGCTCCTCTTTCAAAAGGAAAACGACAGGAGTCTTGTTAGTCAGAACTTTGCCGCTGGCGGTTTCCAAAGACGTTGCCCGGGCCAACACCCGGGCGGTGACATTTTGCTTTCAGTGTGTTTGGAAAATTGCCTATCTCTAAATGTTATGTCGACACACTGCCAGAGAAACACAAATACGCTGTAAATTTCTTCCACCTTACTACAGCAGTAAGCATTCACAAAGTAGTCTATTCAAAACGTTACTGTACACACTCGCACTTACACAATATTATTTGCTACCACTGGCAATTTTAGGAGGGTTCCGGGGCAGCACTTGCCCCTAACTTCATTCAACAGACCTTTCAGTTAGCCCCACCCCCAAACTGCTATGGTCCAATCGCAATTAAGCATAACATGCGACAGACAAACCTCTCCACCAATAGCTTTCCTACTGTATATGATAAAACATTGTTTTAAAAAATAAATGTCACAAACACATTTTTCCACTGCATAGGGCATGCCTTGTTGATGGATTTGGAAGAGCTTTTGAAGGCCTGGTTCCAAAAATTAACCAGTATTTACTGTGTAAAGTCCATGATATTTACAGTGGAATGAATGAGCCCGGCTGGAAAGTGTCCTAGGGTGGACAAGAGGGCAGGGCTTGTACCTAAAAGTAAATTATAACTTCATACTCATTTATACAAATTTATATTTTTCATTCCATTCATGCTGCTTTGTAATGAACACTTGGTGATAGCATGCTCCAAAATGAGTAAATAAATAGTGTGTAGAAACACAAGTACTTATCTAGCATATTTAGTTGCTTATATTCAGTGGTTTTTCAAACCATTTTCATACCAGGATCCCAATATTTATTCTGCATTTTAGCCACGGAGGACCACCGTTTGATGTTGAACCTCGAAGTTTTTGTCCACAATTTAGGAGAGAACTGTTGAAAACGTTGGTCAAAATAACAATTCTTCTACATTTTCTAATTGTGTAGATTTTTGGTTTCATTTTTATCGCTCTCAAGAGTTACAGATTTATGCCCCCTTCCTGCTGGGACTGCCTAAAATCGCCCATGTCTGCTACAGTACTAACTTGCAGACATGCAAAGACCTGCAAAACATGACCGCGATACTACTACTCCCCCTTTGATGTGTTTTCACTGCAGGTGTCTCCCAGCTGGTGGTGGCCGACCAGGCATCCATCTACAGTACCATCCACCCACCCGCCTGCATGGCATGCCCGCTCCTATCCCCTTTTTCCTCCCAAATAATCCCAGCTCTAATAAGAGAGGATTAACCTCCGTTACCAGGGCTTACACGGGCCCTTCTCCTCCACAAGGAGAGAACACCAGAGACGGGAGGCTTCGTCAGAGCAGGGGAGAGGAGAGGAAGAGGAGAGGAGGGGAGGAAGGTGTATGATTGCAGGGGGACAGGGGCGGATTGGCCATCTGGAGTACAGGGAGTTTTCCCAGTGGCCTGCGCCACGTAGTGGCCTGGACAAGATCCAAAATGCACTAGTGGCACTTCCAAAATGCACTAGAATGTGCTAGATGCTCTGCCTGGAACATACAGATCAAAATGACCATTAATCTTCTACATTCTCTAGTTGTGTAGACTAAGTTGGGCTAATTCACGTGATGAATATTTTAACTCTTGAGGGTGTAAAAATGAAACCAAATGGACCCGCAAGGGTCCATTTGGTTTCATTTTTACGCTCTCAAAGAGTTACATCTGTAACCAGCTGCCCCCCCCACCAGGGTGGCCTGGCAAAGGCAAAATTGTCCCGATGGGAAAATATGTGCCAATCCGCCCCTGCAGGGGGATTAGGATGAAGGTGGGGGTTGTACAGCAAAGGTTGAAAGATGAGAAGGAGGGTTATGAGAGAGGTAGAGACTAGCGATATTACGGTGAGGTGATGGAGCCGACGACAAAACTGAGGGGGGAGCGACCGAGGTCAGCATATGCCGGGAAAGGTGGAGGCTGCTTCGCTCTGCGTCATTACAGTCGTGGAACGATTCACTCGTCCTGTCATGAACATTACACTCTAGTAGTGAGCTCAGGGTATCTTGTGGTGCCAAAACACAAGCAAAATAGTATGGTAAGAACTGCTCTTTACAGAGCTTTTTCAACCTGGAACCAAGGTCGGATTTAGCCAGCCCTACTAGGGTGGCCTGGGAGAATGGCAGGGTGAGCAAGTCCAAAGTTTTTCATATGTAGCAGTGGTTTTCAATCTTTTTGACACCGGGGCCCACTATTTATTCGGCATTTGAGGCACAGAACACCATTTGAAGACATGTTAGCCCCACAGACCTCAAAACTAAAGATTTCTTTTGCTTTTGTCCACAATTCCAGGCGGGATTTAGGAAACAAAACAGGCAAACACACAGATCAAAATGAGCATTAATCTTCTACATTCTCTAGTTGTGTAGACTTGTGCTAATTCACATGATTTTAACTCTTAAAGAGCGTAAAAATGAAACAAAATGGATCTGCAATGGGCACGAAGCACATTTGGGTGGGCTCTGCCTACCCCTGCCCCCAACTAGATCCGACCCTACTAGTAACCACTTTGTGGAAGCTAATGGGGATCCGAATAAGGGAAGAAAAAAAAAAACGGTAAAACATGTGACACACACGGCAGTAAGCGGCCGAGGCCAGACGCTGCCAATACCTGGACGATAATCGAAACCTGAAGGCCTGAAGTGATAACGGCGGGACCTTCCTCACCCTCCCCTCCCACACGTAATGACAGTGGCCATGAAACAGGAATTGCAGGGGTGAGGGGATGGGGTGGGTCCTAGCGACATCGCGGGGGGACAGAGGGTAATGATCTATAGAAAAAAAGGCATCAGCGGCGGGGGGTTTGTGTCGGGGAGGTGAGATGAGATCCCTGACATCACGGTATGTAAGTACCCCCTCAAACCCACCCACCAGTGGCAGCGACAGCTACTGTACGCATCCCCACACCCCCACCCTGATGGTCTCTGTCGACGCCATCGAATGCAAAGCAGGAAACGATGCAATGTCAAGCTTGGTTCAATGTCAGTGGTGGAAAGTATTTTACATTTTACTGAGGTACTGCAGTTGTACTACTGTAATAATCTCCAATTTTGAGTTATTGGCACGATACCTGAGCGTTTACAATGTCCAGTACATTTCCTTCTGCTCCACTACAACTCAAATATTGTACTTTTACTCCATACAGAAACCACTATTTCATCCATCTGAAAATGGCTGATCTGCAGCTGGGAACGTAATTAAGACCTATATTAAATTGTTTATAGGATCATTACTAGGAGATTAGGGTAGGAAATTACGACATGATATCCCTGACCTTTTCATATTTTACATTTTTTTGCGCAATTCTTCTCCTATATAATTCCTATTTGCATGTGTAAAACTTTAAGATTTGTAAGAGCGAGAGAGAAGAATCGTCATCTTTGTAAGATGTAAGTTTTCAAGTAATCAACTGGAGAGGTGTAATGGCGATAACAATTTAATATACTTTTTTTTTTCCGCACGCAAATTAACAATCCAATTTTGGAGATCTGGCTCCAGGACTAAGAACCAAAAAGAACTGGATCAGTGCACAATGCAATGCACTGTGGGCCTGTAGATCTATTTTTTTTAAATGTAGTACTTTAACTTAAGTAAAACCTTGTAGTACATCCATCCACCCATGCCCATCGACGCCATCAATGGCTACGCATCGCGACCCTGAAGGGCTCTCGACACCAACCCAACACAAAGCAGAACACGACCCAATGTCAACCCTCAGCCAAGGTCAAGCTGTTTCCCCTCCAGACTGTTGGTTTTTGCTACATGATTGCTGGCCTGGCCCAGCCTGGGTGATTTCTGACCTCCAGATCACAGCGGTAGATCAACACCCCCATCAGTGTTGTAGTGGGACTTTTAGAAGAGGAATTCCACCCATTTCATTTTTTTCTGAGAGCGTACAAATGTGAACCAAATGGACCCTAGCGGGTCCATTTGGTTCCATTTGTACGCTCTCAGAAAAAAGGAAACTCATCAGCATGGTGAAACACATCTTGATGATGTCATCAAGATGTGTTTCACCATGCTAATGATTTTTTTCAGACCTCCATTTCTAAGAAACACAGAATAGACGTTTATGCATGTCCACACAATATCTCTAAGGTATGTTACTGACAGTAAAATATTGAAAATGAGCGGGATTCCCCTTCAAGACACGTGCATGCACACTTGCATTTGCATGCACATTTGCGTGCACCTGCACAAGACACACAGACACGCAATTAAAGCAACTATAGCATATTGAGAAGATCGTTTACAATGCCTAATTGTATCCATAAAAGTAAATGACAAAACAAAAAAACATAGGCCTACAAAAATATTTTAGATGTGAGAAGTGGTGGGACACCGTACCCCCGCATTAGAGATTGACCGATCAGATCACCGATTAGTGGAACATCAAAAAGGCTGATAGCCGATATCAGCCGATACGATTATTATTTACTTTAATAGAATAAAAGTGCCGAAGCCGCAAAAGTGTTTCAGTTTCCCCTCCATCACATGCATCTTTTTTAATTCAAGTACAGGCACAGAGCTTCAGACATAAAAGAAAAAGAGAAAATACATTTTGGATAATTTGGATAAATCTATAAATACATGAGGTGATGGAGTCAGAGACACACAGCTATACATCTCCTTTCCCCCCACAATCTACCGGATCTTCAATGAAAGTGGTCGATGTACCATTTTTGAACATTTATAATAAATACAAATAATCGGCTGCTCTTTTTTCGATTATTTATTTTGAGCACCGATACCGATTATTAATAAAATCATGAATATCGAATTCGATAATCGGCCGCGGCCGATAATCGGTCTTTCACTACCCCGCATCCCCCCTCGACTACACCCCTGCCCCCCCATCTCCATGCTCCGTAGAAATCAGCAGAAAAGACTGACGACACCGAATTTGGTGGAACATTAGACGGACCTCATTTCACTTCATCATTCAGACTGAAGTCCCTCGACTCCACCACAGCAGTTTCTGGGGTGGCCGTTATCAAATCGGCAGTCTTCACAGTGATTGGTTCACATGAGTCCATACAAATATTGGGAAAGCAGACAACGTTGCTGCCTTAAAGATGGAATGCCATGATTTTTTTTTCCAAAAAAGTGTACAGTGTTTGTTAAACTGTCATTTCTATGATTCCACCCTACCAGTTCATTAAGTATGCCTGGTTTGCCTGGTGGGTGGTGATGGGTGGAGATCCACCTGAACTGAAGCCACGCCCACAGCTTTAGTTACATGATAAAGGGGGAGGAGTTAGGGGAGGGGCTGAACACGTGATGTCACTATATTGAAGTTTTTTTTCATTGGTACATTTGACTGGAAAGGTTCAGCCCCCAGGAAGAAACCCTAAATACAAAGGGAAGACATCATTGCACATAAAAAACACACAAAGGGGTCTATTTACATACTGTCACCTCTTAAACATGTACAAAATTGGAAAAAATACAAAAATCACGGTACCTTCTCTTTAAAGGGGAACTCCACCCATTTTCAACATGTTTTCTGAGAGTGTACAAATGCAACCAAATAAACCCTAACGCGTTCATTTGGTTCCGAAAGCGTCTAAAGAAATCCATTCCTACAAGTAAGTGTGCTTCCTATATGCCAAAACCCCCCACTGTTTTTTCCCCACAGGCTTTCGTTTTTTGAGCCGAAGGAAAGCGAAGGGGAAAATAAAAGCCTGGGCACCAAGCGAGTGCTAGATGTTTGTTGTGTTGTGTTGCTGCTGCTAGTACCTGCCAGACTGTATAGTGCATGTGGCCCAGATACAGTAAATAAATATGCAGCCTCTAGGTGCTGCAGCACCACCGTGCATGGAAGAGTGGAGAAGAGGATGAAGAAGAGTATGAAAGCAAAGAGTGAGAGAGAGAGAGAAGTGAGAATTGATTGGTTTGAAAGGCTCTCTCCACCCTGCTCCGTCACCCCCTTTGTGACCCTAATACGATTTTGGTCACGGCTGTCATCGAGTCGCTAAAAAGCACTCAGCTCTCTCATCCGCTCACTTTTGCCTCATCTCCCCATTCTCTCTCTGTCTCTTTCCGTCTCTCTCTCTTTCTCCCTCTCTTCCTCTCTCTCTCTTCTTTCTCTCTCCGTCTCTCTCTTGGATTTGAGAAGAACATGATATGAAGAGAGAAGGGATTAAAAAAAAAATAGAATAGAACAGTATTTTGAAGAGCCGAATATAGGCCTCCAAAACAGGCTCTTATAAGAAACTGAAAAAGTACAGTGTACATTTTGATCACAAGTCGGGATCTAAAAAGCGAAGGCGAGGCTGATCTGTACCGTCTCTGAGTCAGTATATGAATTGCGTACATGAATTGCGGTCCTGATCAAGAAGGAAGTGTAACAGCCAGGCCCGATGTAACATTACTCAATTGGGGGGCAGGCAAAAACGGTATGTGTCGCTCCACGCCACGGGCGATGAAGCCGCACCAATACCATTTTCGGTTACAGGACTGTTATTAGGCAAGTATAAGCATCAATAATAACATCAGTTGTTGTTGACGTTGCAACAGACACGCAGCATGCATAAAGCTAAAGGTCTGACTCAGAGAGTTTTCTGTTTTCAATTATGAAATGCTGTTGGTTTAGTGGTGCCACAACTGTTAGTTAGTTAGTAGCAGTAGTAGTGTTTCAAATTATTATTTTTTTTAATTTGGGTTGTTTGCATGGCATCGTGTTTGGTGGGGCAGGCAGGGCATTTAGGGGGGGCATTGCCCCCCTCATGCCCATGCCTAGATCCGGCCCTGATAACAGCTTTGGAGGAGCTGCAAATGTGCCACGTCTACGCCACGCAGAATCCACCTTCAGAAAGGTACCAGTGTTGTAGTTGTACTTTTAGAAGTGGGGGGACGCCTCTTAAAGGGAAATTCCACCCACTTTATTTTGAGCCAAATGTGAACCAAATGGACCCTAGCGGGTCCATTTGGTTCCATTTGTACACTCTCAGAAAAAAGGAAACTCATCAACATGGTGAAACACATCTTGATGATGTCATTAAGATGTACAGTATTTCACCATGCTAATGTTTTTTTTTTTTTTTCCTTTTGCCCCAAACATATTTTAGAGAAGTGGGGAGACGCTGTCCCCCCGCGTCCCCCCTCCACTACACCCCTGTAAATTACTGGCCGCCGTTCTCATATTGGCCGAGGGCAAAGGCACTGGCTCTTTCCCCTCCTCCGCTGCCTGCTAATGGAGGTGAATGTGAAGCCGTAACACACCAGAATAGACTTCCTCACTAGTGCGCCAGCGCGCCACAGTAATGACGGGTGATAATGGGGGTGACGTCTGTTAGCCGCCGTCGCACTTCTCTGTGTAATCGACTTCACAACAGCACCGAGCGACGCCGTAGGCTACAGGTCCAGGCTGGGTGCGAAACATCGACATCACGATAAACACTGAGAGGTTTGATCCTAAGATCCTAAGATCAAAGATTTATGTTGTTTTTGTCCACAATTCCAGGCTGGGTTTAGGAAACGACACAGTCAAAACATACAGATCAAAATGACCATTAATCTTCTACATTCTCTAGTTGTGTAGACTTTGGCTAATTCACCTGATGAATATTTTAACTCTTGAAAAATTTAAAAATGAAACCATATGGACCCGCAAGGGTCCATTTGGTTTCATTTTTAAGCTCTCAAAGAGTTACTCCTGGTCAAATGTCCATCATTCGTCTCAGGGACCACTGGTGGTCCCCGGACCACTGGTTGAAAACCCCTGCTATATACCACCAACAGCTGCTTGCACAAGGATAAATAAAAACCCATAAATAACTCCATACTACCAATCATCATTCATCTTTAAAGTCAAACATTATTTGGGACTTTTTTGTGCTTAATGCAATAGTCCCTTAGAAGCTTTCTGTTATTGCTTGGCAACATACTGTACACCTGCAGCCTCCAGGCTGCTGCATAGCAGCTCCTTTAAATGCTTTCTGCTAGCGGAGAATATTTCACTAGCGAGGTACAAAGAACCGACAAATAAAATGTCTGGCAGAGCTGGTTCTGCTGTCGAATACTGGAAGACGTTGCATGCGGCGCCAAAATGTACAAGACACACTCATTTATGGCATTTTTTAAAAGCATCTCAGTCAAAGCATGCCTTAAAACACTATTGCCCTCCATAACTGAAATATAAGAATAAATATTAGGACCTTCTTTTGTTTGTTTTTGACTCCCCTATCACATGAAACAACTTTTTGGGCGTAGTGATATTATAGACGAAAAAACATGATCAATGAATGAATGAATGAATGAATGATGTGCTAATATTTTATGAATAGGTCAATACAAAGGGTGTTTTTTGGATTAATTTACTTTTAGGGGTCGATTTTCGTTTCTATTAAACAAAGACCCTTATTCCTTCTTTGCCTTTTTAAACTATTAAACAAAGAACATTTTTCAATAGTTTCAATGGTCAGTCTACGGTACACGCTCACAATGTGTCAATTGAACTATTCCGAAAAGTTTTTCAAAATAGTAAAAAAATGAGTTTAGGATAAGGGGTTTAGATGATAATGAAAATGGAGCCCCTAATGTGTTGCCCGCAGTGACCCCCACAAAATGACATAACTACTTAAAAAAAATCACCAAAATCAGAGCAACTCCCACCTGGATACCAATTAATACAGGTGACACCACTATATTAATGGCAAAGCATTCCATACAGCTCAACAGATTCCGTGCCGTTGAAATAGATCTACATTGCCGGTTATCATTATGAAATATAGTTATGACCGATGCTTCTTAGGTTGATCTACGTCACTCTACGTCGCTTACCGTCGTTGGTTTGATACGATCCCCATGATAATAGCAGCGTGCAGCGACCGCATATTCCATTGACGGACCATAATAAGGGACGGACCAACCCGGAAACCGGAAGTGTGTGTCGCCAACTAACTTGTCCGTCGGGAAACATGGACCGAAATATGAAATATGACTTTTAGATGAAAATCGCAGGCACTGGCTACCTCAAAAAAATATGAAAAAGGGCTGGCACTGGGTGTGTTAAGGGCAAGCATTCCATATAGCTTAACTTACAAAAACCTGAACTATTCCTTTAAGGCATGTTTGTCTTATTAACCAGGGATTGTTACTTTTAAGCCCAATTCACACATACATACAGTACTTTTGAAATAGCCAACTCACAAGTTGCTTCCAGTATATACCGTAATGACATGCCCAGAATAGGGACGCGTTGTCTACTGTTAATAGATGCAATATAATGACATATCCACCCAGCCTATTGTCAGGTTCTGTGCCAGACGTCTAACGTCGTGGGCGGACACACGCGTCTCCACTGTCTACTACATTAATTGGACGCACTGCCGTATCGAATCAAATAAAACCCCACACACAAGTACCCTGATGTACTGTATCTGAGAGAACTACCAGCGACTGCCTGCTCCAATTATACCCATAACCCTGTGCAGCAAACCTTCATTACTGTCAGAGACGCTCTGGCATATTCTGCATATAAAAAGACCTGCCAGCGTTGCCAGTCTGTCACATACGGTACGTGTGCTACAGGACGGTATATTATTATTATTATTATTATTATTATTATTATTATTATTATCATCGCAACGCAGCTACACGATTCCATGATTCAATTTACACGCGTACGGTCATTTGTGAGGCAATTTGCATACAGTATACGCGCCGTTATTAGATTCTAGTACCTTGCTGTTGAGCTGTGCTGCACCTGAGATGTATAATAATAATAATAATTATTATTATTATTTTCATTTCTGAACTCACTTGAAATACTAGCTCTGGTCCATAGCTCTACTGCTTCTATGATTCTGCCTTACAGATAGGGCTACGGCTAAAACGGCGTTATCTCTCGGCGGCATCTCAAACTCCATGAGCCTCTCCTCATTAAACGGGAATTCCACCCACTTTTTTTTCTGAGAGCGTCCAAAAAGAAGTGTCTAAATAAATCCATTAACATGGTGAAAATACATCTTGATGATGTCATCAAGATGTTTCACCATGTTAGTGGTTTTCTTCAGACCTCCACCACCGGGGCGACCACCAGACATGCTTCAAATAAAGGAGCCCAAGCTAATAAGCCTCATATTGATGAAGACATTATACATGTCCGCTATAACTAGAATGAAACATTTAAAACACATATAATACAGTATGTTCTTTAGTTTAAAATAGTTCATAATTATATCCCTTGGGGGCACCATTTTTCTGTGCCTGCCATAGGTATGACATCACAGGAGATTTTCCCTGGAGCCCCCCCTTACCATTCGGTAAGGGGGGGCTCCAGGGAAAATCTTGCCTGGGTCTCCAAATTGCTTAGAAACGCCACTGCATAGCTATACAGCGAGGAAGAATCCTAGAAGCAGCAGCGCTATGGTACCAAAGCTACTTAACGGCCAGTCCTACATGACTTCCTTCGCCAGGCCCATGCCGTCTAGCCGCTGAACAATGCGGGGGTGAGGGGTGAGGGTGTCGGTCGGGGCGGGGGGGTGGGGGGGGTCTCTATAACACCACTACGGCCCTCCCGTCTAGTGAGTGACAGTCGTATGGATCTTTATTTCAATAATTAACGCTTCTCAATTTCACCCTAATGGCTCAGAGGTGTCCGAATGGTATTATTAGCCGCTAATAGAGATTCATGGTGCAGTGGCTGCACAGTGCACGGTTTCTTTATTTATTTCTTCGCTCATATTTCCCTTCTTCCACTCTCTCTCCCTCTCTCTCTCTCTCTCTCTCTCTCTCTCTCTCTCTCTCCCTCTCTCTCTCTCTCTCTCTCTCTCTCTCTCTCTCTCTCTGAACCAACACAGAAAAATCCTCAGTTGTTATTTAACCCTCAAAAAGGGTAACGCCGTAACGCACAAACGCACGCACATGTACACATTCAACGCTTTTCCCTTGTGAACCCCTCTTCCGGTCCCAACACCCCCCACCCACCCACCCCCCACGCACCCACAACTTGCTTAGAAATTAATGACGCCAATTAGAGGGCTTTGAATAGCACCCAGCTTAAATACGGGGGGAGGGGTCACGCATCTCTCTCTCTCGCCGCGCCTTTTTTTCTTTTTAATCTCATCGTTCATTTCTTCTATAATTTCCCTTGCTTTTTGCTCTTCTACACTGTTAGGCACTGTCCTTACAGATTCCATTTCTCAAAAGAAAAAGCCTCGCCTTTTTTTTTCTCTGTCAGGCACCTCTCTCTCTCGCTCTCTTCCTCCCTCCCTCCCTCCAGCATGTCCGGATGTAACATTTCCCAATGGGGTGGGAGGCAATAAAGGCATAATGGCAATAATGGCATCCCCGTGGTTTGAAGTGCCACAGGCGATGAACTTCATCGAGGGTGATGAAGCCACGAAACTGCTCTCCACCCATAGCTTATATGATAAAACATTGTTTTAAAAAGTAAATGTCACGCATACATTTTTTGCATAGGGCATGCCTTGTTGATGGATTTGGAAGAGATTTTGAAGGTCTGGTTGCAAAAAGAACCAGTATGTGTAATGTTCATGATATTTACACTGAAATGAATCAGCCTGACTGGAAAGTGTTCTAGCCTTGGGTGGACACTGGGGAAAGGGCGGGGCTTACGTAAAGGTCCATTGTGGTTAGACAGTAGTGGTAGTAGTGCTTCAAATAGAAGCACTTTCATTTGAAATAGCAGTACTAGTGCTTCAAATATAAGCACTTTAATTTGAAATATCTTCGAAATTTTTGTTTTACATTTTGGTTTGGTTTGCATCATGTTTAGTGGGGTATTCTGGGAATTTAGAGGGGCATTGCCGCACCCCCATGCCCACGCCTAGATCCGGTCCTGCCTCCCTGTCATCTTTTCTCTGTCTCTCACATTCTCTCTCTCTCTCTCTCTCTCTCTCTCTCTCTCTCTCTCTCTCTCTCTCTCTCTCTCTCTCTCTCTCTCTCTCTCTCTCTCTCTCTCTCTCTCTCTCTCTCTCTCTCTCTCTCTCTCTCTCTCTCTCTCTCTCTCTCTCTCTCTCTCTCTCTCTCTCTCTCTCTCTCCTCTCTCTCTCTCTCTCTCTCTCTCTCTCTCTCTCTCTCTCTCTCTGCTGTGAAGTAGCTATGCTATCTCCTAACCTTGACATTGCAGGAAAAGCTCAGTGTGTGTGTGTGTGTGTGTGCATGTACTACTACTGTACCGTACGTGCACACGCGAGAGCGCATACGTACGCACACACACGCGCCTCTCTATCGGCGTGAGGGACAGGTGCAAGGACTTGGCGCCCAGCCAAACGAGGCGCTCACCCGAGACCAGGGGGGGGGGGGGGGGGGGGGGGGGGGGGGGGGGGGGGGGGGGGGGGGGGGGGGGGGGGGACATGGGGGGGGGGGGGGGGGGGGGGGACAAGTTCCAACACAGGAGAAAACAAAATTAAATAGATTTTTCTGTCTTTTTTTTTTCTGAGGAACGTGGCCGCAATTGGAGCAGGAAATATAACCTAATTGTGCCTACCTACAACACGTCTTGATTTCCAAAGGACCTTGAAAATACAGAGGAGAAGCAAAGGGAAACTGGGAGTGTGTGTGTGTGTGTGTGTGTGTGTGTGTGTGTGTGTGTGTGTGTGTGTGTGTGTGTGTGTGTGTGTGTGTGTGTGTGTGTGTGTGTGTGTGTGTGTTCACATAAAGAGAGAGAGAGAGAGAGAGAGAGAGAGAGCAGGAAATGGAATAAGAGCTCTGAGTCGTCAGATGTTAAAAAGGACTCCCGTAGAGATCAATCGCTAATTGGAACGGCCCCCAAAGAACACCCCAAAGAGCTAAGTCTTTTTATGTTACTGTACTATATACTGTACTGTGCGGCTCGCACACCTTGACTCAACGCAGGCCCGGATCTAACCTGCCACACAGTTGGGGGGGCAGGAGAAAATGAGAAAATGTTTTTTTTTGGGGGGGGGGGGGGGTTGGGGCGGGGGAGATTAGTCTCTCAGCCTAATGTAGGAGAAATAACTGACAAAATGTTGGTCAAAATAGCAATTCTTCTACATTTTCTAAATATGTAGATTCTGGAAAATTACGTAATTCAGATGGTTGAATATGATTTAACTCTTGAGAGCGTAAAATGAAACCAAACGGCCCCGAAAGGGTCGGTTTGGTTTCATTTCACGATCTCTTCACGATCATTTTTGGGGTCAAGGAATTCAATTGATCTGATTATATCCTAATTGAGCCATGGATCGGTTGATATCTTGCAGTTTTACATGACACATCGTGCAAAAAAATGCAAAATACCCACCTGGAGTAACATCCTTTTATAGAATGCTGCATTTGCCCTGCTATAAAATCGTGTTTGGAAGGGCAGAGCAGGCCATTTAGGGGGGGGCATTGCACCACCTGTGTCTATGCCTAGATCTGGCTCTGATATCATTATCAACAGTGTTGGGAATATTACTATACCTTGTTAATGTATTACTTATTATTTATTACCTTCATTTTAAAGCAATATATTGTATTACAATATTGCTGTCTGAGCAAGTGTAATATATTAGTATTACTATTACATATTACTTAAAAGAAAAATATTGTACAAAACATATAATTAAATATTTAGTGTCACTATTAATCAAATATTGTGTAGGCCAGTGGCATACCTACAATAAAGCAAGCACACTTTCTATCTGGGAAATCCATATGAAATCAACTTGAAAAAAACGTCCTCCTGAATAAATAATTTGATGACAAATGATAGAAAATAAGTAATTATTTAACTTCTGCAGTTGTCAAGAAAATTTCACAAGAACATTTTCAACAACACAGATTGACAGAAAGTAATATTGAAAGTAATGCAGTAATGCAGAAAGAAAAGTATAATATATTAGATTGTTTTTGTTAAGTAATATATTTATATTACAAGTTACTGCACTTTGGTAATATATTATGTAATATATTGAGTTACGTAGTGCACATGTCCCAACACTGATTATCAATGCACAATGACACAGACGGCATGACATGTTTCAGTGACAAAAGAAAAGAAAAAACACTAAACATTTCCACATGTCTGCGTCCACCTCTCTCTCTCTTTCACACCGGGCCAATTTATTCACATTGGGTAATCACTGCCTTTCCTGTGCAATTATCTCACCTCCCGACTGCCCTACCGACCGACCGACCGGCCGGGGGAGAGAGAGAGAGGGAAAAAAATAATAGGATAAAAGCAAAATCCTCTTGATTGTCCGTTTCCCCGGGAAATCGTGTATTTCTTAGAAGCATATTATCTCCTCGAGAGCGTTATGCCCTGCTATGCCCTGCACGGACGTCTTTGTCGTTTGCTGGCAAGGTGTGCACACATGCCTGTCCGTCAGGGGCGGATCTAGGCATGGGCATGGGGGATGCAATGTCCCCCTAAATGCCCAGGCTGCCCCACCGAACATGATGGCATGCAAAACAACCCAAGATATTTCAAATTAAAGTGCCTATAGTTGCCTATACATGATTTGAAACAATACTACTGTACTGCTACTAACTAACTATATTTGTGGTACCACTAAACCAACAGCATTTCATCATTGAAAACAGAAAACTCTCTGAGTCAGACCTTTAGCTTTATGCATGCTGCGTGTCTGTTGCAACAACAACTGATGTTATTATTGATGGTTAGTTGCCGAAGAAAAGTCATGTAACCAAAAATGGTATGGGTGCAGCTTCATCGCCCGTGTGTCGATGATGCCGCACCCATACCATTTTCTCCTGCCCCCCAATTGGGAAATGTTACATCCGCCCATGCTGTTCGTCTGTCTCCTCAACACATCCACACACACCCTCAGTCTCCTCAGCTATATGTGGCGCGTCCGTCTAATCAGAGGAGTCTAGCAAGAGAGTGACGACACTCCAGTTGACTCCAATGTTACGGCTGAAAAGAAATGGGGTCATTTAAAAATAAATATTCAAGGAGTGAATATTCAAGGAGTGATCCAATGTGCTGTAGAGCTACATAATCATTGTTATGTGTCAAATTTAGGGTTAGAGATGACTCTTTAGTTTAGCTACATATAATGTTGGACGGTTAAGTGGGAAACAACCATGACACCATCAGTGATTAGATGCCAATATATTAGTTGATTACTACTATTATTACTAGTAATTAGTTGGCTAATTAACTTAGTAACGTATTGATTAAATTATTGTTTCGATTACAATTCATTGATTGATCGTTGCAGCCCCACTCTCCCCTATTATAGCACACTTTGGGCTCCATTTTCGTTACCATCTAAACCCCTTATCCTAAACCCCTTGTCATTTTTTTTTTTACTATTTTGAAAAACTTGTTGGAATAGTTCAACGTGCCAATCTATTGACACATTTAATTGTGTCATTTTAATAGTTCCCCCTCCCACCCCATCCAGATTCTCCTCCTCAACCCATGGACCATCATCCATTCCCTGCAACGTTTTTCTTCCATACGTCATGCCACCGACGTGTCTGACGTCTGACGCGGCTGTGCGGAGGAGTTCACACTTGCCCTTTCAGCCTTGAGGGACGAGGCCTTGGATGGTAAGAATGACATGTGTGTGTATCAGGGGCCGATCTAGGAATGGCCATGGGGGGGCAATGCCCCCCCTAAATACCCAGTCTGCCCCCCCCCCCCCCCAAACACGATGCCATGCAAAACAACCCAAGATATTTCACATTAAAGTGCTTATATTTAAAATGATTTGAAACACTACTACTGCTGCTACTAACTACAATTTTGGCACGACTAAACCAACAGCATTTCGTCATTGAAAACAGAAAACTCTCTGAGTCAGACCTTTAGCTAACCTTTAGCTGACCTTTAGGAGTAATAAAACTCCTGTAACCAAAATGTTATGGGTGCGGCTTCGCGCCACGGGTGATGAAGCCGCCCCCATACCATTTTCTCTTGCCCCTCCAACATGTTCTCTTGCCCCCCCAAAGGGAACATGTTACATCCGCCCCTGGTGTGTACATACAGTATGTATGACAGTATATATATATATATCTATCCCCGTTGTCCACCCTCACTGCTTTTTTTCTTCCTCTCCGATCGTTTGGTGCGCCTCGGGAGGCCTTGAGGGACAACCTGTGATGTGCGCTGCTGTACGGAGGGCGTCCAGGTGCCACAAATCAAGCGAGAGCAGCGGAGCGCTGCGTGGGAGAGAGGAGAGGAGAGGAGCGGTGCGGTGGGCGGTGGGTGGATGCATGGTTGTATAGTAGGGGTTAAGGAGTGGTCAGATAGCACTGAGTGATGAGCTGGCATTAAGGCATTCTGCACTGTAGCGCGTTATGACGTTTTAAGCATTATGTTATACGTTAGCTAGTGAAAAATATCAGATCTACAAGCTCACAGCGCGCCACCGAGTGGCGCGCTGTGAGCTTGTAGGTCTGATATTTTTTAAGAGATGGGAAAATGATAGGCAAATCTATTAATATATTCTATCTGACACCTGATTGTCGTTTCTGACACCACATTGTAGTTTCTGACACTAGATTCTAGTTTCCCGAGACTAGATTCTAGTTTTTGACGCTAGATTCTATTTTTTCTCAAAAAAAAAAAAAAAAAAAAATCTATGTTCCTGTGTCCGTAATGCTCAACATATTTCATGCCAAGGACCCCCCAGGATTATCTATATTTGGCTGCGGACCCCCATCAGAAATCATCTTTTTTTTCTCGGGATCGCCTAGTAGCAAAGATTTGAGTTTGCTTTCGAATTAACATATTCAAAGATTAGTGCCACACTTTCAAGCTTCATCAAATATATCAAAAATAAATAAAAAATATTATCCAAAATATAATAGCTCATAGCGCGCCATGAGCTTGTAGGTCTGCTATTTTTCAAAATGCGTTACATACGGAAAGGGTTAACGTCTCCCTTCACACATGGACAGCAGTAGATCACGGTCGTTCAGGTAGCAAAATGGAAGAAAATAAAAGTCCATCCACCCTCGGCCCCATGGTTGAGCGGCCTAATTTTCACTATGGCTGTTTTTTGTGTGTATGTGGGTGTGTGTGTGTGTGGGGGGGGGGGGGGGGGGATTCCCTGCACCACAGCGGCTTATGACAGCAGATTATTGAGAGAGAACTCCGATGAGAATCGCTGAACTATTTTGCGCGACGTGCTGCTTAGCAGATTTGGGACGATAAGGTCAGATAGAAAGATCACCAAACTCAAGTGGCTTAACCCAACGTTAAGCCTTTGTTTTCCTAAAATAGAGGAAAACAGCCAAATCCACAGGCTCACTGCATGCGTATAGGAGCTACTTTGGGGACATTTCTTTTAGAAAATAAAGCCTCAGACCAGGCTAAAGTGGCTAACAACAGTTCAGGGGATTACTGGGATGGTTTGTACATTTTGGCTTGTTCATGAGCTTAAGCAGAATCACAATTTAACAATGCTTGAAACAAGATTAATTATTAAAGCAGTAATTTGGTACGTCTTTACAATTTCCAGTTTGTATAGTAAAGCATCTCAAGACAATAAAAAACAGAAAATGGACTGGCAAATGAGTTCTGTGTGGAAGTACAGTACAGTGATCAGTGTTGGGCAGTAACAGATTGCATATTACATATTACTGTAATGCTATTACCTTGTCCAGCAAAAGTAGTGTATTACTCTGCTAAAATGGGTAATATTTAATGTTACTCCACAAAACATGCTACCCATTAGAAATAAGCTTGTTGTTGCCTGTGAAAATAGAACAGATATACAAGCTATCAACAGATAACAACAGGGATGCAGTAGCAGTAGTCTGTAGTTCCATCATAGTCAACCAAAAGACTCCAATTTGAGGACCCCGTTGGCCTATAAAGGAACAGCGGCGCGCTCCCCTCTCTTGAAATTGGAGGTGAGGATCAATAGTCTGTCTCGAGAGAATAGGCTGCCTCAAAAGAGACTTGGTTGTTCAATTCCTTTATGTCAGGGGTTTTCAACAGGTGGTTCGGGGACCACCAGTGGTCCCTGAGAGAGTTCCAGGTGGTCCCCAGCTAAGTTGGTTAACCAGAAGTAACTCTTGAGAACGTAAAAATGAAACCAAATGGACCCTTGCGGGTCCATTTGGTTTCATTTTTACACTCTCAAGAGTTAAAATATTCGTCATCTGAATTAGCCCAAGTCTACACAACTAGAAGATGGACAAAGTAAAATAAAAGCTTTAGTTTTGGGGTCTGTGGGGCCAAAATGTCCTCAAATGGTGGTCCGTGGCTCAAATGCTGAATAAATGGTGGGCCCTGGTATGAAAAAGGTTGAAAACCACTGCTTTATGTTATTGTTTGTTTATGAATATAGAGACTGAATTGAAATGCTGCAGCCATGCAAGCGCGGTTCAGATTGTTGAATGTTGACTTTCAAATGTGGAATATGTACACAACATAAAACGATTGATTACTGTCTTGTTTTACATGCTCCATTCTGGCTGAAGGGGGACTTCTTATTTCAATTAATTGAATCCACTTCTAAAAAGCAGCTGCTCTACAGATTGTGTTCGTTTGCGGAAACACTAGGCGTGTAACAATACATTTTAACAGTGATCCGATAGTCTCACATAGTTGACAAGGCGATACGTGGATGATATGATGAAATCGATAACTGTATTTAAAATACATTGACATGTCTTAATCTTAAGTAATTACACCATTATTTTTCTTTTTTTGAATGTTTGTAGTATTAATGCAACTGATTATCTGGAAAACACAACGATTCAATACCAATTATTTTGCAACGCAAAACGATACAATACACGCTTTCATTTCAATAGACTTGTGACGTCATGTACTGTTGAAGCTTTAGTTGGTAGAGTACAGTTTATAAATATAACTCAACTGAAGTAGTGGTGGAGGAGCTCTAACCAAATAGATGCTAAGGTTCCCGGGGGAAAGATCTAGGTCTCCTCCAGGTCTTGGAAGTGGCAGCATCCTGGTGGTGTAACACACACACAGGTGGTGTTTACTGTGGGCGTGACCGCAGCGTAATGGGCTCCATAATCACACCGCGTTATGCTCCGGCTGCACCGTAAGTGATAGCCATGTGTAGAGTATCAATTTCACCGTTTCACCTGCCAGTGCAAGAGCACTGGAGGGGGGGGGGGGGGGTTGGGGGGAGCGGTGGAGGGTGGTGCTAGTAGCAGGTGCTGGGCGAAATATGTGCCAAAGCAATCTGCCCTCTTATCCGATGCGAGGGTCCGCTCGAAACGGTTAGGTGCGCGTGCCATTAGAGATTGATTACATAGCCATGCGAAATGAATTAACCCGATTTGGGCGGGAACGTGGCGTTATTAGCATTATTAGCATTAACCTAGCATTATTAACATTACTTGGCAAAGTTGGCACTATACTGTATGCTATAAGGTTTTAATAAATTGTTATTTATTTATTTTTTCTATTTATTTTAATGTTTTAAGGTTCCTGTTGTAACATTTTATGGAAAGCACTTTGGGGTCAACGGCTGTTGTTTTTAAAAGTGCTCTACAAATAAAGGTGACTTGTCTATTAGCATTATTAAAAAATACTTACAATTAGTATTACTTAGAACTATTAGCATTACTTACTTAGCATTAATTAGCGTTGTTAGCCTTGATAATAATGCTGATTATTATCAGCATTATCAGCACTTAGCATTATTTCACATTATTGATGTTACTTTATATATCAGATCAACAAGCTCATAGCGTGCTCATAGCGTGCCACGGAGTGGCGCGCTATGAGCTTGTAGATCTGATGTTTCTGGAAAATGGTGAAAACGGGTCGCAAATCTTTGAAAAAAAAATCGCCTGATTTTTTTTTCGCATTTTTTTCCCAGGTGAAAACGGGTTAAAAACCAATTAGATATGTTGGAAATAAAAACACGGCTAATTGCCTGGCAGGTTGCCGCGGCGGTTTCGTCGAGGATTACCGTATTCAATTCAAATCAAAGGCCTGATTGCATGATTATACGTCTTGGCTCGGCTTCCCGGCGCATCTGACAGGGCTAAGCTCCGTCCTGCTGCGCTACGTACGCTTCGAACATTGTCTATATTAGCTGCAAACAGTGGGGGGGTGGAGACCATACCGCTGCTTTCAGGTGGAAATCTGGCCCCCAAAAACATGCCTTTTTTAGTATTGTAAAACAGGGGTTTTCAACCTTTTTCATACCAGGGCCCACTATTTTTCCAGCTCTTGAGCAACGGACCACCAATTGAGGACATTTTAACTCCACAAACTCCAAAACTAAAGATTTCTTTTGCTTTTGTCCACAATTCTAGGCTGGATTTCGGAGAAAACAAAACAGTCAAACATACAGATCCAAATGACCATTAATCTTCTACATTCTCTAGTTGTGTAGACTTGGGCTAATTCAGGTGATGAAAATTTAACTCAAAGAGTTACATCCGGTTAACCAACTTTCCATCGTTTAGCCATGGGACCACCTGGAATCCTCTCAAGGACCACTGGTGGTCCCCGGACCACTGGTTGAAAACCACTGTTCTAAAACCATCTTAAAAGAATAATGATAGCCGGTCTACAAGAGTTACAAGCTTGTAGATCAGCTATCACAATGTTTGAGACTCTAGGACAACAAAGTAGGCCTTTAAATAAAATGAGTTGATAAAAATCAACGCTTTCAGTTATCCGCCAGAATTTTTACCATATTTTGCTGTGCTAGGATCACACGATGTCGACGTAAAGGTAAACATCGGATTCTCTTCTGTCAACTGGATCTAACAATTGCAACGGCAGTCTTCCGTGCTTTAGTGATCGGCTGTTGGATATAGCTTGTTTAGGACCCAAAAAATCTGGGAGGAATATCGGATATGTCGATATTTATAAATCTGCCCCATGATGTCCATGGCAGCCAAATGTTGCATGAAACAAATGGTAAAAATGGAGATATAATGTTTCTGCCCAACCAAAATGTTTTGCATACTGCGGTTATAGATACAGTTATAGATTTAACAGTTATTATTTTAACAGCGATACGCTACCTATCACCATACATGGACGATAACGGTTCATTAAGGCTACGATCTGTTCCAATGATTTTAAATCGATACAGTAACTATTTAGCAAATACATTAAATATGTGGGAAACGTGTGGATAGTGAAGGTTTTTAAGGGAAAAATATATTATAATGGATATAGTAAATAAGCAAAAACTGTGATCCAGCATATAAGTGGGCATTGTATTTGAACACACAATGCGTTTTTTCTTGTTAAAATGTATAAATACAAGGCACAAATACCTATTATTGATGATTCCAGATATCCTGATTCCAGATATTCTGCAATTTAGCCACGAACCACCATTTGATGTTGTGTTTAGTCTCTGAGACTTAAAATAAGGATTTTCAAGTTTTTTTGTTTTGAGATAAACTGGCAAAACAATATAAAACCTATTTTCTAATAGTGTAGATTATTGAAAATTAATTAATTCAGATGTCTAAATATATTTTAAACTCTTAAGAGTGTAAAATGAAACCAAATGTACCCGTAAGGGTGTTCATTACATTTTTACATTTTGCTTCTTCTACACTCTCACTCTTTGGTTTCATTTTACACTCTTTTACACGGTTTCATTTTACACTCTTTTACACTCAAATACTGGTAATGATTCCAGATATCTAGAAATTAAAGTCAGTATTTGGATACAGGTACTCTACTATATCATTACAGCCCAAGAACATTTACCTTATATTTCACCTCTCTCACTAACTTTTCTCCTGCCGTTTCCAATCTCTCCTCCTTCCCCAACTACACCACTTTCTGCACTGATGGTACCCCCTTGCACATTTCGAATTAAGCACACACAACACACACACACACACACACACACACACACACACACACACACACGGGCGGCGTGACCATCGGGAGCACCGGGACTTTTCCCGGTGGCCTGCGCCACTTAGTGGCCTGGACGGGGTACAAAAAAAAAAAAAATTTTTTTTTTTTTTTTTGAAACCTCCAGGGCAGGCCAGCGCGACAGGCCCAGGCCAGCCCAGGCCAGGCAAACTAGTGTTTCTCCTTCCAAAAATAAAAGGTGTCCTAGTACTACAGAGTTTAGTTAAACAGTGTCAGTGACTGAGTGTAACCTGATACCCTGCACCAGTGCAACTGCATGCGTCGGACTGAGAGAGCTACGGGGCTCCCAGCTGGCCTGGGATCAGTGGGGGACACCCCTCCCTGCCTGTTGCTTAGAGCATAGACAGAGATAGTTACGCAAACTCGGTTCACTTCATGGGGCCAGTCCAATGGAGGCTGTTCTATATAGACTTCTATTGAAAAGGGGGACAACAAGGTCATCATTCAGGCTGCATGATCAGCGCTCGAGCGCTCAGTTTTTGACCCCTCAATGTCGCAAGTTCTATTAGATGGCTCTGCGTCTGCTGCAATAACAGAAGCATGCCTGTCGCCGTGTCGAGTGAGGAGGAGGAGGAGGAGAGCGAGTCTAGCGAGAGGCAATGGATAAGAAAAAGAGGAAAGGTGGGGCTGAAAGAGAGAGGGACAGGAAGAGAAAGGCCCTTGCAGAAGAAAGGGAAAAATGCTATAAATTAACAGAAATGTTTGGCAGCCTCCCTCCTCTCTCCCAAAGCCAGCCGTCGTCTGACAAAGACGTGCAACCACCATCAACAAGTAAGTAGTAGTAGTAATCACAACACACACTGCTGCGAAGTGAGAGCTGAGAGGAGGATAACATACTACAGTATATTAAAACCAATGGAAAATATTGTTTTTTTGGGGACATAATGTGCTCATTTCAGATTTGATAAATGGGCTGCCTATAGTAGGCCTACGAAAATGTATTGCATCTTAATGCATGTTTTGTATGTTCTTGTGTGTGTGGTGGCCAGTGTTGCCAACTGCCAAAATCCAAAATGCACTAGTGGCACTTCAGAATGTATTAGAATGTGCTAGATGCTTGCCTGGAAGGTGTGTAGACTTGGGATAATTCACATGAGGAATATTTTTAATTCTTGAGAGTGTAAAAATGAAAACAAATGGACCCGCAAGGGTCCATTTGGTTTCATTTTGTATGCTTTTGGTGGTGTGCACCCAGACAAGAGGTCCAATTTAACCAAAGCACTTCCACTTGTTTTTTTGCTTCCAAGGGAAACCTCAATCTGATATGCAGTACCTAGACATAGACCTGCCTTTAGGTATATAGGCATGTATATGTTGTAGTCAGATGCCAGTGTGAGCAACTGATCAGTCTGTTATTTTTATTATTATCATCACTATTGCTATTTTCTTGTTATTATATTATTACTATTACTGTTATTGTTGCACACCATCTGCTTGTCTGTGTATTTTTGGTGGTGTGCACCCAGACAAGGAGGTCCAATTTAACCAAAGCACTTCCACTTGTTTTTTTGCTTGACTCTGCATGACTCTGATATGCAGTACCTTTTTTAGATATCCAGTGCCTTTAGGCAGGTGTCCAGGGCTTCCTTGGTCTAATGTTGTCCAATGTAGAAGCTTATTTTGTGCATCTTATAAAGGATAAGTAATATTTATCTAGAATCGCCATTTAGTGACGAACAATGGTAATGCACAGGTCCGTTTAAAAATAAACCTTTAAAGGCTTTTCCACTTTTGCGAGGCGAGCACGCGCGCGGGTGGGGTTGGGGTTGTGGCCTGGCAAAAGGCAAAGTCCAGATGGCCTGGCCAAGCCCACTCCGCCCCTGCACACACACACACACACACACACTAAAGCAGCCCCCTACCACCACCACCACCACCACCACCACCACCACCACATATTGGGAAAGGGGTGTAGAGGGGAGAGCAGAGCTGACCGGTTTGCCTGGATCAAGGTCGGTCGATTTGCCATGGAAACTGCACGCAAAGGCACATCTAATTAGTCATAATACTCAGGGGAAAGGAGGGAGGCGGGGAGAGAGAGAGAGAGAGAGAGAGAGAGAGAGAGAGAGAGAGAGAGAGAGAGAGAGAGAGAGAGAGAGAGAGAGAGAGAGGCAACAGCAGGACATTATGGTAACCAACAGAAAGGTCTCATAGTAACACCAGCCAAGTCTGGAGAACCAACCCAGATTTCTGTGGACAAGGCCTAGGGGTCTTTGTGGCCACGACACTTTGCCAAAAGATTCCGCAAATCTGGACGGACACCGAAAATACCCTGACCCTCCCCCCTTTCCCCTCCCCAATGCGCTCAACCTTTTGAGAGGGAACCTGCTTGTTAAATCATCTTGTTCTGGCGTAAATTCTAGTTTCTGACGCTAGATTCTAGTTTTCGATGCTAGATCCTAGTTTCCGACACTAGATCCTAGTTTCCGACGCCAGATCCTAGTTTCTGAAGTTAGAATCTGGTTTCTGAAGTTAGAATCTGGTTTCTGACGCTACATTCTACTTCCTGACACTAGATTCGAGTTTTCGACACTAGATTCTAGTTTCCAACGCTAGATCGTCTAGTGCTAGGATCCTGATGCTAGATTCAAGTTTCTGACAAAAAAAAAATATGCTCCTGTGTCAGTGATGGTCAACATATTTCATTCCAATGACCCTCAGAATTATCTGAATTTGGCTGAAGAACAAGTTGTTCTAGGGATCCCCCAGAAGCAAAGATTTGTTAAAAAAAAAAGATTTGTGCCACATTTTCACGATTTTTCAAAAATATCAGACCTACAAGCTCATGGCGCGCCACTCGGTGGCGCGCCATGAGCTTGTAGATCTGATATTTTTCAATAGCCAAAGTATAACATAATGCTTAGAACACCGAACACGTTGCGGTACAGACAGGTTTAAAGTGAAAGTTACACAGAGAGAGATGGAGACAAGAGGGAGACGTTTTAATAGGGGCTAGAGATAGACGGACATCTCTCTCTCTCTCTCTGGCTCCAGCGAGGCGTGGAGAAGTTCAAGGTGAGAGGGAAGGAAGGAAGGAGGGAAGGGAGCAGATGTCAGCTATCGGCGGACGGGGCGCAGAGTCACGTTTATGAGTCATCATAAATGCCTCCCCCCCGCTGGAGGGAGCACCACGTGGAGCCAGGAGGGGTAAGGGGGACGGGTCTTCTGCTAATCTACAGAGTGCATGAGGGAGCATGCACCCACCGCACCACGGTACCATGAGGTGACATGAGACCACACCACGGTGGCTCCCTAGACAATGTTCGCATCAAGCTATTTTGCACCTTGTAATAGGCCCAGGGGCCACGCACCTCCTGCCTTTTTAGATGCTGTGATGGCTTGACTGTGGGTTCCATTAATAAATTGCTTTCACCCCGGAATGCAACAATATCATTCTGCAAAACTTGACTCGTTGTGTGGACTTAACTTTCTTTGTGCGTCTATGGTCTCATGGTTCATTTGAATCAAAAGGGTTTGAGTAATTTTCCGATTGGAATGTTTTCCTCAACGCTGAGGAAGACCGCACTGGTCGAAGCGCGTTCGTTGCGCTAGCTGTGAGGTAAATACAGAACATTAGAAAAGACATTTAATGAGTGCTGGCATTTTCTCTGTTTTCTTCGTATATCTTGGAGCCTTGCACCTGGAAGAATATTTTTTAACATGGAGTGTTGCGAGTTGTCTGCTCCGGCAGCTTTGCTTGTTTTCCCAAAGTTGCCCTGCTAAAAGAGGTAAGATTTTCGTTGAGTTGAGGTTGCTTCTTAAAGTTGTAACGGTAGGTTTTCATTTGAACACTTGGGGCTCCATTTTCGTTACCATCTAAACCCCTTATCCTAAACCCCTTATCATTTTTTTACTATTTTGAAAAGCTTTTTGGAATAGTTCAACGTGCCAATGGTGCCCTTGGTGTATAGTATGCCTCTCTGTGACTTGAGAGCAATTGTAATTGGATGAATTTTTCAAGTACTCCCTGTAATTCGTCTGTTTAGATGATTGATCCTGATTTCCTGCTCTCCACATATGTTGAGCTATCAAAGTATACAGTCCTTTTACCACCCATATATATAGTATTTCATATCTACCAGTTCACATTAAGCTATTTTGCACCCTGTAATGGGCCCAGGGGCCACGCACGTTCGCATCTGATTCAGCCATCGGGTTTTTAGTCTGATGATGATGATGGTGATTAGCTGCGTGTGTGAAATCTCCGTCTTATAGCTCAGCGGCGGCCGGCAGCCTTATTATTTCAGCCGCCGGTGCTGCTTCCACATACAAGAGACACCCCGCGCAGCGTCGTGTAATGATACTCGAGTGCGGCGGCTGAATGCTGATATGGCTACCAACAATAGCCAGGCAAAACACCGGCGCCGCCGCTCTCTCTGTGTGATAACCACTTAGGTTTGTTATTACGGCTGATGGAGTGATTAATCCCTACTGCACGTGGTTAATGTGTTCGCATTATATACGCATCAGATCTACAAGCTCATAGCGCCCGAGTCGCGCCGCTCTGTCTGCAAAACGTATTATTTGTTAACTCTCTTTCTTCTGGATTTGTAATTCTTCCTGGCATGTTGATCACTGCAGATCGATAAAACTAGAATCTGCGTCAGGAACTAGAATACAACATGTAGCGTCCTAGAATGTAGCGCCTGTAGCGTCAGACTGTAGGTCAGCCGTCACTAATCTCTTGACTAGCATCTAGTGTCCTGAATTAGTGTTTCGTCAGTTAGGGCAATCTAGGCATTAATTAAAACTCAATATCCATCTCTGTGGCGACGTGTCGTCGATTTAGCAGCCCCCCTTACCCCACCTCTTTATCTCTCTCCTCTCTCTCTCTCTCTCTCTCTCTCTCTCTCTCTCTCTCTCTCTCTGATGCTATTACAGGCGGATCTGATGGTGCAATTCTGCCGTCTGATGAGGAGATGGAGAGGGAAGGGCAGTAACTTATCCTGACAGAAGGAGAAGCAGCAGCAGCATCTCCTTTCCTAGGGCGGAATACAGATGAAAATGTCCACTGTCTGTGGGAAGGAGATGGAAGGGAAGGAGCGATGAGGAGCAGAGATGGTGGAGTAGCAGAGGAGATGGTGGGGAGAGGGGTGACAGTATATGGTACTTAGGCACACACACACCACTTGTGTGTGTGATGTATAAAGTAGTGTGGCGTTGCTTTCAGAAGTTTGGGAAACCATGCATGTATGATGTGAAGTCATTACCGCCACAGCACGCCTTGACGTATATGATAACATTATGAATAGTATTAACATGTGATTTACATCGATATATATGAATTACGAAGATGTAGCATCCCTAATACATCTACTATGCATTAAAGATGCACGTATACAGTATATGGGAAACTGTTGGCCGATGCGATACGGATGTTTAAAATAATAATTGAAGCCATTAGCCCATATCGATACCGGTATACCGGTATGCTTATTTACCGTTTTTTGTTGTTTGTATTATTTCCTCTTTTTGTGCCACGGAAACTATACATTTTTAATACAAAAATGTTAAAAATCTACAGTTGATAAACTACAGATGACCAACATTGTCATTGCAAAATGCATGGTAATCAACAACATAAACATTGGCTACTGTCATTGGTTAAAGGGGAATTCCACCCATTTTCAACATTCTAATATGTCATTAGTATACCCTAGAGGTGTTCCCCTATTCTGTGTTCCCAAGAAATGGAGGTCTGAAGAAAACCACTAACATGGTGAAACATCTTGATGACATAGTCAAGATGTATTGTCACCATGTTAATGGATTTCTTTAGACGCTTCTTTTTTCTGAGAGCGTACAAATGGTTGCATTTCTGCGCTCTCATAAAAATGTTGAAAATGGGTGGAATTCCCTTTTAATGTTTTTTTTTTTCAATACCTATGTTGACCCATAACAGCAAATATCGCCCAAACCAATATCTATAAACCAGGGGCCAATATGTGAAAAAGCAAAAACAACAACAACAACAACAACATCCATCACATTTCTTCCTCAATCATGTCTGTCACAGCCAGACAGACAACCAGACTTTGCACTGGGAATGGAGCCAAGCCATGGACCATATTATGCACTACCGCCACTCCGCTCTGAAATCTCCAAACCGTGACCGTCCAAACGCTCCGGACTTCTAAACGACCTGACAAGTTCACCAATCACCGCTGCTGTGACCTTTGGATCGTCTCCAAGAGGATTTTTAGATCACAACGCCTGAGCGGACGGACGGGCGGACGGCCGTTTGGAATGAGCTCCGCTGACCGAGTCAGTGGACACCAGACCATGATCACGGCGTTATTTGGTCGTTTGGCCGGTTGTCAGAGTGACATCGCGGTCGATCCGACGATGGATGGGCTCCGGGCCAAGTCCGTCGCATATGATGTGTCGCTAGGAGGTGATATCAAAGTCGCTGTGTCGGTTATGCATTTATACAGTACAGTCCCGGATGTAACAACCCAATTGAGGGGACAGGTGAAAATGGTATGGGTGTGGCTTCATTGCCCGTGGCGCGAAGCGACACGGGCAATGAAGCCGTACCCATATCATTTTCGCTTACAGTATATTAGGCAATTAAGCATCAATAATAACATCAGTTGTTATTGAAGTTGCAACCGACTTGCAGCATGCATAAAGCTAAAGGTCTGACTCAGAGAGTTTTCTGTTTTCAATGATGAAATGCTGTTGGTTTAGCAGTGCCGACATTGTAGTTAGTAGCAGGAGTAGTGTTTCAATTCATTCTGAATATGCTGTAGGCACTTTAATCTGAAATAATTTTGAAAATTGATTTGTTTTACATACCACATGCCTTGTTTTGCATGTGGGGCGGTCAGGGCATTTAAGGGGGCATTGCCCGCCCCCATGCCAATGCCTTGATCCGACCCTGCGTTTATATATGAAAACAAGCAGTGGTGCGACGACTACGAAACCTAAATCCAGTTTTTTAGAAGACTGAATACATATACAGGGGGAATCAAATAATGTAAGATACAGAGTCCTGACTTCAGTGCTGGAGGACACCTGTCATGGCTGGCTGCTTCTCTTATTAGAGCCTCAAATCCTATAGTGTCTGACTCAGAAAGTGGGAGGCGTGCGGCAGCACAGTGCACACGGCGCTGAAATTGCCATGTCTGGGATCCAGCACCTATAATAACTCTCTTCAATATAAGAGTCTGTCACCTTGAAACAAGACATTTCCTGACACAATACAACAGTGGGTTTTCAACCAGTGGAAATCCCGGGGACCACCAGTGGTCCTTGAGAGGGTTCCAGGTGGTCCCCATGCAGGCTAAATGGTGGCTTTGGCTTTGGTTTCATGTTTACGCTCTCAAGAGTTAAAATATTCATCATGTGAATTAGCCCAAGTCTACACAACTAGAGAATGTAGAAGATTAATGGTCATTTTGATCTGTGTGTTTGACCGTTTTGTTTCCCAAATCCAGCCTGTTATTGTGGACAAAAGTAAAATAAATCTTTAGTTTTGGGGTCTGTGGGGCTAAACTGTCATCAAATGGTGGTCCACGGCTGAAATTATGAATAAATAATGGGCCCTGGTATGAAAAAGGTTGAAAACCACTGCCCTACAATAAACAATCCATGATATCTTTGGTACATACTATCAGGCCTTGGAGCTGCTACACACTCATAGATGGAAACCGGGATGGAGATATTATTTGTGTTATTGTTATGTGAGCCATAATCATGTGTGGAATGTGGATTACAGCTTAGGCATTTATCGCAACGGGTGAAAATGAGTTATAAAATTGTGGGATCAAAATACAAAAAAATGTGAAAAAATAAAATGTAATAATCATAATTTTCCACGGGACCAAACATACTAAGACCTGTGAATGCATCTCGCTCCCATCCAGGAGGGTCTGATTGCTTCATTTGGAAAGTGTCTGCATTCATAACGTCGTCCCAGGCACGATGGCTCTGGCCTGTGCAGTCACGTACGCTGCCAATTTGAACGCCTCGGCGCTGCCTCTCGCCATACACACACACTGCTGGCTCTCCCACAACAAAACAGAAACAAAGGGGAGTGTAACCGATAGTAACGCCCCACTACGGATCACCCAACACCTGTGTGTGAACAAATATCGGCGTAGATGTGTGCAGATCATGTGCAGAGAATACACCCTAACCTAGAACAGCGCCGGATCTAGCTATGGGCATGGGGGACAATGCCCCCACTAAATGCCCTAAATGTCCCACCAAACATGATGGCATAGCAAAACAAGCCAAATTTCAAGTATATTTAAAATGATTTGAAACACTACTAGTACTGCTACTAACTAACTGTAGTTGTGCCATGACAAAGCACAAGATATAAATCTTGTGGCTCACAGAACTAAAGAACTTACGTTGTAAGTGAAAATGGTATGGTGCGGATTCATCGCCCATGGCGCGAAACGTCACGGGCGATGAAGACGCCCTCATACCATATTCGTCTGCCCCCTCAAATGGGAAATGTTACATCCGGGCGTGACCTCGAAAATAGTATTCTGCCATACAACACCAAAGAGCAGTAACTATGAGCAAATAATTAACTGAAAAAATGGGTTTAAAAGTGTCTCAATTGCTTAGGCAAATGAGACACCATATAAGTGATATTACACAAAATGATCTGTTTATGAGGTAAAATCGTGAAGGCTAATTTGACCTTTGGGGATATACAAATAGGTTGCTGTGTCCAAAAATGTCTGTTATTGCACTTTCAGTGTAATCATAATTGCAATATCACTGTGTTCACTTAGTCACTATAAGTGAGTTGTCTCTACAGCGTAATACTGTATGTGCTTTTTGTCCAAATGTGAGATCATGCGAACATCTCGGTGGAATTGGCATAATGACAAATAAATAAAAGTTAAGTCGGCGCTACTAGGGCGGAAGGAACACCGGTAATCAGCTCCCATGAAACCCCAAGATTAAATATCAACAATTTTTATATCACTTAACGTTGACCTTTCGGCGCCTGTGAAATTTCGTAGAGAACAAACACCAGTAAACGTGACTCATGCTCTGTGGTTTGTCTTTAAAGGTCATTCATTACAACACAAAATGGATTTGTGATGCAGTAATCTGTTAGGCTGGGGCCCAGGGTCGATACGTTTCAGCCCCCGAAAACCAAAAAACAAAGTAAATTATATTCAATTTAAATTGAATTTATGTTCAATGGGAACTGGTATGTCCAATGGAAATAAATATGACTTACTTAAGAGAAAGCGAATGGTAGCACAACATAAGTATCTAAGCAAAACAGAGTGGAATATTTATTTAAAACGTGAACCGTGGCGTCCCTATTCTGGCGTGGACATTAGTGCGATAAAGATTCCGTGTATGTGGTGACCAAGTATAACATATTGGAGAGCTGTGGTTACGAAAAGAAAGCAACCTTAGGGGCTTAAGCGATTAGCGAGAATCCCCTCGTTTAGCGGGACCTCGGCTATAAGCGCTAAGTAGTGTCCAACTGAGCACAACAAATCTGTTTAATTTTGAATGGGTGCTCCTCCACGCAAGCTCATAACACGATAATGTGTAATAGTCTACGGTGTTTTTAACTTGCGCGAGCTCAACCGACTGTCAACGCCAATTGCCTAATCTACCAGAACAGGAGAGGTAATCAACAATGTTGTTATTGTTGTTCTTAGAGCAGAACAAGAATATATATACTTTTTAAAAAGACGTCCAAGGATTTGTTTTTTGTCTTTTTGTCTTTAACTCCTTTAGGTGCCATTTTGTAAGCCTGCAGCGCCCCCATTTGGTCCAGCGTGCCATTATATGTATTAATTAACTGATTGATTAATCTCAAAAACAAAACAAAAAATCACAAACAGCAGTTGTATACTTTTTTTCCCCACACAACTTTCAGAGACGTGGCTGTGCCTTTATGTGATGATTGGCTCAAACGCGGCCTCACCACACAGCCCCCCCCCCCCCCCCCCCCCCCCCCCCCCCCCCCCCCTCACAAATTAGCACCGCCTTTCCTGAGCCAGACAAATGTTTTGTTTTCATGATTGGTTGACAACAACAGTTCTAGACCGTTTGCAGGATAAAGCAAGGGTCTGTCTGCAGGGAAACAGCTGCAGCATCAAAGTAGAAGCAACGCAGAGGAGAAAAATGCAACAAAATATATATCTATTTTGATTTTTGGCTAAAAAGTTGCCTCAATTACCTTTAATGATAAATACAAGATTGACAGGAAGGAGGGACAGAGAGAAGGGGAGAGCGAAGTTTGTCATGAACGGGACTCGAACACGCAAACCGCTGCCAGGTCAGAGCCGATACCTGTATGTGGCATGCTCATATACCACTAGGCCAGCAGGCAGCCCTTCTAAAAGACTCTCACAGGTATAACAACTTGTATAACCTTAGCAGTGACTGCCGTGGATAACAGTGTGTGGACTCATCCCGTGGCAAATGAAATTGTAATTTCACTACATATATTAAATCCACATAATTAATCCTGAACACTGTGTGCGCACAAGCACACACACCGCGAAAAAGCCAATTAAAGATTATTACTTGTGAAGAGAAAGAGAAACACAATACAGTATAGGCAGGATACCGTTATCATTTTCACCGCACTGCAGGCTGAAGGGAGATGAAGGAGGCATTAAACATCAAATCACACAAAGCAAACACACGCAAGGCCGGCTTTACACTGTACTTCTAAGAGTCTAGACACATAATGGAAGGAAAAAGAAAAAGTAGAAGACTCAAACAAGAAGCTAATCGTCAGAGTGGAGTGTCTGCCAGCGATCATTTCTTTGCCGGATAGAGCCTGGGAAAAAAAGGATGTCACACAATGAATGCACCGCCATTACAGACGAGACGTTTGTTTGCAGACGTGGCGCCGCCGCCTCGGATCGCAGCGGTGCTACGGTACGACGGGCGGCATCGCTCAACAGAAGGGGATACTTGAAATGTTGTGACCGAAAAGTCAACAGCATGGTCAGGTTAGTATTAAAAACAGCATGCATTTCAGAGAAGCACATTTTAACTTTTTGACAGATTAGCAGAAATGCTAGGCTCACTCTCATTAGGTTCAATAATGAATAATAAAAATATATAGAAAATCCTCTGTTGTGAATGTGTGCAAGTGAATGATATCCAAAGAGAGCTTAAGGTGTCTACTTTTAGGGAAAAAATAAGATAAGAGTTGACTATGTGTATCAGTTTTCTTTTAAATACATTTGAGAAAACAGCCTGTCTCCAGGGCTCATTCAGAGATAAATGCATTTTTTAAGTTATATCATTTATCACTTATCAATTATAGTTGTAAAGTGTGTGAGGTGTTTTCTGGGTTCCGTAGTCACGCCAACACCTAAAATACCTTATGAGATGGTGGCCAGCAAGTTAAGATATGCTTACAGATACAGTAAAAAAGTACATCACGAGTTTTTGCGTGATAAGCTGAATAATCAATCACTCCAAAAGTCGTGGTAAATCTGCTGAGGAGTTAAATAAGCATGCAAGAGAATTAAAAGCGTACGTACTGTAGGGCACGCATTCATACTGGACCTCCAGGTACTTGTAAGTCCCGGGGCAAGGGTCAGGAAAGACGTCGGGTCCGGCCACCACGGCGCACTGGGTGCGGTTGTTACATCTGCAGAAAGACAAAAGGCGGAAAAGAGGTCAAATGAATGAAATCATACGTGATCGCACACACACACACATTCGCCTAAACGCGATCCACACGGCCCGGCGAAGCGCTGCATGCGCCGCGCGCGCCGTGCGGCCACATCGGCCAACCATTTAGCGGCTGCTTAATGAAGTCGAAAGGATTGCCTTCGCCCCGGCAGAGATTATAAAGTCCACACATTTTCAGGTTCAGTAAACAGTGATTGGCCGAGCTCTCATCAGTAAAAAGGAAAAAAAAATCCTCCGTCAGGCCGGCCAAGGAGGAGGAGGGATGAGCTTTGGACGCCACGACCACGACAAACGGCTTGGACGGCGTTCGCAGCATTTGCTGGCCTGCCATTACAGCGTAACGGATGGTTGGGTTGGGGGGTTTGGAGGTGGTCAGGCAGCAGACACAGTCGACCGAGTGCAAAATCAGCTCTGGATGTGAAATGGGGGTCTTCATTAAAAACACAATTATGGCTCCGCCAGCATCCCCCCCTCCCCTCCCCCTCCCTTCCCCGTCTGCCATTTTACCTTTGGCAGTCATCAATCAAAGGGCCACTTCGCATTCATGAAGCGGCCGCTCACACCAGCACTTACCTCACCACGACGTTAATGGAACAATTTTTGACAAGTATCGATCTCTTAAAGCTCATCATACAGTGCGACGTGCGTATAAGATAAAGAAGAATGGCGACGGTTGTTTGGAATGGCAATTGTTCAGCTTACAGGCCCCCAGGCACATTGTTAATCCGGCTCGAAGGACCAACAAAAAATGTAAAAAAGGGATAAATAAAAAGGGAACTTTCCTTGGTAAAAAAAAAATTGGTCGTTTTTATGGTTGAATGGGCTGTATATCACTTGAATGAGCCTGTAGGTGCAAGTTAGAAGGTGCCGTGAAAGTAGTCAGCAACTAGACGCTCCTTTCTGATTATATATTTAAGACTTGCTTAGTTCAGAATTTTTTTGCAGTGTAGCAACAACAAGCTCCTTGATGCGACCCATACGCGTTAAACAGGAACAGACTATAGACAATATGCACCAGCCGCCCTCTGGCAAAAATCTAAATCTAAACCTATTTATGGACTGCCATTATCCGGCCATATATAAAACGTATTTATTCTACGGCAAAGGCTATTCGCGGTGTAGGTCCCCGAAGGTCAAGGCGCGGGTCTGACACGATGATTCATAAGCCACAATTAAAGGGTTCCCTACACCTTAATTAACATTGATTGGCCGCCAGCTAATCAATCGCCTCCAGTGAAGAGACAAGCGAAAAGGAGCCCATCTCATCTTGAGCCTGGCCTCCTTAATGAGATATGGTCTGACGCGCGGCTCCCATCCCGCTTTTATGGGTTCATGACCTCGCCGTTTCCCCGCCCGCCTCGCCCTCACGCCTCCAAACCACACACCCCCACTCCTCAACCCACCATTCACTCACTCGGATTACGGGGGGTGAGAACGCCGGTCAGCAAAGCTGTCCGAGGGCCCTGTCCCATCCCATGAAGAGTTAATTCCTCAGCCAGTAAAATGCCAGTCAAATAAATAAGGGGGGGTCGATCGTACGAGGCCCGGGAAACAATTATAGCGGCTCCCACCTCCTCTCCTTATCTTGAGATCGCCCCCCAACCCCCTACCCTACCCCTCTACCCCTCTCCTCTCCTCTCGCCGCCCTCTCCAGGTTTATTCCATTTAGGGGTCGGGACGGCTTTGTAATCGCCTGGGCGACAAGTGGAGTTAAGATGGAGTGTCAGATGGAATTAGAAAAAAGGCGAGGTCAATCGAAGGGATGTAACGAGAGAGCTGGCCGCGTCGCCGACGTTATGTCGCGAGGCGAGCCTTGTGCACGAGCACGGTCACGGGAACACGCTTGTTTTCGCGGCCATACAGCACCGGGACCGGGGTTACAGTCCATCTGGGATTGTTGGATGCATGAATGATGGTGATTAATTTGGAGCCTGATCGATGACGTACCAGGGCACACTATTCATTCAGCATTTGAGCTACGGACATTTGAGGACATTTTAGCCCCACAGACAACAAAACTAAAGATTTCTTTTGGTTTTGTCCAACAATTTGTCCACAATTCCAGGATGTTTTTTTTTTTGACCATTGATCTTCTAGTTGTGTAGACTAATTCAGGTGGGCTAATTCAGATGATGAACATTTTAACTCTTGAGTGTAAACATGAAACCAAATGGACCCGCAATGGTCCATTTGGTTTCATTTTTACGGTCTCAAAGAGTTACATCTGATTAACCAACTATCCATCATTATGCCTGGGGACCACCTGGAACCCTCTCAGGGACACAGATGAGAAGATGTTTTGGACAGATATTTCTTCGCCTGCTTAGATGGTTCAGGCATCTGGTTAGGATGCCTCTCTGGCGTCTTTTTATCCTCTTTCTCTCTGCAAAATCAAATGCACCCTGACTTTAGGAATGCAACAATCTCCCATATGTTTGTCGTCATGCACAGATCCGTTGTATATATTCAAATTTTAAAAAGTTGTTTTTTATTTTGTGTTTATTCAAACTGAGTGAAATAGCTGTTCTAACATTATACTTCTCCAGTACAGCAATGCAGAACGATGAGAGTGCAGGATGGACTGCAGTAAACTATAAACATCTGCAAATCGGTTTAAATGACTCCCATGTCCAATTTTTGACCCAAATTCGCAAAACTCTGCTATCCTATCCCGTCATTCAGTGGTCTATTTTTGAAAAATAGTATACAAAATGTTCTCTCATGGCATGAAAATCTTTCCAGATCAATTGTTTCTTTTTTATGTGCATCCGTTCTCCAACAGCGCTGGATGAGTTGGTACAGTAGCAAGGTCTCGTGGGGGATTTGCAATCCCGGTTGGTAATAACTTCCTCTTGAGGGGATTAAACATCGGCAGGGGGCACACTCTTAATCCCAGCCTTAACATCTATCTTGACCCATATTCACAATCCCTTTAGCATCGCTACTGTGCATTTTTGCTCAGAGGATGCAGCAAAAGCGGCTACGTATCAGCTTCAGCTTAGCTTAGCATAGCCTACCGCAAGGCAAAACAGAGCAGTGTGAAAAATGAAGAAAAAAAATGTACAAAAAAAAAAAAGACCAAAAATAATTAGTATTAAATGAATTAATTGCTAATCAATCGCAGTGTAGACAAGGAATCAATAGCGGGAGCCGCTGCTCGCACCGTGTGCCACTAATACTTTGCAATTACCCAGTTGGGCGTAATCAAGATTTCATCAAGCATTTTGGCTCCGACGGAGCCCTTTGAACTAAGGGAAGGGTGGAAATGAGTTCGCAGAAAATGAACGTCTGATTCAAATATGTTAATTAATACTTGGCCCACGTGGCGAGGACAATGTGCCGTGGGAGCTGATTGACAGGAGGGCAAGCAGGAGCCTCTGGGCCAAAAAAAAAAAAAAAAAAAAAAAAATATATATATATATATATATATATATATATATATATATATATATATATATATATATATATATACAGTATGTCACAAAAGTAAGTACACCCCTTGCATTTTTTCAAATATCTATTGATATATATTCCTGGGAAAACTTTGACGAAATGACACTTCAGTACAATATAAAGTAGCCCACTGTACAGCTTGGAAAATGCTGTAAATTTCATTTTTTCATAAAAATAACTGAAACACAGCCATTAATGTCTAAACTGATGTCAACAAAAGTAAGTACACCCTTCAGTGAAAGTGTCCAAATTGGGCCTAAGTCACCCAAGTAGACATTTTTCCTCCCAGTTCCATGTGAGTTGTTAATGTTAACACAGTCTCAGGTGCGAGAGGTGAGCAGGTGTGTTAAATTTGGTAATATCGCCCCCTAGATCTCATAATGGTCACTGGAAGTTCAACATGGCACCTCATGGCAAAAAAACTCTGAGGATCCGAAAAAAAGATTGTTGCTCTAGATAACATGGGCCTCGACTACTAGAACATTGCCATCATCCTGAATTTAAGCTGCAGCACCATGGCCAAGGGCATACAGCAGTTTAAGAGGACAGGGTCCACTCAGAACAGGCCTCACCATGGTTGACCAAAGAAGTTGAGTGCACATTCTCAGCATAAAATCAACAGGGAGACGTCCGGAAATGGTCGTAGAAGTTCTGTAAACATTGCTGCAGAGGTTGGAAGGGTGGGGGGTCACCTTGTCAGTGCTCAGACAATACGCCCATATGCTGCATCAACTTGGCCTCAATGTCTGTCACCCCAGAAGAAAGGCTCTTCTCATAATGATGCACAAGAAAGCCCTCAAACAGTTTGCTGAGGACAAGGAGACTAAGCATATGGATTACTGGAACCAAGTCCTGTGGTCTGATGAGCCTAACAAACATTTTGATGGCTTTCTTGTGCATCATCATGAAAAGAAGCTTTTTTCTGGGATGACAGCCATAGAGGCCAAGTTGATGCAACATGTGGCGTATTGTCTGAGCACTGACAGAGTGACCCCCCACCCTTCCAACCTCTGTAGCAATGCTCACAGAACATCGACGACTATTTCCCTGCGTCTCCGGTGGATTTGATGCTGAGAACGTGCACTCAACTTCTTTGGTCAACCATCTTGAAGCCTGTTCTGAGTGGACCCTGTCCTCTTAAACTGCTGTATGCCCTTGGCCATGGTGCTGCAGCTTAAATTCAGGATGATGGCAATGTTCTTATAGCCGAGGCCATGTTATCTAGAGCAACAATCATTTTTTTCGGATCCTCAGAGAGTTTTTTTGCCATGAGGTGCCATGTTGAACTTCCAGTGACCATTATGAGATCTAGGGGGCGATATTATCAAATTTAACACACCTGCTCACTCTCACACCTGAGACTGTGTTAACATTAACAAGTCACATGGAACTGGGGAGGAAAAAATGTCTAATTGGGCGACTTGGGGCAATTGAACACTTTTACTGAAGGGTTTGTACTTAGTTTTGTTGCCATCAGTTTAGACATTAATGGCTGTGTTTCAGTTATTTTGACGAAAAAATGAAATTTACAGCATTTTCCAAGCTGTACAGTGGCTACTTTATATTGTAGTGAAGTGTCATTTCGTCAAGTTTTCCCAGGAAGATATATCAATAAATATTTGAAAAAATGCAAGGGGTGTACTTACTTTTGTGACATACTGTATATATATATATAGCTCTGGTTTGGTTTGCTGGCAGCTGCAAATCAGCTGGGAATTCTGGGAAACACGATAATATAAAACATTAAACTGCTGCTAAACTCCTTTTCTCCGAGATGATGGTTATTTAAAAACCCATCTGCCATGATTACAGGCGAGTGACTTCTTGTGACCTTTTCCAATCGATACCATGTTGCTGAGAACTTGTGTATTAGTAGTGGTAGTGGTAGTAGTACGAGAAAATATGTACCAAGTCAATTCGGTTCATTCTACTGCAGTCAACTCAGTTGCTATGGAGTCTTTAGAGTTGTTATGCAGAGGTGGTCTCTTAAACTAGAATTCAGTGATTTTTGGGATCATTTGAAACAAACTGGTCTGTCCCGGTAAGATGATGTGCACATGCACACGCTCTACAGTGTGCGTGTGTGTGGATTGAAGGAAGGCGTTTCACTGAGGATAGGAAGGAATAATTTTATGGTCACAATTGGAGAAGGGAGCATTATCACAAAAAAGAAGTGACGTTTGAATTAAGCAAAACCACTGAATATACCTTTAAACATGGAATGAATGTTCAAGTCAGGTTACATGTAGTATGCTATAGGAAGAGTAGCGGCACACTTTGATCTCGTGCCTCGCACTGGAACACAAGCTACATCATGAAAGGGGAGGGACTGCTCAGACTCTATAGATCATACCTGGGCATTATGCGGCCGACTCTGACCGCCCGGGAAAGGGTGCTGTGGTTTTAACCAGTTCTCCGGGACCACCAGAGGTCCTTGAGAGAGTTCCAGTTAAATATGGAAAGTTGGTTAACCAGATGTAACTCTTTGAGAGCGTAAAAATGAAACCAAATGGACCCGCAAGGGTCCATTTGGTTTCATGTTTACACTCCCAAGAGTTAAAACATTCATCATCTGAATTAGCCCAAATCTACACAATCAGAAAATGTAAAAAAAAAAAAAAAAAAAAAAAAAAAATCATCATTTTTGATCTATGTTTGGCTCTTTTGTTTGTGCAATCCAGCCTGGTATTGTGGACAAAAGCAAAAGAAATCTTTAGTTTAGGGTTCTGTGGGGCTAAAATGTCAAAATGTTGGTCCTCTGTGGCTCAAATACTGAATAAGTTGAGGGCCCTGCTGTCAAAATGGTTGGTCTAACTCTTACTTTTATCTTGAAATTAAATTAATATTACACAGACTTTAGTTCAGCCTTTAGTCTTGGACCTCCACAATATTTTATGAATCTCATTTGGCCCTTTCGGAAAAATAATTGCCCACCCCTGCTATAGGTGAATTGTGAAATATGACAATCTTTGTTGTCCTCACCACACACACACACACACACACACACACACACACACACACACACACACACACACACACACACACACACACACACACACACACCACACACACACACACACACACACACACACACACACACACACACACACACCGCCTGCACCACCACCACCACCACCACATCATCATTGCTCTTTTCCCACTTGTTCCCCGCTGGCGTTTTTTTTTTCTGGCGTTTGTGTTCTAACTGGCAGATTACAGCCTCAGACTGCCAGCTGACAGAGTGGGGCGATGCGACGCGGCGGCACAAAGCGCCAGAGCTCGTGTAAGCACAAACTGTAATCACTATAATCGCACACGGCTGAGCCCACACCGCTGCCACCCATGACAATAAGTGGGCTGAGTTCCTTTCAGTCTGCTGACCGTTCCTTCGTTCGTTCGTCCACGCGGAAAAAAAAAGCGAGAAGAAGAGGAGAGAGGGAGACGGGGGCGGATGTAACATTTCCTAATTTGGGGGGCAGGATAAAATGGTATGGGGGCGACTTCATCGCCCGTGGCGCGAAGCGACACGGGCGATGAAGCCGCCCCCATACCATTTTCATTTAAACATCTCCGTATTTGGATATACCTGACCAACAGCTCCATATTTTGATATACCTGACAAACAGCTCCCATACCATTTTCGGTTACAGGACTTTTATGAGGCAAGTATAAGCATCAGTAATAACATCAGTTGTTGTTGACGTTGCAACAGACACGCAGCATGCATAAAGCTAAAGGTCTGACTCAGAGATATTTCGTTTCAGTGATGAAATGCTGTTGGTTTAGTGGTGACACAGCTGTAGTCAGTTAGTAGCAGTAGTAGTGTTTTCAGATCATTTTAAATATAGGCACTTTAATTTGAAATATCTTGGGTTGTTTTGCCATCGTGCCATCGTGTTTTGGGGCAGTCAGGGCATTTAGGGGGGGAGCATTGCCCTCCCCATGCCCATGTCTAGATCCGCCCTGGGGGGAGAGGGGAAAAGCAATAAATGTTTTCGGTGACAGGGACGGTGGTGGCAGCTCCTGTTGGAAGGCGGAAGGCGTGTTTTTGTCCGCATCGGTAATAAAAAGAGATTTGGTGTGTGTGCACCACACACACACGGTGGCGTGTACACCCCCCTCTCAGCACTCGATCGGCTGATTCGTATCAGGACAGATAAGTGCCCCGCCGGCCGCGGTGACGGAAAATGCCTGGCTCCGATTGAAATGAAAAAAATAAAATATACTGTATATAATATACTAGACAGCATACCTGGGCATTATGCGGCCCGGGGGCCAAATGCGGCCCTTTGGCTGACTCTCACCGGCCCGGGGACCACCAGTGGTCCTTGAGAGAGTTCCAAGTTAAATATAGAAAGTTGGTTAACCAGATGTAACTCTTTGAGAGCGTAAACATGAAACCAAATGGACCCTTGCGGGTCCATTTGGTTTCATGTTTACGCTCTCAAGAGTTAAAATATTCATCTGAATTAGCCAGAGAATGTAAAATAATGGTCATTTTTTATCTATGTTTGGCTGTTTTGTTTGTGAAATCCAGCCTGGAATTGTGGACAAAAGCAAAAGAAATCTTTAGTTTTGGGTCTGTGGGGCTAAAATGTCATCAAATGGTGGTCCTCCATGGCTCAAATCCTGAATAAATGTAGGGCCCTGGTGTCAAAATGGGTTGTCTTAGTCTTACTTTTATCTTGAAACTAGATTAATATTACAGACTTTAGTTCATCCTTTAGTCTTGGCCCTCCACAATATTTCATGCATCTCATTTGGCCCCTTTGGAAAAATAATTGCCCACCCCTGATATACAGTATATACACACGGTTTTGAGACAAAATATCCTTGTAGCCCTGAAACATGACTGTCATTATCATGCCAGTCATGCAGTGACTTAATAGAGTTTTACGCAGGTCGCTACATTTGCATTCAAAACGTGTACACAAAACGTGTACATACACATTCCTATTTGAAATATAAAATACTCCCACATGTTTCTACGTTTGTTAGACACTAGCAGCGCCTGAAATTAGAATTGCAGCGTGCCACGTTGTTTAATAAAAACACATTCTTATCCGAGCTCCCCGCGTTACTTTTCAGGGTTGGGGTAAGTTTGGTAAAGACATAGATTCACACCGGGAGTCCACATAACACCCCTATTAGTTTGTATTGGCAGTGCGGTCAGTGTGAATATATGGAGCACACCCAATGTTGAGAGTGCCACGCTCCTCCCCACTGATAGGGGTACATATGATTAAAAACCAATGGCGGGAGAAAAGCTTGAATAAAAATGCTTTTTATTAAACAACGCGGAATGGACGCAATCCTAATTTCGGGCACTGCAAGTATCTAACAGCCATAGAAACATGTGTGAGTACTTTACATTTGAAATTGAAATGTTTATGTACACGTTTTTAATGTAAATGTAGCAAACCACGTAAAACCGGATTAAGTCATTGCATGAAGTTTGTGAAGTACGAGGGTCAAGCGGTGCATGGCTACTCCAACAGCAGCATTTCAGAACGGATTCAGAGTGAAATAAACTTTTTTTTGCCCGGAGTTAGTCCTAATAATAAGGACAAGGAGCTGGCAACGGCCAATCCTTTCCTGCGGGGACCCCAGTGAACTTCTACCATGGTTCATATTAGAGTCAGAGAGGAGAGGAAGCTTCTCCCTGGAGCAGACAACTCTCTGTTTGGTTTCACTTATACGGGAGCAAACATGTCCTTGTTTCTGTGCCCAAGTGGATGTGTGAAAGTCCCCTCCATCTGTCTCTCTATGTACTGCCCTCTCTACACCATACCCCTCCTCTATCTGTCTATGTATGTATCAAAGCCTTATTATTTATTCAGCATTTGAGCCACAGACCACTACTTGATGATAGTTTCACCCACAGACCCAAAACTAAAAACTATTTATTTTTGGTTTTGTCCACAATTCCTTGGCACACATGACCATCACCAGATCAAAACGGCCATTAATCTTCTAAGTCCTCTAATTGTGTGGTGCTAGTTCAGATGATGAACTCTTGAGAGTGTAAACATGCGGGTCCATTTGGTTTCATTTGTATGCTCTCAAAGAGTTACATCTGGTTAACCAACTGGAAGTAGAGTGTTTTCAACAAGAGCGGCGCAAATAAGAGCTATTTTAGGCAGTGCAAAACAACAACTGTTTTAAAGTATTGTTCAAAGTGTGGCAGTGTCCGTAAATGTTGTACTATTATTAAAGAACACCTACAATAAAGGAATTTAAAGTCATTAAGGCTGGACTATTGCCACTATTAAATCCCATTCATTTTTCAACTTCCGTTTTAAAAAGTGACATGGGGAGTGAACGCGACTATCAGAATCTTGTCTCTACAAGGCTCTGGTATCTTTCTCTCTCCTAACCCTCCCTCTCTCCCCCTCTGTCTCCTAGTGCTACTACGGAGTAGTTTGCTTTTATTAGTCTTGCCTCAAGTGGCGAAGTGAGAAAAGGATGTGCTGCGTGCTTTGAGACTTAGGAGTTGGCACTCACAGCCTTGTCCGACTTTAGCCTGATGGGCGCTATGTGTATGTATGGTGTGTGTGTGTGTGTGTGTGTGTGTTGTGTGGATGTGTGAGTGTGTGTGTGTGTGTTGTGTGTGTGTGTGTGTGTGTGTGTGTGTGTGTTGTGTGTGTGGTGTCAGTAGAGCGGATGTAACATTTCCCAATTGGGGGGAGGGCAGGAGAAAATGGTATGGGGGCGGCTTCCCCGTGGTGTCTCCAGATCACCTGTTGAAAACCCCTGATATAAACTACAACAAATGGTCACATTTGGCACAAAGCGCGTAGGTCAGGTTTTTGTTGCCTAAATGAATACCTCTACTTTGGGGAACACAAGAATAGCAAAACAACAATAGGCAATCTACAAGCTTAATGCTGGTGGTGTGGAATAAATCTCCATAACCTTGAGAAAACATTGGTGTGTCATTGTTGTGCTATAAGGACCACCACGTCCTTGACTGATGGTCTAGCAATCTGCTGCAAAATCTGCTGCAAAAGATTAGGCAGCTGCAAAGTTTCAGGGTTTGAATGGCACCGGTGGAGGAGATGAGAATGCAACACAAACGCATGTATAACAGCTATGGTGATGTACCCTGACCTCAGTCTGAATTGTCATTTCGTTTCACTCCATTATTCAGACTGAAGTCCCTCTCTACCACAGCAGTTTCTGGATAGGAGTTACCAAATCGGCTGCCTTAATGGTGATTGGTTCATATGAACCCCAAGAATATTGGGAAAGCAGGGGTCAAAGTGATTGACAGGGTTGTTGGCCAATCAGGTGCTGGAATTGGATGACGACATTGGGAACGAAGTGATTGACAGGGCTGTTTGCTTATCAGGTGCTGGGATTGGATTTCCAACCGGTACAAATGACCCCAAAGGCAGGAAGCCAGTCCTTGAATCACTGGAGAAAAACTAAGCTAGTATTTTTTTAAGGTGCTGATTGAGGGCTGAGCCAGGCTAATGGTGGTCCCAGTGGTCCCCAGCTAAGTTGTAACTCTTGAAGTGTAAAAATGAAAACAAATTTTCCCCGAAGGGTCCATTTGGTTTTTAGAAATATATGGGTCCATAGATTTAGAAATCTAGGGGTCAAAGATGATCATAACACGCCATTCGCATGTCGGGAAGGAATGACATTTCAAAGTTTTCTTTTCAGGAAAGAGAGGAATAAAAAAAAAACTGGCGATTTATAGTAGTTATCATCCGGCCTTCCAGTCTTGTTAATACTTTTCAACAGTTAAATGGTCATAAAACTCACAGGCGTTTCTTATTTGTCGAGGAGAGAGGCGGTCATAACAAAGATCAAACATAGGGGATGCAGAGTTTTCTGCTTCACGGCACCGAGCAGGGGCGATTGGCCATCTGGAGTACAGGGAGTTTTCCTGGTGGCCTGCGCCACCTAGTGGGCCTGATGGACAAGATCCAAAATGCACTAGTGGCACTTCCAAAATGCCCTAGAATGCATGTGCTAGATGCTCGCCTGGAACATACAGATCAAAATGACCATTAATCTTCTACATTCTCTAGTTGTGTAGACTAAGTTGGGCTAATTCACATGATGAATATTTTAACTCTTGATGGTGTAAAAATGAAAACATTTTTACGCTCTCAAAGAGTTACATCTGGTTAACCAGCTGCCACCCCCCCCCCCCCCCCCCCCCCGTCCAGGGTGGCCTGGCAAAGGCAAATTGTCCGGTGGGAAACTATGTGCCAATCCCCCTGGCGCAGAGATATTCAAAACAGCGACCGCTTGAGTGCTTTTTTAGCGTCGGCTCTGCTTGACGAAGATACTGCAGCAATTATCAGCTTAGGTTCCGCCATAATCTGTTTTGTGGAAACGCCGGAGATACTTGGTTAAGTATGCCAGCGCTGAGGTTAAATTCGCTTAAGACTTAGTTTAATAAGTACAAATTATTATTCATCCTTCTGTAGTCT
>CM076986.1:6428953-6489431 GCA_039105355.1 Benthosema pterotum
TAAATGCCTCCCCCGCGGAGGGAGCACCACGTGAAGCCAGGAGGGGTAAGGGGGACGGGTCTTCTGCTAATCTGCACTGAGTGCATGAGGGAGCATGCACCCACCGCACCACGGTACCACGAGGTGACATGAGACCACGGTGAAGATGTTCGCATCAAGCTATATTTTGCACCTTGTAATGGGCCCAGGGGCCACGCATGCTCGGGTCTGATTCAGCCATCAGGTTTTTTAGTCTGATGATGAGGTGGAAACCTGGCCCCAAAAAACATGCCTTTTTTTTACGTTGTTTTCAACAATTTTCATACCACCATTTATTCTGCATTTGAGCCATGGACCACCATTTGATGTTGAGTTTAGTGTCTCGGACCCAAAACCAGGGATTCTGAATGACTGGCAAAATGCTGGTCCAAATAGCAATTATTCTATATTTTCTAAATGTGTGATTCTTGAAAATTAAGTAATTCAGGTGATTAAATATAATTTAACTCTTGAGAGAGTTTTTTTTAACGCTCTCCAACAGTCACAGATCTATAAGAGACCATTAGGTTAACTCAACTCACAGCAAAAAAGCTAGATTTTCCGCCAGGAGTCAATAGAGACAATAGAGACAAATGTGCCAAGTTGCAAAACTGGGGATGGGTCTTTTGCTAATCTGCAGAGTGCATGAGGGAGCACGCACCCACCGCACCATGGTACGATGAGGTGACATGAGACTACACCACGGTGGCTCCCTAGACGATGTTCGCATCAAGCTATTTTGCACCTTTTAATAGGCCCAGGGGCCACGCACCTCCTGCCTTTTTAGATGCTGTGATGGCTTGACTGTGGGTGCCATTAATAAATTGCTCTCATCACGGAATACAATGCATTTTCGTTGAGTTGAGGTTGCTTCTTAAAGTTGTAAATATTGGTTTTCATTTGAACACTTGGGCCTAGATTTTCATCACCTCTAAACTCCTTATCCCTTAACTTCTTTGCCTTTTTAAACTATTAAAAAAAAAAAAAACATTTTTCAATAGTTCAAATGGCCAGTCTACATGCTCACAATAGTCTTTAAAAATAGTAAAAAAGGAATAAGGGGTTTAGCATGTAACGAAAACGGAAGCCCTTGGTGTAACATGGCTTTAGCATGCTCTCTGTGACTTGAGAACAATTGTAAGTGGATTAATTTCTCAAGTACTCCCTCCGTAATTCGTCTGTTTAGACGGGTGGTGGTCCTTCCTGATTTCCTGCTCTCACATAATGTTATGCTATCGAAGTATACAGTCCTTTTACCACATATAGATTGTATTTCATATCTACCAGTTCACATTAAGCTATTTTGCACCTTAGTAATGGGCCCAGGGGCCACGCACGTTCGCGTCTGATTCAGCCATCGGGTTTTTAGTCTGATGATGATGATGATGATGATTAGCTGCGTGTGTGAAATCTCCGTCTTATAGCTCAGCGGCGGCCGGCAGCCTTATTATTTCAGCCGCCGGTGATGCTTCCACATACAAGAGACACCCCGCGGCTTCGTCGTGTAATGATTACTCGAGTGCGGCGGCTTGAATGAAACCGCTGATGGATGGCATTACCCAACAATCAGCCAGGCAAAACACCGGCGCCGCCGCTCTCTCTGTGTGATAACCACGTTTTTTTTTTTGGTTTGTTATTACGGCTGATGGAGTGGATTAATCCTTTCTCTACTGTAACGTGTGTTAACTGTGTTCTAAGCATTACGTTTATACTTTAGCTATTGAAAAATATCAGATCTACAAGCTCATAGCGCGCCACCGAGTGGCGCGCCATGAGCTGTAAAGTCTGATATTTTTGAAAAATCGTGAAAATGTAGCACAAATCTTTGAATACATTATTTCAGAAGCAAAAAAATTAAACTCAAATCTTTTGCTTCTGAGGGATCCCTAGAACATGTTAATTCTGGGGGTCCTTGGCATGAAATATGTTGACCATCACTGACATAGATCTTACATAAAAAACTAGAATCTAGCGTCAGGAACTAGAATGTAGCGTCAGAAACTAGAATGTAGCGTCAGAAACTAGAATGTAGCGTCAGAAACTAGAATCTAGGGTCAGAAACTAGAATCTAACGTCAGAAACTAGAATCTAGCATTGGAAACTAGAATCTAGTGTCAGAAACTAGAATCTAACGTCAGAAACTAGAATCTCGCCATCAGAAACTAAAATCTAGTGTCAGAAACTAAAATCTAGTGTCAGAAACTACAGTAGAAGGTAGTGTCGGAAACTAGAATGTAGTGTCGGACACTAGAATGTAGCATTAGAAAGTATAGAATCTAGTAGGACAAAATGGATTAAATTGCAAATTAATAAAATCAATATCCATCTCCGTGGCGACGTGTCCGTCGATTTAGCAGCCCCCTTACCCACCACTCTATCTCTCTCCTCTCTCCCTCTCTCGCTCTCCCTCTGCCTCTGATTACAAGCGGGATCAGGATGATGTTCAATTCTGCTGTTCGTCTGATGAGGAGATGGAGAGGGAAGGGCAGTAACTTATCCTGACAGAAGGAGAAGCAGCAGCAGCATCTCCTTTCCTAGGGCGGAATACAGATGAAAATGTCCACTGTCTGTGGGAAGGAGATGGAAGGGAAGGAGTGATGAGGAGCAGAGATGGTGGAGTAGCAGAGGAGATGGTGGGGAGAGGGGTGACAGTATATGGTACATAGGCACACACACACCACTTAGATGTATAAAGTAGTGTGGCGTTGCTTTCAGCAGTTTGGGAAACCATGCATGTATGATGTGAAGTCATTACCGCCACAGCACGCCTTGACGTATATGATAACATTATGAATAGTATTAAAATGTGATTTACATGCATTAGGGATGCACATATATGGAAACTTTTGGCCGATGCAATATGGATGTTTAAAATAATAATTTAAGCCATTAGCCCATACAGTATATACCGGTTATCATTGCCTCTTTTTGTGCCATGGAAACTATATATCTTCAATGCAAGAATTGTTCATTGGAATTCCCCTTTAATGTATTTTTTGGCCAATACCAATGTTGACCCATAGCAGCAAATATCGCCCAAACCAATATAAACATTGGGCGAAAATGTGAAAAAGCAAAAACAACAACAACAACAACATCCATCACATTTCTTTCTCAATCATGTCTGTTACAGAGCCAGACAACCAGACTTTGCACTGGGAATGGAGCCAAGCCATGGACCATATTATGCACTACCGCCACTCCGCTCTGAAATCTCCAAACCGTGACCGTCCAAACGCTCCGGACTTCTAAACGACCTGACAAGTTCACCAATCACCGCTGCTGTGACCTTTGGATCAACTCCAAGAGGATTTTTAGATCACATCGCCTGAGCGGACGGGCGGACGTTTGGAATGAGCTCCGCTGACCGAGTCAGTGGACACCAGACCATGATCACGGCGTTATTTGGTCGTTTGGCCGGTTGTCAGGGTGACATCGCGGTCGATCTGACGGATGGATGGGCTCTGGGCCAAGTCCGTCGCATATGATGTGTCGCTAGGAGGTGATATCAAAGTCGCTGTGTCGGTTATGCACAGGGGACAGGTGAAAATGGTATGGGTGCGGTATGAAGCCACCCCCATACCATTTTCGCTTATAGGACTTACAGTATATTAGGCAATCAAGCATCAATAACAACATCCGTTGTCATTGAAGTTGCAACCGACACGCAGCATGCATAAAGCTAAAGGTCTGACTCAGAGAGTTTTCTGTTTTCAATGATGAAATGCTGTTGGTTTAGCAGTGCCGACATTGTAGTTAGTAGCAGGAGTAGTGTTTCAATTCATTCTGAATATGCTGTAGGCACTTTAATCTGAAATAATTTTTGAAATGTGGGTTGTTTTGCATGCCATCACGTTTGGTGGGGCAGTCAGGGCAATTTAAGGGGGCATTGCCCGCCCCCATGCCCATGCCTTGATCCGACCCTGCGTTTATATATGAAAACAAGCAGTGGTGATGACTACGAAACCAAAATCCAGTTTTTTTTAGAAGACTGAATACATATACAGGGGGAATCAAATAATGTAAGATACAGAGTCCTGACTTCAGTGCTGGAGGACACCTGTCATGGCTGGCTGCTTCTCTTATTAGAGCCTCAAATCCTATAGTGTCTGACTCAGAAAGTGGGAGGCGTGCGGCAGCACAGTGCACACGGCGCTGAAATTGCCATGTCTGGGATCCTGCACCTATAATAACTCTCTTCAATATAAGAGTCTGTCACCTTGAAACAAGACATTTCCTGACACAATACAACAGTGGGTTTTCAACCAGTGGGAAATACCCGGGACCACCAGTGGTCCTTGAGAGGTTTTCCAGGTGGTCCCCATGCAGGCTAAATGATGGAATATGTTGGTTGACCAGATGTAACTCTTTGAGAGGGCGAAAAAATGAAAACCAAATGGACCCTTGCGGGTCAATTTGGTTGACTGTTTTGTTTCCCAAATCCAGTCTGGAATTGTCGACAAAAGCAAAAGAAATCTTTAGTTTTGGGGTCTGTGGGGCTAAAATGTCATCAAATGGTGGTCCACGGCTGAAATTATGAATAAATAATGGGCCCTGTATCAAACAGGTTGTAAACCACTGCCCTACAATGAACAATCCATGATATCTTCGGCACATACTATCAGACCTTGAAGCTACTACACACTCATAGATAGAATGAAACTGGGATGGAGAATAATATTAGTATTATTGTTATGGGACCTTAGTCATGTGCGTGCAATGTACCAACAAATCGCCACAGTCACTCACATTTATCTCCATATTTTGATGTCATCGTGTCAGTACAATGCCCTCTCTACACTGTTAGTTGATTAGCGAAATGTTAGTTGACTCTCACTTCCTATAGGACTATGCCAGATTTTTCAATGGTTTAGACCAGGCTTTTCTTTTTCCCCCATGGAAAACATGTAACTAAATTTGTATATGCTTTACATGAAACTTGGTATAGCCGTGAGCAGCACTAGCCTCCTCTCGCCAGCTGGGGGACGCAAATAGGAGACGGACCGCAAGTAACATCCTGTGCGCTGATTTAAATTGTCCGATCGGAACCATAGACCGAAATATGAAATATGATTTTTACATGAAAATCGCTGGTAGTAGCCACCTACAAAAATGAAAAAATGGAGTAAGCGTGTATAGGGTCCATAGTAGTTTTTTCAAGTGAAACATATATCATTTTGCAATTTCTAAGAATTATATGTGACATTCAAAACGGAGATCCATAGTATTTCTCTTTTGTATTCTCCATTCCCAAAAATGGGTTACAAAATTGTGGGATCAAAATATAAATAAATTTTAAAAATTATAATAAGACATGCAAGGTCTCCACCAGACCTGTGAGTGCATCTGGCTCCCATCCAGGAGGGTCTGATTGCTTCATTTGGAAAGTGTCTGCATTCATAACGTCGTCCCAGGCAGGATGGCTCTGGCCTGTGCAGTCACGTACGCTGCCAATTTGAACGCCTCGGCACTGCCTCTCGCCATACACACACACTGCTGGCTCTCCCACAACAAAACGGAAACAAAGGAGAGTGTAACCGATAGTAACGCCCCACTACGGATCATCCAACACCTGTGTGTGAACAAATGTCGGCGTAGATGTGTGCAGATCAGAGACTCCACCTAACCTAGAACAAGGCCGTATCTAGCTATGGGCATAGGGGACAATGCCCCCCTAAATGCCCCGACTGCCCCACCAAACATGATGACATAGCAAAACATGCCAAATTTCAAGTATATTTAAAATGATTTGAAACACTACTACTGCTACTAACTGTAGTTGTGCCACGACAAAGCACAAGATATAAATCTTGTGGCTCACAGAACTAAAGAAGTGAAAATGGTGTGGGTGCGGCTTCATCGCCCATGGCGCAAAGCGTCACGGGCGTCGAAGACGCCCTCATACCATATTCGTCTGCCCCCTCAAATGGGAAATGTTACATCCGGGCGTGACCTCGAAAATAGTATTCTGCCATACAACACCAAAGAGCAGTAACTATGAGCAAATAATTAACTGAACAAATGGGTTTAAAAGTGTCTCAATTGCTTAGGCAAATGAGACACCATATATCACAAAATGATCTGTTTATGAGTAAAATCGTGAAGGCTAATTTGACCTTTGGGGATATACAAATAGGTTGCTGTGTCCAAAAATGCCTGTTATTGCACTTTCAGTGTAATCATAATTGCAATATCACTGTGTTCACTTAGTCACTATAAGTGAGTTGTCTCTACAGCGTAGTACTGTATGTGCTCGTTGTCCATATGTGAGATCATGCGAACATCTCGGTGGAATTGGCATAATGACAAATAAATAAAAGTTAAGTCGGCGCTACTAGGGCGGAAGGAACACCGGTAATCAGCTCCCATGAAACCCCAAGATTAAATATCAACAATTTTTTATATCACTTAACGTTGACCTTTCGCGCCTGTGAAATTTCGTAGAGAACAAACACCAGTAAACGTGACTCATGCTCTGTGGTTTGTCTTTAAAGGTCATTCATTACAACACAAAATGGATTTGTGATGCAGTAATCTGTTAGGCTGGGGCCCAGGGTCGATACGTTTCAGCCCCCGAAAACAAAAAAACAAAGTAAATTATATTCAATTTAAATTGAATTTATGTTCAATGGGAACTGGTATGTCCAATGGAAATAAATATGACTTACTTAAGAGAAAGCGAATGGTAGCACAACATAAGTCTCTAAGCAAAACAGAGTGGAATATTTATCTAAAACGTGAACCGTGGCGTCCTATTCTGGCGTGGACATTAGTGCAATAAAGATTCCGTATGTGGTGACCAAGTATAACATATTGGAGAGCTGTGGTTACGAAAGAAAGCAACCTTAGGGGCTTAAGCGATTAGCGAGAATCCCCTCGTTTAGCGGACCTCGGCTATAAGCGCTAAGTAGTGTCCAACTGAGCACAACAAATCTGTTTAATTTTGAATGGGTGCTCCTCCGCGCAAGCTCATAACACGATAACGTGTAATAGTCTACGGTGTTTTGAACCTGCACGAGCTCAACCGACTGTCAACGCCAATTGCCTAATCTACTAGAACAGAGAGGTAATCAACAATGTTGTTGTTGTTGTTGTTGTTCTTATAGCAGAACAAGAGTATATATACTTTTTAAAAAGGCGTCCAAGGATTTGTTTTATGTCTTTTTGTCTTTAACTCCTTAGGTGCCATTTTGTAAGCCTGCAGCGCCCCCATTTGGTCCAGCGTGCCATTATATGTATTAATTAATTAACTGATTGATTAATCTCAAAAACAAAAAAATCATGAACAGCAGTTGTATACTTTTTTCCCCCACAAATATTCAGAGACGTGACTGTGCCTTTATGTGATGATTGGCTAAAACGCGGCCTCACCCCACACAGCCCCCTCCCCCTCACAAATTAGCACCGCCTTTCCTGAGCCAGACAAATGTTTTGTTGTTTTCATGATTGGTTGACAACAACAGTTCTAGACCGTTTGCAGGATAAAGCACGTGTCTGTCTGCAGGGAAACAGCTGCAGCATCAAAGTAGAAGCAACGCAGAGGAGAAAAATGCAACAAAATATATATATATATATATATAAATATATATATATATATATATATATATATATATATATATATATATATATATATATATTTTTTTTTTTTTTTTTTTTTTTTTTTTTTTTTTTTTTTTTGCTAAAAAGTTGCCTCAATTACCTTTAATGATAAATACAAGATTGACAGGAAGGAGGGACAGAGAGAAGGGGAGAGCGAAGTTTGTCATGAACGGGACTCGAACACGCAAACCGCTGCCAGGTCAGAGCCGATACCTGTATGTGGCATGCTCATATACCACTAGGCCAGCAGGCAGCCCTTCTAAAAGACTCTCACAGGTATAACAACTTGTATAACCTTAGCAGTGACTGCCGTGGATAACAGTGCGTGGACTCATCCCGTGGCAAATGAAATTGTAATTTCACTACATATATTAAATCCACATAATTAATCCTGAACACTGTGTGCGCACAAGCACACACACCGCGCGAAAAACCAATTAAAGATTATTACTTGTGAAAAAAAAGCGAAACACAATACAGTATACGCAGGATACCGTTATCATTTTCACCGCACTGCAGGCTGAAGGGAGATGAAGGAGGCATTAAACATCAAATCACACAAAGCAAACACACGCAAGGCCGGCTTTACACTGTACTTCTAAGAGTCTAGACACATAATGGAAGGAAAAAGAAAAAGTAGAAGACTCAAACAAGAAGCTAATCGTCAGAGTGGAGTGTCTGCCAGCGATCATTTCTTTGCCGGATAGAGCCTGGGAAAAAAAGGATGTCACACAATGAATGCACCGCCATTACAGACGAGACGTTTGTTTGCAGACGTGGCGCCGCCGCCTCGGATCGCAGCGGTGCTACGGTACGACGGGCGGCATCGCTCTCCAAAAGGGGATACTTGAAATGTTGTGACCAAAGTCAAGTCAACAGCATGGTTAAAAAGCGTTAAAAGCATGCAATTCAGAGAAGCACATTTTAACTTAACAGATTAGCAGAAAACTCACTCTCATTAGATTCAATAATAAATAAAAAAATATAGAAAATCCTCTGTTGTGAATGTGTGCAAGTGAATGATATCCAAAGAGAGCTTAAGGTGTCCTGCTTTTAGGGGGAAAATAAGATAAGAGTTGACTATGTGTATCAGTTTTCTTTTAAATATCACTTATCAATTCTAGTTGTAAAGTGTGTGAGGTGTTTTCTGGGTTTCGTAGTCACCTAAAATGCCTTATGAGTTGGTGGCCAGCAAGTTAATATATGCTTACAGATAAAAAAGTACATCACGCGTTTTCACGTGATACGCAGACGACAGAATAATCAATCACTCCAAAAGGTCGTGGTAAATCTGCTGAGGAGTTTAAATAAGCATGCAAGAGAATTAAAAGCGCGTACTGTAGGGCACGCATTCATACTGGACCTCCAGGTACTTGTAAGTCCCGGGGCAAGGGTCAGGAAAGACGTCGGGTCCGGCCACCACGGCGCACTGGGTGCGATTGTTACATCTGCAGAAAGACAAAAGGCGGAAAAGAGGTCAAATGAATGAAATCATACGTGATCGCACTCACACACACATTCGCCTAAACGCGATCCACACGGCCCGGCGAAGCGCTGCGTGCGCCGCGCGCACCGTGCAGCGGCCACATCGGCCAACCATTTAGCGGCTGCTTAATGAAGTCGAAAGGATTGCCTTCGCCCCGGCAGAGATTATAAAGTCCACACATTTTCAGGTTCAGTAAACAGTGATTGGCCGAGCTGTCATCAGTAAAAAAGGAAAAAAAAATCCTCCGTCAGGCCAGCCAAGGAGGAGGAGGAGGAGGAGGACGATGAGCTTTGGACGCCACGACCACGACAAACGGCTTGGACGGCGTTCGCAGCATTTGCTGGCCTGCCATTACAGCGTAACGGATGGTTGGGTTGGGGGGTTTGGAGGTGGTCAGGCAGCAGACACAGTCGACCGAGTGCAAAATCAGCTCTGGATGTGAAATGGGGGTCTTCATTAAAAACACAATTATGGCTCCGGCAGCATCCCCCCCTCCCCTCCCCCTCCCTTCCCCGTCTGCCATTTTACCTTTGGCAGTCATCAATCAAAGGGCCACTTCGCATTCATGAAGCGGCCGCTCACACCAGCACTTACCTCACCACGACGTTAATGGAACAATTTTTGACAAGTATCGATCTCTTAAAGCTCATCATACAGTGCGACGTGCGTATAAGATAAAGAAGAATGGCGACGGTTGTTTGGAATGGCAATTGTTCAGCTTACAGGCCCCCAGGCACATTGTTAATCCGGCTCGAAGGACCAACAAAAAATGTAAAAAAGGGATAAATAAAAAGGGAACTTTCCTTGGTAAAAAAAAAATTGGTCGTTTTTATGGTTGAATGGACTGTATATCACTTTAGGTACAAGTTAGAAAGTGCTGTGAAAGTCAGCAACTAGACGCTCCTTTCTGATGGTATCCTAAATACTAACTACACTGCAAAAAAGGCAGTCTAAATATAAGAAAAAAAATATATATATATATATATATATATATATATATATAATATATTATATATATATATATATATAATATATATATATATATATATATATATATATATATATATATATTTTTTTTTTTTTTTTTTTTTTTTTGTTATATTTAAAAGTGCTGGAAAGAATTCTTGTAATTAGAAATATGTTCTAAAACAAGGGTGATAATCTTATACAACTTGCTCTTGGTTAATATCCTTATTAAAACAGGAGCAATCATACTTTAAGTCTAGTTTTAAGATTACAAGACTTGCTTAGTTCAGAATTTTTTTGCAGTGTAGCAACAACAAGCTCCTTGATGCGACCCATACGTGTTAAACAGGCACAGACTATAGACAATATGCACCAGCCGCCCTCCGGCAAAAATCTAAATCTAAACCTATTTATGGACTGCCATTATCCGGCCATATATAAAACGTATTTATTCTACGGCAAAGGCTATTCGCGGTGTAGGTCCCCGAAGGTCAAGGCGCGGGTCTGACACGATGATTCATAAGCCACAATTAAAGGGTTCCCTACACCTTAATTAACATTGATTGGCCGCCAGCTAATCAATCGCCTCCAGTGAAGAGACAAGCGAAAAGGAGCCCATCTCATCTTGAGCCTGGCCTCCTTAATCCTTTGTGTGCCGAACGCGTTCTGGTGTTCTATACTTTAGCTATTGAAAAATAGCAGATCTACAAGCTCATATCGCGCCACCGAGTGGCGCGATATGAGCTTGAGTTCTGCTATTTTTGAAAAATCGAGGAAATGTGGCGCCTTTGAATACATTATTTCGGAAGCAAACATTTACTCAATCGCTTCTGGGGGATCGCAAAACAACATGAGATGAGGTTCTAGCTAGACGGGGGTCCTTCCTATGAAATGTTAAGCCACGACACAGAAATAGATTTTTCCCTAGAATCTCACACCAGGGACTAATTAGTGCGCAAACTATTTTAGAGTCATGGACTAGACCTAGTGTCACTGGATTCAGTGTCAAACTGGATCTAACTTCAGAATTACAATCTACTGAGAGGAACTAAATCTACTGTGGAGGACAGAATCTAGCATCAGAAACTAGAATCTAGCGCTGTGAACTAGAATGTAACATCAGAAACTAGAATCTGATCAGGACACAATCGGTTAATGAGATATGGTCTGACGCGCGGCTCCCATCCCGCTTTATGGGTTCATGACCTCGCCGTTTCCCCGCCCCGCCTCCCGCCTCGCTCACGCCTCCAAACCACCCCCACTCCTCAACCACACCATTCACTCACTCGGATTACGGGGGGTGAGAACGCCGGTCAGCAAAGCTGTCCGAGGGCCCTGTCCCATCCCATGAAGAGTTAATTCCTCAGCCAGTAAAATGGCAGTCAAATAAATAAGGGGGGGGGGGGGGGGGGGGGGGGTGGATTCGATACGAGGCCCGGAAAACAATTATAGCGGCTCCCACCCTCCTCTCCTTATCTCGAGATCGTCCCCCCCAACCCCCTACCCTACCCTACCCCTCTCCTCTCCTCTCGCCGCCCTCTCCAGGTTTATTCCATTTAGGGGTCGGGACGGCTTTGTAATCGCCTGGGCGACAAGTGGAGTTAAGATGGAGTGTCAGATGGAATTAGAAAAAAGGCGAGGTCAATCGAAGGGATGTAACGAGAGGGGGGCGAGAGATGGCCACGCGCGCCGCCGCCGCCGTTATGTCGCGAGGCGAGCCTTGCGCGTGAACACGATCACGGGAACACGCTTGTTTTCGCGGCCATACAGCACCGGGACCGGGGTTACAGTCCATCTGGGATTGTTGGATGCATGAATGATGGTGATTAATTTGGAGCCTGACTGATGACGTACCAGGGCACACTATTTATTCAGCATTTGAGCTACGGACATTTGAGGACATTTTAGCCCCACGGACAACAAAACTAAAGATTTCTTTTGGTTTTGTCCAACAATTTGTCCACAATTCCAGCATGTTTTTTTGACCATTGATCTTTTAGTTGTGTAGACTAATTCAGGTGGGCTAATTCAGATGATGAACATTTTAACTCTTGAGTGTAAACATGAAACCAAATGGACCCGCAATGGTCCATTTGGTTTCATTTTTACGGTTTCAAAGAGTTACATCTGATTAACCAACTATCCATCATTATGCCTGGGGACCACCTGGAACCCTCTCAGGGACACAGATGAAGAAGATGTTTTGGGCAGATATTTCTTCGCCTGGAAAGGAGCCTGCTTAGATGGTTCAGGCATCTGGTTAGGATGCCTCTCTGGCGTCTTTTTATCCTCTTTCTCTCTGCAAAATCAAATGCACCCTGACTTTAGGAATGCAACAATCTCCCCATATGTTTGTCGTCATGCACAGATCCTTGTATGTATTCAAATTTTAAAAAGTTGTTTTTTTTATTTGTGTTTATTCAACGGTGAAAAACTGAGTGAAATAGCTGTTCTAACATTATACTTCTCCAGTACAGCAATGCAGAACGATGAGAGTGCAGGATGGACTGCAGTAAACTATAAACATCTGCAAATCGGTTTAAATGACTCCCATGTCCAATTTTTGACCCACATTCCCAAAACTCTGCTATCCTATCCCGTCATTCAGTGGTCTATTTTTGAAAAATAATATAAAAAATGTTCTCTCATGGCATGAAAATCTTTCCAGATCAATCGTTTTTCTTTCTCATGTGCATCCATCCAACAACAGAGCTGGATGAGTTGGTACAGTAGCAAGGTCTCGTGGGGGATTTGCAATCCCGGTTGGTAATAACTTCCTCTTGAGGGGATTAAACATCGGCAGGGGGCACACTCTTAATCCCAGCCTTAACATCTATCTTGACCCATATTCACAATCCCTTTAGCATCGCTACTGTGCATTTTTGCTCAGAGGATGCAGCAAAAGCGGCTACATATCAGCTTCAGCTTAGCATAGCATAGCCTACCGCAAGGCAAAACAGAGCAGTGGAAAAATGAAGAATAAAAAATGTACAAAAAAAAAAAAAAACGACAAAAAATAATTAGTATTAAATGAATTAATTGCTAATCAATCGCAGTGTAGACAAGGAATCAATAGCGGGAGCCGCTGCTCGCACCGTGTGCCACTAATACTTTGCAATTACCCAGTTGGGCGTAATCAAGATTTCATCAAGCATTTTGGCTCCGACGGAGCCCTTTGAACTATAAGCGAAGGGTGGAAATGAGTTCGCAAAAAAAGAACGGCTGATTCAAATATGTTAATTAATACTTGGCCCACGTGGCGAGGACAGTGTGCCGTGGGAGCTGATTGACAGGAGGGCAAGCAGGAGCCTCTGGGCCAACAAAAAATATATATATATATATAAAAATATATATATATATGTAGCTCTGCTTTGCTTTGCTGGCAGCTGCAAATCAGCTGGGAATTCTGGGAAACACGATAATATAAAACATTAAACTGCTGGTAAACTCCTTTCTCCGAGATGATGGTTATTTAAAAACCCATCCGCCCTGATTACAGGCGTGTGACTTCTTGTGACCTTTTCCAATCGATACCATGTTGCTGAGAAGTAGTGTATTAGTAGTAGTAATAGTACAAGATAATAATTATGAAGTCAAATCAGTCCATTTCGGTCAACTCAGTTGCTATGAGAGTCTTTAGAGTTGTTATGCAGAGGTGGTCTCTTAAACTAGAATTCTAGTGATTTTTGGGATCATTTGAAACAAACTGGTCCGTCCCGGTAAGATGATGTGCACATGCACACGCTCTACATTGTGCGTGCGTGCGTGCGTGCGTGCGTGCGTGCGTGTGTGTGTGTGTGTGGATTGAAGGAAGGCGTTTCACCGAGGACAGGGAGAAAGAATTTTATGGTCAAACACAGTTGGAGAAGGGAGCATTATCACAAAAAAGAAGTGACATTTGAATTAAGCAAAATCACTGAATATACCTTTGTAGTATGCTATAGGAAGAGAGTAGCGACACGTTTTGATCTTGTGCCTCGCACTGGCTGGAGCTTTGCAGCTTCCAAACATAGGCCTACATAGCTAATCATCGTCTAATCGTCTTTATACAGATCATTTTCTAAATCTCCATGAGGAAAATGAATGAGGATTCTATTTCTGGAAACACAAGCAAACATCATGAAAGGGGCAGGACTGCTCAGACTCTATACGTGAATTGTGAAATATGACAATCGTTGTTGTCCTCACCACACACACACACGCACACGCACGCACACACACACACACACACACACACACACACACACACACACACACACACACACACACACACACACACACACACACACACACACACACACACACACACACACACACCCACACACACACACACACACACACACACACACACACACACACACACACACACACACCCTCGCCTGCACCACCACCACCACCACCATCATCATTGCCCTTTTCCCACTTGTTCCCCGCTGGCGTTTTTTTTTTTTTTTTTCTGGCGTTTGTGTTCTAACTGGCAGATTACAGCCTCAGACTGCCAGCTGACAGAGTGGGGCGATGCGACGCGGCGGCACAAAGCGCCAGAGCTCCGTGTAAGCACAAACTGTAATCACTATAATCGCACACGGCTGAGCCCACACCGCTGCCACCCATGACAATAAGTGGGCTGAGTTCCTTTCAGTCTGCTGACCGTTCCTTCGTTCGTTCGTCCACGCGGAAAAAAAGAGAGAAGAAGAGGAGAGAGGGAGACGGGGGCGGATGTAAAATTTCCCAATTGGGAGGGGGGGGGGGGGGGGGGGTGGAGGAGAAATGGTATGGGTGCGACTTCATCGCCCGTGTGTACCTATGGAGGATGTATCTATGGAGGATGAAACCATGCAAGGAACCAACCTGTACATAACCCACACCATTTTTATTTAAACATCTCCATATTTGGATATACCTGACAAACAGCTCCATATTTTGATATACCTGACAAACAGCTCCCATACCATTTTCAGTTACAGGACTTTTATTAGGCAAGTAAAGCATCAATAATAACATCAGTTGTTGTTGAAGTTGCAACAGACACGCAGCAAGCATGAAGCTAAAGGTCTGACTCAGAGAGTTTTCTGTTTTCAATGATGAAATGCTGTTGGTTTAGTGGTGACACAGCTGTAGTTAGTTAGTAGCAGTAGTAGTGTTTCAGATCATTTTAAATATAGGCACTTTAATTTGAAATATCTTGGGTTGTTTTGCCATCGTGCCATCGTGTTTTGGGGCAGTCAGGGCATTTAGGGGGCTATTGCCTCTCCCCTGCCCATGACAAGATCCGCCCCTGGGGGGGAGAGGGGAAAAGCAATAAATGTTTTCGGTGACAGGGACGGTGGTGGCAGCTCCCGTTGAAAGGCGGAAGGCGTATTTTTGTCCGCATCGGTAATAAAAAGAGATTTGGTGTGTGTGCGCACACACACACGGTGGGGTGTACACCCTCCTCTCAGCACTCGATCGGCTGATTCGTATCAGGACAGATAAGTGCCCCGCCGGCCGCAGTGACGGAAAATGCCTGGCTCCGATTGAAATGAAAAAAATAAAATATATATATAATATACTGGACAGCATACCTGGGCAGTATGCGGCCCGAGGGGGCAAATGCGGCCCTTTGGATGACTCTCACCGACCCGGGGACCACCAGTGGTCCTTGAGAGAGTTCCAAGTTAAATATAGAAAGTTGGTTAACCAGATGTAACTCTTTGAGAGTGTAAAAATGAAACCAAACGGACCCTTGCGGGTCCATTTGGTTTCATTTTTACGCTCTCAAAGAGTTAAAATATTCATCTGAATTAGCCAGAGAATGTAAAATAATGGTAATTTTTTAACTATGTTTGGCTGTTTTGTTTGTGAAATCCAGCCTGGAATTGTGGACAAAAGCAAAAGAAATCTTCAGTTTTGGAATCTGTGGGGCTAAAATGTCATCAAATGGTAGTCTTCCGTGGCTCAAATCCTGAATAAATTGTCAAAATGGTTCGTCTTACTCTAAATTAATATGACACAGACTTTAGTTCATCCTTCAGTCTTGGCCCTCCACAATATTTCATGCATCTCATTTGGCCCCTTGGGAAAAATAGTTGCCCACCCCTGATATACAGTATATACACACGGTTTTGAGACAAAATATCCTTGTAGCCCTGAAACATGACTGTCATTATCATGACAGTCATGCAGTGACTTAATAGAGTTTTACGTGGGTCGCTACATTTGCATTCAAAACGTGTACCTACACATTCCTATTTCAAATATGAAGTACTCCCACCTGTTTCTACGGTTGTTAGACACTTGCAGCGCCTGAAATCAGAATTGCAGCGTGCCACGTTGTTTAATAAAAACACATTTTTATCCGAGCTCCCCGCGCTACTTTTCAGGGTTGGGGTATGTTTGGTAAAGACACAGATGCACACCGGGAGCCCACATAACACCCCTATTAGTTTGTATTGGCAGTGCGGTCAGTGTGAATATATGGAGCACGCCCAATGTTGAGAGTGCCACGCTCCTCCCCACAGATAGGAGGCGCGTACAATTGAAAGCCAATAGCAGAAGAAAAGCTCGGATAAAAATGCGTTTTATTGAACAGTGAAATCCTAATTCCAGGCGCCGCAAGTATCTAAAACATGAGTGCGTACATTACATTTGAAATTGAAATGTTTATGTACACGTTTTTAATGTAAATGTAGCAAACCACATAAAACTGGATTAAGTCAATGCATGAAGCTTGTGAAGTACGAGTTTCAAGCGATGCATGGCTACTCCAACAGCAGCATTTCAGAACGGATTCGGAGCGATCGCTCGCAGAGACGAACCCACTAAAGAAACTTTATTTTTGCCCGGAGTTAGTCCTAATAATAAGGACAAGGAGCTGGCCATGGCCAATCCTTTCCTGCGGGAACCCCAGTGAACTTCTACCATGGTTCATATTAGAGTCAGTGAGGAAGCTTCTCCCTGTAGCAGCCAATTCTCTGTTTGGTTTCACTTATATGGGAGCAAACATGTCCATGTTTGTGTGCCCTGGTGGATGTGTGAAAGTCCCCTCCATCTGTCTCTCTATGTACTGCCCTCTCTCTACCCCATACCCCTCCTCTATCTGTCTTTGTATGTATCAAAGCCTTATTATTTATTCAGCATTTGAACCTCGGACCACCATTTGATGATATTTTCACCCACAAACCGAAAACTAAAGATTTATTTTTGGTTTTGTCCACAATTCCTTGGCAAACATGACCATCACCAGATCAAAATGGCCATAAATCTTCTAAATTCTCTAATTGTGTGGTGCTAGTTCAGATGATGAGCTCTTGAGAGTGTAAACATGCGGGTCCATTTGGTTTCATTTGTATGCTCTCAAAGAGTTACATCTGGTTAACCAGCTCTCCATTATTTAGCAGTCACGTGGTTCATCACGTGACTATGCAGAACCCGTAAACTGTTGGAATTGGAAATATAGTGTTTTAAACAAGAGTGGCGCAAATAAGAGCTATTTTAGGTAGTGCAAAACAACTGTTTTAAAGTATTTTGTGTGTGGCAGTGGCCGTAATGTTTTATGTTGTACTATTATTAAAGAACAACCTACAATAAAGGGATTTAAAGACATTAAGGCTGGACTATTGCCACTATTAAATCCCATTCATTTTTCAACTTCCGTTTTAAAAGTGACATGGGGAGTGAACGCGACTATCAGAACTCTTGTCTCTAAAAGGCTCTGGTATCTATATCTCTCCTAACCCTCCCTCTCTCCCCCTCCGCTGTCTCCCTAGTGCTACTACGGAGTAGTTTGCTTTTATTAGTTTGCCTCAAGTGGCGAAGTGAGAAAAGGATGTGCTCTGTGCTTTGAGACTTAGGAGTTGGCGATCGCAGCCTTGTCCGACTTTAGCCTGATGGGCGCTGTGTGTAGTGTGTGTGTGCGTGTGCATGTGTGTGTGTGTCAGGGGCGGATGTAACATTTCCCAACTGGGGGGCAGGAGAAAATGGTATGGGGGCGGCTTCACCGCTGGTGGTCTCCAGATCACCTGTTGAAAACCCCTGATATAAACTACAACAAATGGTCACATTTGGCACAAAGCGCGTAGGTCAGGTTTTTGTTGCCTAAATGAATACCTCTACTTTGGGGAACACAAGAATAGCAAAACAACAATAGGCAATCTACAAGCTTAATGCTGGTGGTGTGGAATACATCTCCATAACCTTGAGAAAACATTGCTGTGTCATTGATGTGCTATAAGGACCACCACGTCCTTGACTGATGGTCTATAGCAATGTGCTGCAAACAGATTAGGCAGCTGCAACGTTTCAGGGTTTGAACGGCACCGGTGGAGGAGATGAGAATGCAACACAAACACATGTATAGCAGCTATGGTGATGTAGCCTGACCTCCGTCTGAATTGTCATTTCGTTTCACTCCATTATTCAGACTGAAGTCCCTCTCTACCACAGCAGTTTCTGGATAGGAGTTACCAAATCGGCTGCCTTAATGGTGATTGGTTCATATGAACCCCTAAGAATATTGGGAAAGCAGGGGTCAAAGTGATTGACAGGGCTGTTGGCCAATCAGGTGCTGGAATTGGATGACGACATTGGGAACGAAGTGATTGACAGGGCTGTTGGCTTATCAGGTGCTGGGATTGGATTTCCAACCGGCACAAACGACCCCAAAGGCAGGGAAGCCAGTCCTTGAATCACTGGAAAAAACTAAGCTAGTATTTTTTAAGGTGCTGATTGAGGGCTGAGCCAGGCTAATGGTGATGCATTGTATCAATTAAAACAGTGGTTTTCAACCAGTGGTCCTTGAGATGGTCCCAGGTGGTCCCCAGCTAAGTTGTAACTCTTGAGAGCGTAAAAATGAAAGCAAATTTTCCCCGAAGGCTCCATTTGGTTTTAGAAATATATGGGTCCATACTTTAGATTTAGAAATCTATGGGTCAAATGATGATCATAACACGCCATTCGCATGTCGGGAAGGAATGACATTTCCAAAATTTGCTTTTCAGGAAAAGAGGGAATAAAAAAATAACTGGCGATCCAAAGTAGTTATCATCCAGTCTTCCAGTCTTGTTCATACTTTTCAACAGTTAAATCAGGGGTTTTCAACAGGTGGTCCGGGGACCACCAGTGGTCCTTGAGAGGACTCCAGGTGGTCCCAAGGCTAAATGATGGAAAGTTGGTTAAGCAGATGTAACTCTTAAGAATGTAAAAATGAAACCAAATGGACCCTTGCGGGTCCATTTGGTTTCATTTTCACACTCTCAAGAGTTAAAATATTCATCATCTGAATTAGCACTATTTAATTAAGAAGTCTACACTGTTTGGTTTCCCCCAATCCAGCCTGGAATTGTGCACAAAACCAAAATAATTCTTTAGTTTTAGGTCTTTGGGGCTGAAATGTCATCAAATGGTGGTCCGTGGCTCAAATGCTGAATAAATGGTGGTCCCTGGAGTCAAAAAGGTTGAAAACCCCTGAGTTAAAAGGTCATAAAACTCACAGGCGTTTCTTATTTGTTGAGGAGAGAGGCGGTCATAACAAAGATCAAACATGGGGATGCAGAGTTTTCTGCTTCACGGCGCCGAGCAGGGGCGGATTGGCCATCTGGAGTACAGGGAGTTTTCCCGGTGGCCTGCGCCACCTAGTGGCCTGCTGGACAAGATCCAAAATGCACTAGTGGCACTTCCAAAATGCACTAGAATGCGCTAGATGCTCGCCTGGAACATGCAGGTCAAAATGACCATTAATCTTCTACATTCTCTAGTTGTGTAGACTAAGTTGGGCTAATTCACATGATGAATATTTTAACTCTTGAGGGTGTAAAAATGAAACCAAATGGACCCGCAAGGGTCCATTTGGTTTCATTTTTACGCTCTCAAAGAGTTACATCTGGTTAACCAGTTGCCACCCCCCCTCCAGGGTGGCCTGGCAAAGGCAAAATTGTCCCGGTGGGAAAATATGTGCCAATCCGCCCCTGGCGCCGAGATATTCAAAACGCTGACCGCTTGAGTGCTTTTTTTAGCGTCGGCTCTGCTTGACGAAGATACTGCAGCAATTATCAGCTTAGGTTCCGCCATAATCTGTTTGTGTGAACGCCGGAGATACTTGGTTAAATATGCCAGCGCTGAGGTTAAATTCGCTTAAGACTTAGTTTAATAAGTACAATTATTTATTCATCCTTCTGTAGTCTGCGTACGTCCACTCATTTGATGTTCCCCAGAGTTGATATAAACAAATTAATCCGTGATAAGCAGTCGTTTATTTCCATAAAATGTCGCGCGCTCCGTCTGATGTCTGCAAATTGCTAATCTACATTATATGAAAACCATCAAAAAAACATTATAATATATACAATATAATCCTACGCGTTAATGTATTTACATTATTTCAATTTCAGTTAGTATTATGCAGATTGATTACTAATTTCTTGTTTTTTAAAGACTATAGCAGTGGTTTTTAACCATTTTCATACCAGGGCCCACTATTTACTCTGCATTTTAGCCACAGACCACCATTTGATGTTGAGTTTAGTCTCTTTGGACCCAAAAGCAAGGATTTTCAAGTTTTTTTGTCCACAATTCAAGAGCGACAACTGGCAAAACATTGGTCAAAATAAACAATTCTTCTACATTTTCTACATGTGTGGATATTTAAAAAATAAGTAACTCGGATGTTTAAATAAAATTTAACGGTCCATCTTTTTAACTGGGTAGCACCTGGAATCCTCTCAGAGACCACTGGTGGTCCCCGGACCACTGGTTGAAAACCACTGGACTATATAGCGCTTCGGTCTTCCCCGCTGGTACGATTTAAATCTGAAAATCTCGCCATCTCTCAACCTCCCAACCTGTTTTGCAGTGGAATTTGAAACCGTTGCATGAAGATGAAGGTGCATGGCTGCAATGTTTTCCTCAAGGTTATGGAGATTTATTCCACACAAACACCAGGTAGCAACAACAACCTACACACATACAGACGATTACCGGCAATGCATATCCAGTTCAACATCAACCTACACACATACAGTATACACATACAGTATGCAGTACATATAGCCAGTCCTTATATCCATGTGCATGCGCCACAGACACACACACACAGACACACGTATGCACACACACACTTTAAGATAAAAAAAAAAAACAATATCATGGCTCCACAATGAATCCAGCCATTTATCACAGAAATCCCCATAGTCTTCATCACCGTATAGCCGCTGACATGTTTTTCTTTATCCATCTGTAACCAGACGCCACAAAGGGAGGCTCAATGAAGATTAAAAAGCCAAGAAACAGATAGATGGGGGAGTGGATGCAAACAACACACTGTACATAGAGGCGTTGATTGTGGGCGGTGAGGATTTAAAGTGGATCGCTGAAGGGGTCTTCACTGTTCTCAAGTGGTTTATAGACTCGCATTGTGCATGCATGCACGCGTGCGAATGCTTGCAGCGCCCCAAACACGCGGCGTCCGTCCGTCCGTGCACGTCTAGCGCGTGCAGGCCGCAAAAACGCGCACGCATTCCTCGGCCCATGAATAATTCATGCGGGTCGTCGGTCGCCACAGAGAGATCATGATGGCCGCATATTAAAGATGACAATAAGCTATTGCTGACTCGGCTGTTCGGCGGTGGGAATCGGCTAAACGGGCGGAAAAGTGCAGCTGCAGACACATCAAGTGACATCTAATGATTATCCTTTGTGCAGACACTACATTACAGTACATGCGACAAAACCTGATCTGCCTTATATGTATATGTGGGAAGTACTGGGCCAGGCACGGATGTAACATTGTAACAATCGGGGGGCAGGCGAAAATGGCATGAGGGCGGCTTCATTGAAGCCAATGAAGCCGCCCCCCATGCCATTTTCATTTAAATTCTTTAGTTCTGTGACCACAAGATGTATAGCTTGTATAGGACTTATATTAGGCAAGTAAGCATCAATAACAACATCAGTTGTTGTTGCAGTTGCAACAGACACACAGCATGCATAAAGCTAAAGGTCTGACGCAGAGAGTTTTCTGTTTTCAGTGATGATTTCAGTGTTTTTGCATGCCATCATGTTTGGTGGGACAGTCAGGTCATTTAGGTGGGCATTGCCCCCCCCATGCCAATGCCTAAATCCACCCTGAAAGAATACGTTGGGAGTGTTGTCTGTGACATTGCAGATGTCTTTACAAAAGAGCAACAGGGTCAAAGTGAAACAGTCAGACCGAGGTCAGTCACAGACTGTCCTTGGCCTGTTTCTCTTTGATTACATAAAAAAACCCGAGCAGCTTCTTGGACCCACTTTTCCCCCCATTCCTTTCCCTCTCTCTCCGAGTTATAATCCCTCTCAGACATCAACACAGATTAGTGGCTTTTCATAGACGTTTTTCGCTATACACAAACAACCCCCTCTCCAATCTCTGCCGCGTTGTATTCAGAAGATAAGCCGCATTTCATCCTGAGGCAGCAACACGTCAAACAAAGCGAAGAAGCACAAGAACACAAAGTGGAGTGGAGGTAGTCGGTTATTTTAGACGGCATCGAGTTCTCCGGGTGTTTGCATTCTTCAGACCGTTCTGGGATGGATGGCAACATATGGAGCTGTGTAGCGGTATAGCGGGGGCCTTCTTTTTTTTACTCGTCACGGGCGAAGGCAGGGGCGGATCTAGGCATGGGTATGGGGGGGTAATGCCCCCCTAAATACCCAGCCTGCCCCCCCAAACACGATGCCATGCAAATCAAATCAACCCAAGATATTTCGAATTAAACTGCTTATGATTTGAAACACTACTACTGCTACTTACTAAATATAATTGTGGCACCACTAAACCAACAGCATTTCATCATTGAAAACAGAAAAATCTCTGAGTCAGACCTTTAGCTTTATGCATGCTGCGTGTCTGTTGCAACTTCAACAACAACTGATGTTATTATTGATGCTCTACTTGACTAATAAAAGTCCTGTAACCGAAAATGGTATGGGTGCGACTTCATGATGAAGCTGCCCCCATACCATTTTCTCTTGCCCCTCCAACATGTTATCTTGCCCCCCCCCCCCCCCCCCCCCCCCCCCCAATGGGACATGTTATATCCGCCCCTGGGCAAAGGTCCAAGACATTCAAGTAAGTCGAGGAGGGGAAAAAAAAAGCGTCAGCCTGACTAAACATTATGCATTTTCTTCGCCCTGGTAAACACTTATGCTGATTTTCTTTTGGCCTTTCTCCAGTCGCCGCTTTTTTCTCTCAAGCTTCTTTGCAATTGTGCGCACTTTCTAGCCGCTGAGGCGATGACTGAAACAGCATATTTTGCTGAATGGAACGCGTGGCGACGGGGGTTTGGCCTGTTTATGCTCACAGTGATGGATGAGACAAATATAGCCCCGCTGCTCTAAACATTTCTACCCCTCTCTCTGAATTGTTCCATTTGCGCAGCTCTCTCTCTCTGTCTCTCTCTCTCTCTGTCTGCGCTTATTGAGTCGTCCGGAAACGTAAGGCTCATGATCGGTTTTATGGTCCGTGTGGTCTCATGTGTATTTCAGGGGCGGATCTAGGCATGGGCATTGGGAGGGGGTGGGGGGGGGGGTACTCTACTGCTGCTAACTAACTAGAATTGTGGCACCACCTAACCAACAGCATTTCATCATTGAGAACAGAAAACTCTCTGAGTCAGACCTTTAGCTTTATGCATGCTGCGCGTCTGTTGCAACTTCAACAACAACAACAACTGCTGTTATTAGTATTATTGATGCTTTACTTGTCTAATAAAAGTCCTGTAACCGAAAATGGTATGGGGGCGACTTCCCCATACCGCCCCCATACCATTTTCTCCTTGCCCCCCACTTGGGAAAATGTTACTTCCGCCCCTGGTGTATTTTATACCCCCTCTTCTCCCAGAAGTAGTAGTAGTTCCACGAGAACCGCGACGATAGCCATCTCTTCTAGGTCTGTTTGAACTCGCAATGAACCTTTAGGGTAAGTCGAAAAAAAAAAAAAAATTCTGGGCTACGTGTTCGGTTCGGTGATGACAGAAGGTACAAGACGTGGGTAAGAAACGGTTTCTCCACACAGCACAGACATTCCCTTTGGGTATTAAGACCTTGTTTGAAAAAAAAAAAAAAAAAAAGAATTCCTTCAGGCTATAGGTCTGAGGGAAAATGAAGAAGAATATGAAGAAAGATGAAAGAGAGGAAGCCAAAGCACCACAGGGGATGCAGTTTCACTAGAACAGAAGCTGAAGAACAAACCACTCAGCCAATATCCCTACTTTTTTTTTTAATACTAGGGACTGTATACTGCATGGAAACAGAGTAAAGGCCAAGACTATGAAAGGGTGAGTTTGTTTTTTTCTGCTGTATACTGACTGTATCTGGGGTTTATCAGGGTTCTTGTAGTAAAAAAAAACCCTGCTATTCAACTGCCATTCAGTCACTCTAGAAAACGTCGACTGAAGGCCTGTCGCAAAACCCTGAAGAGACTGCTTTTGTCCCATGTTGCTTACTTCTTAAAAATAACATTGAATCATGAATAAAATAGCATTGAATCGTGGCTATGATGTCCCAGTGCTAGCGGCGTGACATTTCTTCAGAAAGTGTAGTGCCGATTTAGAACCTTGGAATGTTCAAAATCAAACACATACACAGGCGTGTGCCTGTGTGTTTGTGTACGTCTGTGAGTGTGAAAGACATAAATAGTGAAGGCCTTTTGTGAAATAGGATTTCACAAAAACATACAAAATAGAATAAAAAGAACTGTGTGTGTGTGTGCATGCGTGCCTGCGTGCGTGCGTGTGTGTGTGTGCGAGGGCCAGCGCCGGTGAAGTGCTGACTATCAACCCAAAACAATAACCAACACTTCTACACAGTTGTTTCCAAAGCCGGCCGGAAATATTCGTCTAATGGAAGCTGCTGTGTAGTTAGAAGTGTACACTGTCCTCTCAATCCGTGTATGTGTATAGGCCTGTAGGGCATGGGCTGTTCCGTCATACTGTGTATGTAAGTCACAGTGTGTTCCTTTCAATGTAAAGCAGCACTCATGACACAAAGATGAATTCATATAATAAAACTACGTTATATAATCTCCTCCACTGCATGACTCCTATTTCCGTTATTCAAAATGGATAACAAAAGAACGTGAGAACATTCATGTTCTACTTCTTTAGAGACAAATCAACAAAAAACCCTTCAGATCAGCCTGTAGCCGTAGATGTAATACCGTCCGTGATCCTATGATAAAAACGACATTATGAGATCATATAAATGCAGTTCACTTTCAACCATATGAACTTTTCTAAAACAAACCATTTAAATTGAGTAGAAGTGTTACACTGTGAGTGATCTGTCTGGACACCTGCCAGCCCGGGTCATACACTAGACCAGGGGTTTTCAACAGGCGGTATAATGCACTCGGATCATTCATTTTCAGCCTCTCTCAGGATGCTATTCCAAGCCATTTCCTGCTGCAGTACCACAATTGCCCATACGTCACCATTCACCGGCTGGACCACCGTTGGAGGAGGTGGGGACTGATACAAGCATACCAGTGACTTAAAGGTTGGTTAGAGGAATAGTTAAGGGAGGAGGGCTATTCAAATGTGTCCCTGAATATGACAACACATTAGTAAAGATTCTGAGAGAGACCCAAAAAGCCCTTTAAACTAATCTCCTCCTTTTGATGTTTGCAGTTTTTAAACTGATTGTTTTATAGGAAAACCAACCTCTGAGACACCTAATACATTCATCACCTATCAAAAGAAGGAAACGGCCGACACCAGAGGAAATGATTTGGGTGATATATTTTACAGATTTCTCAGTTATCATGTCAGTCCCGCTGCCTCCCTGACAGTAATCTGTGTTGCGCTGCTATTGTTTTAAATGAATATCTCATTCCTGATGTGGGGGTTGAGTGAGTCCTGGGTGCATCTATTGACAGGACTCCTCTCATGTCTGTTTTAATTAGCAGTGTAGCATGTTTATCATGCCGCATGAATCCTATCGCAGCGCATGTAAAGAAGACATCATTTACATACTGTATCGCTCTAGCGTGTTCCGGCGTTCTCGTTTCCTAATTGTTGCTGCCGCGGCACGAGGGAAATGATAGTAATTTGAATTTAAAAGGCAACATTATTCCAATATACAATAGCAGGCACTGTGGAGTTGGTTTAGTATGAGGACTGAGCACAAAAAAGGGTGTCAATAATAAATTATTTATGGAATGGCTGCAGATGATCCTGTGTGCTCGCGTTGGGTATGTGTGGCTAGTGGAGATTGTTATTTAATACAGACGACACCATAGCACTCTTAGACATTAAAAATAAATATTTTCTAAAGTGTAAACGAAAACCGTACCGCCTGCCGTCTAAGGAGAAAGGAGTTTCTTTTAAAGGCAAAAATCTCTCAAGGTCGATGATATGAAAATAAAGTATATCAACGGATAAATCTTGAGTGTTTATAATGAACACGGTATATTTTGAGACGGTGTTATTTTGATGGGCTTACCATTTGCTCTTTGGAAAATAAAGCTCTTATAAGCCAGTGGCTGGTTTCAAAAGACAAGAATACTCGCTATGCCACAGGGGACTCAATATTTTACTTGGTTCCGATTATATGAAAGGGTCTAGTGCAGTGGTTTTCAACCTTTTTCATACCAGGGCCCACCCTTTATTCAGTAAAAGTTTTTGTCCACAATTTAGGAGAGATAATTGTCAAAAACGTTGGTCAAAATAACAATTCTTGAAAATAAGTAATTCAGTAATTCAATAAGTAATTCAGATGTTTGAGATAATTTAACTCTTGAGAGCGTAAAATGAAACCAAATGGAGCCGCAAGGGTTCATTTGGTTTCATTTTGCCGCTCTCGAGAGTTCTGATGCTCTCAAGAGGTGTGGACAATTGTGGTACTGCAGCTGAGTGCATTATAGGCTTCCATGGTTATAAAGAGTTATTAATTAAAGGGCAACAACATTTATATAATAAATTGGATTTTAAATTCACGATGGAGCCCCTCTTAACGGTCCTGGATCCTTGGGTGGGATTATTTTGGTTATATTTGTTAAGCAACTGTTCATCATCATTATAGTTCAGCACTGAGGGAATAAACTAGTGTTGTCGATCAATGCGTTCCTTTTTTGCAGTATATAGGTTACATCCTGTCAAGCTAAATCGCACAGGGATTTATGATAATGGGAGAAGACGAAGAAATGCCTCTGCCCAAGAGGTCAGTAATCCTCATTTCCGTCTGTGTAAAACGAAACATTGAGTATAAAGCATGTCATGTTGTATATATACATTTCTAAAGGGATGCATTGCTGATGTAAAACAGCAGCTCCTCCTCAATGTCTGCGTGTGTGCGTGTGTGTGTGTGTGTGTGTGTGTGTGTGTGTGTGTGTGTGTGTGTGTGTGTGTGTGTGTGTGTGCGTCAGGGGCGGATATAACATTTCCCAATTGGGGGGGCAGCAGAAAATGGCATGGGGGCGGCTTCACCGCCCGTGTCGCTTTGCGCCACGGGCGATGAAGCCACACCCTTATATTAGACAAGTAAAGCATCAACAATAACATCAGTTGTTGTTGAAGTTGCAACAGACACGCAGCATGCATAAAGCTAAAGGTCTGACTCAGAGAGTTTTCAATGATGAAATGCTGTTGGTTTAGTGGTGACACAACTGTAGTTAGTAGCAGTAGTAGTGGTTCAAATCATTTTTAAATATAAGCACTTTAATTTGAAATATCTTGGGTTGTTTTCCATGCCATCGTGTTTGGTGGGGCAGACTAGACATTTAGAGGGGCATTGCCCCCCATGCCCATGCCTAGATCCGCCCCTGGCGTGCGTGCATGTGTGCATGTGTCTAACACAAATTAGCCCTGTATGCGCTTAAGATATGCGGTCAGGAAATCCATTCATGACTGAATGACAGCTTAAATGCAATATGCACGATCTGTCAAATATTAACCTTCATTAAAGACTGAATTGACCTCCGCCATGGGATAAATAATACATTATTGGTTTATCAATCCTGAAAGCTGTAGCAGGCATCTCCATGAATGAAGTATCCTCCACGAAAATGGTTACATTCAAAGCAAGTGGGAAACCTGAGCCTCATTGCTATAGACAGCATCACGGTTCCAAGAACACTGAACGGAAGAATACTAAAGAAATAACACAATTAGGAATATATACAGTATATTATGCAAATTCATTTACACACACACACACATGCACAGAATAAATCTAACCCCACTGACGCTGAGATGAACCACAGATGGAAAACAAAGCCTTCTGTCAAAAACGTATTAATTAAGAAAATAAACTAAAACTGAATCGTTTTAAATACCCGTCAGAGAGAGGATGAGCTTCTAATTCCTGTGTGTGTGTGTGTGTGTGTGTGTGTGTGTGTGTGTGTGTGTGTGTGTGTGTGTGTGTGTGTGTGTGTGTGTGTGTGTGTGTGTGTGTGTGTGTGTGTGTGTGTGTGTGTGCGTGTGTGTCCAGCACAAATTAGCTTAGATATGCGGTCAAGAAATCCATTCATGACTGAATGACAGCTTAAATGCAATATGCACGATCTGTCAAATATTAACCTTCATTAAAGACTGAATTGACCTCCGCCATGGGATAAATAATACATTATTGGTTTATCAATCCTGAAAGCTGTAGCAGGCATCTCCATGAATGAAGTATCCTCCACGAAAATGGTTACATTCAAAGCAAGTGGGAAACCTGAGCCTCATTGCTATAGACAGCATTACGGTTCCAAGAACACTGAACGGAAGAATACTAATCTAAAGAAATAACACAATTAGGAATATGTATATTATGCAAATTCATTTACACATGCACACACACACACACACACACACACACAGAATAAATCTAACCCCACTGACGCTGAGATGAACCACAGATGGAAAACAAAGCCTTCTGTCAAAAACGTATTAATTAAGAAAATAAACTAAAACTGAATCGTTTTAAATACCCCTCAGAGAGAGGATGAGCTTCTAATTCCTGCGTGTGTGTGCGTGTGCGTGTGCGTGCGTGCGTGTGCGCGTGTGTGTGCGTGTGCCCACATGCGTGCGTGTTTTTCATGTAAATGTGGTCGCCCACGTTTGCCAGTCTCCAGGTGCCTACAAATAAACAGGAGATACGGCGAGGATTGAAACGTGAAATATACCTCATGAATCGATTTATTTGGTATATAGGGGCGGAGGCGGAGGCTGTTCTGTCCGCTTGGGGCCCCGTCCGATGATTTATGATTTTCTCCAGGATGATTTTTTTTCTGTTCTTGCCAATAAATGATGCAGCTCTCCCTCCCTATCTTCCTATATAGCTTGATTTATCCTCGCCGTGAGGCCCGTGGGATCCGTCACAATCATGTGATAGGCGGGCGGGAGGACGGGCGGCTACAGGGGGCGGATCTAGGCATGGGCATGGGGGGGTGGGCAATGCCCCCCCTAAATGCCCTGACTGCCCCACCAAACACGAACATGATGGCATGCAAAACAACCCAAGATATGTCAAATTAAAGTGCTTATATTTAAAATGATTTGAAACACTCCTACTGCTACTAACTAGCTACAAATGTCAATGCACCACTAAACCAACAACATTTCATCATTGAAAACAGAAAACTCTCTGAGTCAGACCTTTAGCTTTATGCATGCTGCGTGTCTGTTGCAACTTCAACAACAACTGATGTTATTATTGATGCTTTACTTGCCCAATAAAAGTCCTGTAACCAAAAATTGGTATGGAAGAAGCCGACCCCATACCATTTTTTTCCTGCCCCCCAATTGGGAAATGTTACATCTGCCCCTGGGCGGCTGTGGTCTTAGCTATAAGCCTCATACCGGTGGGGACACTGTAAAAAAGGTGGGGATTGCATTGTGTTTTTCATAAGCAGGGGGTCACATGAATGCATTAGCCTGTCACATCTCCAGGGGAAACCATAATTTGACATGCAAGGTGTGAAGCGGAATCTGTTGGTGTTTTTTTCCCTTTCCTTTGCATTTGTGTCAGGGGCGGATCTAGGCATGGGGGGGGGGTCTGCCCCCCCAAACAAGATGGCATGTAAAACAACCCAAGATATTTCAAATTAAAGTGCTTATATTTAAAATTGAAACACTACTGCTGCTACTAACTAACTACAGTTGTGTCACCACTAAACTAGCCTGGTCTAGCCCTCAATGATTTTGGCCTTGGGGGGTGGGGTGTCGTGGGATCCACACGGCGGAAGTGCTGCGCTCTGATTTGATCTCACTAACGTGTCGTCATCTCCGGCCCCTCCCCCTCCCGTCCACTGCTGTTCTATGTCACATTATTTAGAGCGACGCCCACCCCGGAAGGTTCACTCCCCCCTCAAGGCCACTTTCCAACGTGCGTTAGTCCAGGCTTTCCGTTTTCGCGCAACGCGAACGAAAATGAAAGCCTGGGTGTCGAGGCTACCACTAAACCAACAGCATTTCATCATTGAAAACAGAAAACTCTGAGTCAGACCTTTAGCTTTATGCATGCTGCGTGTCTGTTGCAACTTCAACAACAACTGATGTTATTATTGATGCTTTACTTGACTAATAAAAGTCCTGTAACCGAAATTGTATGGGTGCGACTTCATCGCCCGTGGCGCGAAGCGACACGGGCGATGAAGCCGCCCCCATACCATTTTCTCTTGCCCCTCCAACATGTCCCCCCCCCCCCTCAATTGGGACACGTTACATCCACCCCTGATTTATGTGTTGTGTGGTGTGTGTGTGTGTATGTGTGTGTGTGTGTGTGTGTGTGTGCGTGCGTGTGTGTTTTCTTTCCTCTGTGTCCCTGTCTGTGTGTGTGTTGTGTGCATGTGTCTGCCTGTGCGTCCATGCCACTATGGCGCCGAAAAATCGACCGCTGTGTGTGTGTTTTTCGTGTTGGTCACCATACCGGCATCATCATGGCAGGAAAGGACTTGCTGCACAGCTGCACGCATTGCTTTCAATAGTTACTCTTTCTTAACAGCACAGAGGAATCCATCTCTGGAGTGTTCCATTGAAGGTATGCGTACCCTCGGGGGCCATGCTGACCGGCAACCAGCGGGGTTAGGGCTTTTTGGAAAACCCCACCATCCTTTTGAGACGACGCTCTAAGCCCCCAAAACCTCCAAAGCTCCTCTTGAAAGCCCTGAGATTCCACAGCCATATAGAAGACCAACAGGCTCGGATGTAACATTTCCCAATTGGGGAGGGGGGGGGGGGGGGGGGGGGGGGGGCGGGGGGGCAGATGAAAAATGGTATGGTGCGGCTTCATCGCCCGTGGCGCGATACCATTTATTAGGCAAGTATAAGCATCGATAATAACATCAGTTGTTGTTGAAGTTGCAACAGACACGCAGCATGCATAAAGCTAAAGGTCTGACTCAGAGAGTTTTCTGTTTTCAATGATGCAAGCCGAGTGTTGGTATGGGTGCGGCTTCATCGCCCGTGGCGCGAAGCGACACGGGCGATGAAGTCGCACCCGTACCATTTATTAGGCAAGTATAACCATCAATAATAACATCAGTTGTTGTTGAAGTTGCAACAGACACGCAGCATGCATAAAGCTAAAGGTCTGACTCAGAGAGTTTTCTGTTTTCAATGATGAAATGCTGTTGGTTTAGTGGTGCCACAGCTGTAGTTAGTTAGTAGCAGTAGTAGTGTTTCAAATCATTTTAAATATACTATAAGCACTTTAATTTGATGTTCATGTTTGGTAGGGCAGTCAGGGCATTTAGGGGGGGCATCGCCCCCCTTGGTCATGCCCTATATCCGGCCTTGACGACCACTCAATGGATACCATACCGCTGTGACAGGCTTCACAATGTGGGGATACACGGTGGGAGGGAGAGAGATACAGAAATGCCATGCGTTTGACTTTTCTTCAAAAGCGAGTCGAGTCGCGTTTTGTCACGCACAAAGACAGCGGCGACTTGCTGCTGCCGCCGCCGTCGCTCGGAGTCGAGGGCGACCGCCACGGGGGGGCGAGACGCGCGAGGGGGGACATTACAACACAAAGATTCTAATCCTAGCCTCCCGGGGGCTATTATTATTCCGAAGTCCACATCCCGGCGTTTTTTCTCCACAAGGAATCCAGACGACGACTCATCTAAGATGAGCGCAAGTGAATAATGCAAACAATACGGGGGAAAGAAAACGCACCTGTGTCATATTAAACCCGAGTACCTGATGGTCGCGAAGAGAAGGAAATCTTTAAAGTCGTTATATCATTATAGTGGGCCAACCCCTCTGTCTGCCAGGTCTCTCACACACACACACACACACACACACACACACAAACACACACACATGCACGTACGCACGCACGCACTAGGTCTGCCTTTATGCTCGGATTTTTCATTTCCAGTTGCTGTCACCATGGTAACTTCCCAATGTCCGACTCGGCTGTGTGTGTGTGTGTGTGTGTGTGTGTGTGTGTGTGTGTGTGTGTGTGTGTGTGTGTGTGTGTGTGTGTGCGTGTGTGTGTGTGTGTGTGTGTGCGTGTGTGTGTGTGTGTGTGTACTTCTAGCACTTTCCTTTCCTTTTCAAAGGGCCTCCACCACAACCAGCAAAGCAGCGACAAAAACGCATTCCTTCGACCAGTCAGTCACCCCCGAGAAGCTGGCTTTTAGCGGGCTTTTAGAGCCGGCTAATTACTCTGTGCCAACAAAAGGCGAGATGGAAGCCATTTTCTAATAACACCCCGCTAATAGTATATCTGAATGAGTCGTAGGGGTTGGAGAAGGGGGGCGTCTGTAGCGGTGCACTCTCATAATTCTTACAGAAACATAGCACAATAAAAGCAACATTTAAAGGGACAGTTCATATTTTTTTTTTAAGTTAAGTTGTATGAAATACTTATCTACCATTAATATAGTGGTGTCAATTAATTGACTGCCACCGTAATTTGTATTGTTGAATTAATTCGAAAATATCAGGACGACATTGGACATGGAACTACTTTATGGGCATAGTGTTATGGGAACAAAAAAAACATAGCACAAAAAACAGTGCACCAAAGAATTGGGGGGATTGTAGTTTAAGAAGTTGTGTCACCGACATAGGACACACTGCAGGGCTCACTGCTGAAAAAAACTACAATATCCAAAACCACATTATAATATACACATATACACCCAGGAACGTGTTCTAGATCTTCTGGCATTAACATATATGTTTTTTTTTTTTTACAAAGATTAAGTGTCCCCTTAAGTGGTTAAAGTTGCAGTAGAAATGATGAACTATGAGGACATTTCTTTTCTCGGCATGCATGCATATGATAAAGTGGTATCTAGGCTATATTCTTTGAACATGGCACACAAGTAAAACATAATGCGTTTTTTTTCTGCTCTTTGTAACGACACTGATTAATTTAAGTCCGAGGCCTGAAGCAACTTTTTCAGCAGCAGCTGCTTTCGGGGCTCACTGGCGGCACAGCCAACGCAGTGCGGTATTAATCCATTCTATATTGAACGCGTCTGGGTGTTTCAAGCATTAACTAGCTTTAAATGTTGAAAAATAGCAGATCTACAAGCTCATATCGCGCCACCGAGTGGCGCGATACGAGCTTGTAGGTCTGCTAATTTTGGAAAATCACTTGTAAATCTTAAATATGAATATTATTTTCTGTCGGAGCAAACGTTATTAACTCCAATCTTTGTTTCTGGGAGGGAGTCCCTCCATGGGATATTTTCAGATCAGGGGGGGGGGTCCTCCTGCAGCCTGCCAAACACAGACAATTCTAGGGGTCCTTGGCATGAAATATTTTGAGCATCAGAAAAATGCTACTACAAAATAATACTTTGAGCATCAGAAATAACGCTTTTTCAGAAAAACTACAATCTAGGGCCAGAAACTAGATTCTAGTGTCAGAAAGTACAATCTAATGCCAGGACAAAATGGGTTAAGCCACCACTTAAAAATCCGATAACGAAATCGTACATTAAATATATACCATAATAAACAGATAAATCCATATTTTTAATTAGTTGCCGCTGCGCCTAATCCAGCCCTCTCAAGTCCTTTAACCCTTTCTGTGCCGAACGCGTTTTTGGTGTTTTAGCTGTTGAAAAATAGCAGATCTACAAGCTCATCTCGCGCCACCGAGTGGCGCGACATGAGCTTGTAGTTCTGCTATTTTTGAAACATTGAGTAAATGTGGTGCAAATCTTTGAATACATTATTTCGGAAGCAAACATTTTTTAACACAGATCTTTGCTTCTGGGGGATCCCTAGGATAACATGTTTTTTAGATGAGAGTCTGCAGCTAAATAATAAGACATTTCTGGGGGTCCTTTCTATGAAATATGTTAAGCATCACTGACACAGAAAGAGATTTTTTCCAGAAAAACTAGAATCTCGTGCCAGGGACTAGAATTTAGTGTCACAAACTAGGATTTAGTGTCATGGAGTCCCCCACGGTAGATTCTAGTTCCTTGTAGTTTCTTTAGTTAGATTCCAGTTTCTGACACTAGATTCTAGTTCCCGACACTAGATTCTAGTGTCAGAAACTGGAATCTAACTTCAGAAACTACAGTCTACTGAGAGGAACTAGAATCTACTGTGGGGGACTAGAAACTAGCATGAGGAACTAGAATCTAGCATCGGGAAATAGAATCTAGCGCTGTGGACTAGAATCTAGCATCAGAAACTAGAATCTGATTGGGACACAATGGGTTAAAGCCCCCTGTTCTTAGCCCCCTCCTTGGCACCGGCGCTGCACATAACAAGCACGTCTCGTCGGGTGAATTAAGACCTTCATGCTCAGTGAATTACTTTCTCCTCACACTAAAGGTACGCACCGCCAGCGAGGGACCCTTGGGGGGGGGGGGCGGTCCATCGACGGCTATAGGAGACGGCAGGCAGCGTCAAGCGCGAGCTGCCGGCTTGGCCCAAGCTTTTAATCCCAGCCGCGGATCCCCTCGCAGGCAGTTCCTTAAGACCCGAGGTGATTTCCAGCATGCCAATGCGGGGCTGGACCCTGGCCGAGGCGATATTGACGGCTGACCTCCGCTCGGTATCGAACACCAAGGTTAGTTGTAACCCCCCCCCATAGCCCCCCTCCTCTCTCCTTTCATTATTGAGATGCGAATGAGGCGAGGTCAGGAGGGTGGGCTCCCATCGATCTGTCAACGCCGGAATATTTGATTGTCGCCGACGTCGGCCTCTGCCAAGAGAAGGATGAGGCGTTTTTTTTTTTCTCGACAACAAAGGCGGCCATTTTGAGTCTGGGGAGAGCGTGTTGACGTTGAGCACGGTGTAAATCTGAGGGGCTGTAAAGTATCGCTATCGTAAGTATCGTAGAACTTCTACTTCTACTCCAGTATTTCATACAGCTTAACTTAACAAAAAAGAAAAACCCTGAACTATCTCTTTAAGCCAAACATAAAAAAAACATAAAAAAGGTCTATAGTACATAATCATCACAACGTGTGAGATTGTAGATTGCCATGTGTTCACTGAACACTGGCATACGATGCATGAATTAATCATATAGGTTATTTTTTATGCATTTTCATCTACAACAACCTACGCGAGGACCGCAAGGTCAACCTGGTAAAATATTGTTAAATGGCACATGGTGCATTCGCATACACTAGATTGTGCATCACATTCTCCGATTCATTTCACACACACACACACAGCGACACCAACTCTGGGGAAGCCTGGGTTTCGAACCAGCGTCCTTGCGGTTACCATCCAGTGACATTACCCCTGAGCCATCACAGCCTCCCATTGTTATGTATTGCATGCAGCCACTTAGCAGCTTTGACGGCAGGGGCGGATGTAACATGTCCTATTTGGGGGGGGGGGGGGCAAGACAAAATGGTATGGGGGCGGCTTCATATGAAGCCGCCCCCATACCATTTTGTCTCGAAGTCACACCCATATATCATTTTCGGTTACAGGACTTTTATTAGTCAAGTAAAAGCATCAATAATAACATCAGTTGTTGTTGAAGTTGCAACAGACACGCAGCATGCATAAAGCTAAAGGTCTGACTCAGAGAGTTTTCTTGTTTTCAATGATGAAATGCTGTTGGTTTAGTGGTGACACAGCTGTAGTTAGTTAGTAGCAGTAGTAGTGTTTCAAATCATTTTAAATATAAGCACTTTAATTTGAAATATCTTGGGTTGTTTTGCATGCCATCGTGTTTAGGGGGGGGGGGGGGGGGGGGGGGTGCATTGCCCCCATACCCATGCCTAGATCCGCCCCTGTGTTTGACGGTCCAGAGAGGTTCAACAGAGGTGAACAACTAAGAACAAGGGAAGGTACAGTGACAGAGCTCTCTTGCTTCTCTCTCTCCCTCCCTCTCTCCCGCTGGGCCAGGTGACAAGGCGGTGCTTGTGTGGTTCTTGGTCACCCTATGCAGCAGCAGCAGCAGTGATGCCCCGTCAAAACCTGTCAGCCGTGACCAGGACGTCCTTTTAACTCAATGCGAAAAAAACAATGCCTCTCGAGACGCTGCTGCTCCGGTACTGGAGAGAAGGGAGTGCAAAATGGGGTGAAAGGAACAATAAGACAGTGTGGTTTTTGCTTGTCTTGTTTCGTGACATTACTATCCTATAGCATTGCCTTCGATAATGGCTACGTATGCATAGTTTTTTGGCGGGGGTGCAGTTACTGTATATGCGACCAAGTGGAAAACACTATGCTTTGTTCTTTGCTCTAAATCTCTAGCCAGACTCCTGTCACAGGCGTTATTGCGTTTGAACACCTGAGCTCAAGGCGAGAAGTCGAGCGAGGTGAAGGTAACCAAATGTACCTCCACGGTTTACACTCTCAGAGTGTAAGATTAAAAGGTTTGAGGTCAAATATATGCAGTTACCGGTAAAAACACACTGCAGCTTCTTATTGGATGCAAATGCAACCAACTGTATTCATGTAAACCATGGGTTTTCAACATTTTTTCATACCAGGGCACACTATTTATTCTGCATTTTAGCCACGGACGGATAACCATTTGATCTCTCTGACCCAAAACTAAAGATTATGTGTCCACAATTTAGGAGTTAAACTGGCAAAACAAAAGAATACCATTTCTTCTGCATTTTCTAAATGTGTAAATTCTTGACAATTAAGTAATTCAGATGTTTAATTATAATGTCACTCTTGAGAGTGTAAAATGATACCAAATGGACCCGTAAGGGTCCATTTGGTATCATTTTACGAACTCAAGAGTTACAGATGTATAAAGGTCCATTTGGACCTTGTCCATCATTTAGCTGTGGACCACCTGAAATCCTCTCAGGGACCACTGGTGGTCCCCGGACTACCTGTTGAAAACCCAGGATGTAAACAACTGTAGTCTGTATTCATGTAAACAATTAACATACAATTCTCCCTTTTAAACGTTACTTCAATTGTTAAGATATTTTCAAAACCCTAAAATGTTCTAGTTGAACTATTGCAGCTAAATCTGACTATTTGACATAGATTTTCTATTCCTGCTGTTTGTTGTTGTTTTTTTGTATTTTCTTCAGGATGTGAGACAAATACTGCAGTGATTAGCAAAACTAGTGATTGCACTCACTGCAGCGGAACAGAAGGTGATAACCGTGTACGTAAACATCCCAATTTGACTGTTTGTAGAGATATCTGTTTGAGAGAGAGAGAGACGGGGGGGCAATCCCTAACCTTAAACACAGCCGCCAGATTGCAGCAAAAATATTAAGTTCACAAGTTCCCTCCTGCCTGCGTTGCATCTGGCTTCTCTCCAGCAGCGGAGCAAAACGACGAACCCCAGAGCAGCGGGACAACAATCTGATAGCTCCCAAGTTGTACATGATGTAGTCCATGTTGTGGTGTGTTTAGAATACGTCACCACTTAATGTATGTACTGTACTGACTATTTCTACTTATGTGTACATTTTTGAGGACCTGAATGGAAATAAGACCTCTAGGTCTTTCTTCAGTCATCCCTTTGGGCTGTAAAATGTTTGACTGTATTTGTGCTGTTGTACTTTTATACCGTCTAATAAAATATTCAATCAATCAATCAAACCACCACAGTCTGGCATTGATCCTGCCTCTAGCGGCTGCATGTGGCAACATCTGTCGGACATATACTGTACTGTAGGCAGTGTTAAATTAGGGCAATCCCGCCAAAACTGGTGCAAATAAATGATAAATGGCGCGTTTATACAGTTCCTTCATCCAAGGAGCTTTACATAGTGCATTACATTCATCCATTCAAACACACATTCGTACATCTGAGGGTGGCAGAAGCCATGCAAGGAACAACCAGCACTTCGGGGGAAAATTGGGGTTAGGTGTCATTACCCAAGGACATTTCCAACACTTCAAGACACACTTGGTGTCTTGCTCCAAGGTCCGCACCGCGAACACGTGATGCAGTCCGTTTTAATGCACATTCGGCTACTTTATTGCCGTCGTTTTGGTCAATATACTAGCCTCTTCTAACCCCAACCATACACATAACCACCAAGCACGTCGCCAAGCTGACACAGGGCTTAAAACAAGGCGGCCAACCAGCCACGCTGATCGAGGATTTACAGGTTTTCTTATCAATGCAATCGTGTCAGTCATCTCCCAGACAACATGCCTGGTCGTCAAGATCGGCTTAATAAGCAACCTCCTGGGAATTATCGCATGATAACGGTCAAAGCGGGTGGATGTCTGGCAGTCCGTAGCTGTCAGTGTCTTCTGACTACTACTGTCTTCTGAACTGAGTAGTTTGGCTATTTTTACTTTTTTTCAAATAATGTAAAAGGGAACCGGTTTAGGACATACAAGGTTTACGCACACAACAGCAAACAGATTTCTAGTGGGGACAAGGAGAACATTCTCCCCCACACAAAACAAAGCTTCTTGGTCAGTCCTTTTAGCACAAATCCTGGTCAAGGTCAACATCAAAGTCAAAGTGATCTTTATTGTTGCGCATTGTGTACAAGTTTTGTGAACAGGCTACATGAGAGTGAAAACCCTTTTTTTCTAGCTCCTCGGACATTGTAGCTGCGCAGTGACGTCACCGCCCTGTTCCGGAAGTCTTTTCCCAATTCATTTTTCTCATAGACTTTTCGAAAATAATTTATATCAAGACAAAGCCAACTCGAGTCGTGACGAATCATGATGACACACACAAACTTTTGGGACAATAAAATAATTTCTAAGATGAAAAACGAAACAAAAAGTCTTGTATCATGCCGTTTTCTACTTCTTCCCAATTATATATTATATGACGATATTGTGTTTGTTGTCATGATTTGTCACGACCTGAGTTGGCTTTGGCCGCGGCGTAATCGTCTTGATATAAATTATTTTTGAAAAGTCTATGAGAAAAATGAATGGGGAAAAGACTTCCGGAACAGGGGCGGTGACGTCACTGCGCAGCTCTATTGTAGCAGCATCAAAAATAATATATGCAACGCGTGTCTGTGTACAATAGAACAGCAGCAGCACAGCAACACAATGTTCCCATCTACTGTAGTGTATATATCCTATCACCCCCATATGACCCCCATACGTTCTGTCTGGATGACACCGCGCATACATCAGCCTCACTACACTGGTGGTAATAGTCTGAACATTATACATCCATTCATTCAGCGGGTAATAGATGCATGTTCAAATAGGTGTCTTACAAATTGTACATTTACCATAGTCGCGAAGTAGTGAAGAGAGAGAGCTAGTTAAGCAGAGTTACGCATCAGCGGCAGCTACCATCGCCACCACTCACAATAATCACACAGCTGCCATGTTGCACTTAAGTCACACTTAAAGTGCCACACAGAGTGCCATTTCCTTCCCAGCCCCACAAATATGGGGCGAGATAAAGACACTCACTGTGTGCAGTATACTCAATTCACCTTTAGCTAAGACTCTCTCTCACTTGGACGCTTTCCAGCTGGGCTCCAAGTCATTCCAGTGCAAATATCACAGATTGTACACATTAAATACTGTTTTTTTTGGAAACCAGACCTTCGAAATAATATCAACAATGCCTGGCATATTCACTGGAAAAATGTGCCTGATATTTCTTGCAAGAGAAAACAATTGGTATTCTAGTAAGAGAGTATCGACACTCCCGTGGACTCCAATGTTACGGCTGAAAAGATACAGCTATGGCCTGAAAAGCACACATACATGACGCCTATAATGGGGGATTAAAGTTCCAAACAAACACTGCCCATCCAGCTCCATTGAAAGCAGATCTCATGTTCACAGCAAAATTTGCGTAATTCCGTCATTTTAATGCACTGTGTTGTGATGCAGTATGTTTTGATCCTGTATTGTGCTTTGTACTAATCATAAATAATCTAGGTAGAAGGTAAAAGTCTGGAATAATCATGATATTTATTATATATTGCAGAACCTTAAAAAGGAGCCCGCAACCACCCCACTACATAAGAAAATTACACACACCTGCAGCCAGATTTGACAAGATAACTGGGTCCTTTGTCCAAGCTGCAAAGGCAAAGTTCTGCCCTCTGGAATTCACATGACCTTATACTGTATATATGAGATACGCACACGACAGCAATGTTCCCACCCGAACACTTGAGACGCACAAACTCTCCGACACACACGTGCAGAACAACACAGATTTGACAAGATAACAAGGCCCTTTTGTCCAGCTGTATACTGTAGGGACTGGTCTGTCCTCTGGCATCTATAAAACTTTTAAACACCGAGGTGAAAACAGGCCCACGGTCCAGGGGCGGATCTAGGCATGGGCTGGGGGGGGGGGGGGCAATACCCCCCAAATACCCAGCCACCCCCCCCCCAAAGGGACATGTTACATCCGCCCCTGCGTGGTCACAGCAACAACGGCCGCAGCAGCGTCGGCGAAGGCCCGTGGGCCAACATGCCTAATCTTAGCTGTCAAATCAAATTCACGGCCTTACAGCGTGCACGTGCCTAATCAGACACCTCAATATGTCCCGGCCAGGCCGCTGTAAATAACAATATTTAGGGAGCCGCGGACACAGCGCAGACTAATTCCGCCTGTCTTCCCAAGGTGACGTGGGAGCGAAAAATCTGATAGAGGCAAAGGTGTGGTAGGCCTGGGTAATGGGAAAAGGCCAGGGGCGGATGTAACATTTCCCAATTGGGGGGGCAGGAGAAAATGGTATGGGGGCGGCTTCATCGCCCGTGGCGCGAAGCGACACGGGCGATGAAGTCGCACCCATACCATTTTCAGTTACAGGACTTTTATTTGGCAAGTAAAGCATCAATAATAACATCAGTTGTTGTTGAAGTTGCAACAGACACGCAGCATGCATAAAGCTAAAGGTCTGACTCAGAGAGTTTTCTGTTTTCAATGATGAAATGCTGTTGGTTTAGTGGTGACACAGCTGTAGTTAGTTAGCAGCAGTAGTAGTGTTTAAAATCATTTTAAATATAAGCACTTTAATTCGAAATATCTTTGGGTTGTTTTGCATGCATGCATCATGTTTGGTGGGACAGTCAGGGCATTTGGGGGGGCATTGCCCCGCCATGCCCATGCCTAGATCCGCCCCTGGAAGAGGCCGTGGTGGCCGGCTAGCCTCTTTATCTCCAAACCCCAACACATCCGTGTCGGTAGCTTTGTGATTCTAAAAACGCTGCCACACTTTCCGACTCTCCCTCTCTCTCTCCCCGGCGCCTTCCTCTGTCCAGATAAGTCTGCTGCTACAGAGACCCATTTTTCCTTGAGATCTGTGTTTGATTCTATTCTTCCTTTCCTTCTTTTTTTTCCTTCCCTCTACCTTCCATATTCTATTAATTTCGAGTTGAATTTTGTTTTTGTTCTGCATGCCGTATTGGGTGGTGTGCTTAAACCATTTTGCCCTGACTAGATTCTAGTTTCTGACGCTAGATTCTAGTTTCTGACGCTAGATTCTAGTTCCTAACGCTAGATTCTAGTTTCTGACACTAGATTCTACAGTAGTTTCTGATGCTCCAGCCGCTAAATTCTAGTTCCTGGTGCTAGATTCTAGTTTCAGCCACTAAATTCTAGTTTTTAACACTAAATTCTAGTTTCTGAGACTAGATTCTACTTTATGGTCCTAGATTCTAGTTCTAAACGCTAGATTCTAGTTTCTGGCGCTAGATTTTAGTTCCAGACACGACTAGATTCTAGTTTCTGATACTGCATTCTATTTCTTTCTGAAAAATGGGTGTCAGTGATGCTCAAAATATTTTATGCCATGCAAGAACCCCAGAATTATCTGTGTTTTAGGCTGACCGACCCACGTCTGAAAACGTGTTGTTCTAACCTTTTTTTTTTTTTTCAAAAATAGCAGAACTACAAAAATATCAGACCTACAAGCTCATAGCGTGCCACCGAGTGGCGCGCTATGAGCTTGTAGATCTGATATTTTTCACTATCGCTAAAACATAGCTAAAATAGCTTTTAGATTTTTAGTTGTAGTTTCTAGCTGTAGTATATTGTAGTTTTTAGTAGTTGTATATATAGTTGTATATATGTCCTGTCTAGCTGTCTGTTAGCTTCACACTACTGCCACTTTATCACACCTGGTTAGCTTAGCACCTTCACCTCAAGTTAGGTGTACAGTTTGCACTTTACTGGTCTGCTGCACTATTGTTTGTCTCGTCTATATTTTGTCTCGACTTTGTCTTATTGCACTGTCTATTGTCTTGTCGATTGTCTTATTGCACTGTCTATTGTCTTATTGCACTGTGGAAAATGGAAACGCTATTTCATCCCTGTATATGTCCTGACATACACTGGAGTGACAAATAAAAAACCTTGAACCTTGAACTTGAACCTTGAATGTTTAAAACGCCAAAAGGCGTTCACTAACAGAAAGGCTTAACCTCACCTCCCACATTCGGCCAGGCATGCGGAACAATATTGGCATTCTTGTGTGTGTTTCAAAGCAACGCTGCGGGGAGAGAAAGCAAGGCGATGTGATGAATTCAAGCGGTTGGTTTGAATACACTGTTAAGTCTCCAGACAAAGTCTGGAGTCTTGTAGCAAACAACATTCTCCGGTTTTGGGGCTTCGATTTTTCCATTTTCTCTGGACTGCGTTTTTCAAATAAACGATTATATCAGCAGCTCAGAACGACCAGCGTGTTTCCGCAGCCAGCGCGTCAAACGAACTCACTGCACCACATCCATCCGTCGCCTATACTAACGGACTACTCAATAGGCATGTATGAAACAGATGACATATGATTTGATGAATTATATCAAGCTATTCATTGCCTATTCTTTTTGAGTGCTACTAAATGATTCTTCCCATGATCCCGCTGTAATACTACAAACTAGGCCTACTAGAGTACAGTAACTCCATGTCCTTGTGGTTAGAGTGTTCGCAATAAGATAGAGCTTTGAAGTCGTTTTTTCGTCCCTTTTTAACCCTTAGTGTACTGAGCGCGTTTTGGTGTTCTAAGCATTATGTTTTAACTATTGAAAAATAGCAGATCTACAAGCTCATAGCACGCCACCGAGTGGCGCGCTATGAGCTTGTATCTCTGCTATTTTTGAAAAATCGTGAAAACGTGGTGCAAATCTTTGAATATTATGTTATTCAGAAACTAGAAATCTAGACACACTGGGTTAATATACATTTATCCTAAGGGCTTGGCCTCAGGATTTCGCTGGCCTGGATGGCCTCCGTGTGTCTCTTATCTCTTGGTATCTCAGGACATCAGGGACCCCCCCTGGTTCGACACAACACAAGTTTACAGATTTGCCGATACAATCAACGAATCAATGAATTGACAAATTCCTATGACTTTCTTAGTCCACTAACACATTCTTTGGTGGAGGACGCACTGGTTCTCATCTCCCTACGTTTGGACCCCCAGTGGGCCCTGGACTACTACTACTACTACTACTACCACCACCACACCACTACCACTACCACTACTACCACTACTACTACTACTACTACTACAGTACTTCCTTGACAAGTAATAAAGAATGACATGGTCCATATATCCTGCCATAGTGTACTGTACTTCATCCACTCATCTGTCTCTCCCTGGTGCCAGTTGTTGCTTTAGTTCAGGACTTCAGAGAACCTTTCCAGCTAGAGGCCCCGAAGGGAGACCTGCTTTCTCTCTGGGACCTAAAACTATATTCATGATTTTTTTTTTTAAAGTACTAAAGTTAAAATAACAGCTCTGAAATCTTATAAGAGGGTTGTGTCATCAAATAAGATTATGGTAAAAAAAGTACTGGAAAGGTTATAGGCATATAGAGATACATTGCCTTCCCCCCCTCTACATCGCTTCTACTTTGATGCAGCAGCTGTTTCTCTGCAGACAGACACTTGCTTTTCCCTGCAGACAGTCCAGAACTTTGTTGTTGTTGACAACAACAAAGCCTGGCTCATGACAACGCGTGCTAGTGTGTGTGGGGGGAGGGGGTTGCGGGGGGGAGGCAGTGTTTTAGCCAATCACGGTGCAGCAGTCTCCAGCAGTTTCATAACGAGCCAATAGAGTGGAGGTGAGGTGGAGTTAGATTTGAATCCGTTTACAAACACAGTGAAGTCGTCTATACCTTTAAAAGAAAACTAATAGCTGTGTGTGTGTGAGGGTGGGGTGGGGTAGGGGGTAGGATATTTACTCACAACCCTAAAAAAACGGAATTGTGAAACTGCTAGAAGTGCACATAATTTTGCCAAAAAATCCTAAACACACCCATATACCCACAAACTCTAACAAAAAACCCCAAAAAGCGTGACACATTTTTATCATTCCAGAACTCAGCCAGGCGGCAGCAGCAAACTCTTCCACCACCAGCACCAACCACACCCTTGTCAGGCAGAGAAGGAGAGGCTACGGTCCAGCGGCTGAGGAGGCCATTGATGGAATTAACACTCATGAATAACAATGCGCGGTGCCGCGAGAGAGAGAGGGGAAGCCAGCGCTCTCCCACTGTGCCATATTGACATGCTCCCCAGTCAGAAAATAGCTCCGCATAATTAGCTTGCACAGCCGAGTACGAGAGGAGCGAGGAGGGGGCACCGTGCACAGGCACCGATTGAAACCCCGGAGAGAACTAGTGCCGGCCGGCCGGCCGCGATGTAATGCTGAATTTCGGCCCCGAGGCCTGGCCGGGCGGGAGGGAGGGAGGGAGTTGGGGGAAGGCAAACTCCATAACAGTGTTGCCAACTTTGTCGCTATATTTAGCTTTTTTTCCAGACCCCCCCTAGCGCCAAAATGAGTGAAAAACTCAGTGCTTTTTGGCTGGTGAGTTGGGGCGAAATTGGTTGACAGGTGCCAGAGATGAAACCCTCGTTTTTCACCATTTTTCCTCCTATCATAGAGTCGTCTCCTTCCTTTCTAGAAAGGACCATTGGTAACCAAACGGACCCTTATAGATCTGTAACTCTTGAGAGCTCTCAAGAGTTTAATTATATTTAAACATCTGAATTACCTACAGTAAATTTCAAGAATATACACACACTACACTACAAAATAGTAGAAGAATTGCTATTTTGACTAATTTTTGGCCAGTTATTGTCCTAAATTAGTCCAAGAAACTCAACATCCAACGGTGGTCCATGGCTAAAATGCAGAATAAATAGTGGATCCTTGTATGAAAATGGTTGAAAACCCACTGCTCTAGTGCATTGTAGTGCATTTTGGAAGTGCCACTAGCGCATGTCGGATTTTGGCAGTTGGCAACACTGGCAGGGCAAGAGGGAGCGAGGGGAGGGGAGCCACACTCCATACACTGGGAGGAAAAGTGGGTTTTTGGGTAATGCGGAGGCCAGCCATGTTTAGCATCAGCGGAGGAAGTCTATGTCAGTCAGATATGCCTATGTGTGCACGTTATTGAATATAGTTACTGTACAGCGTCTCGCGAGGAGCGAAACGATTAGATTTGACTGTAAAAGGCCCTGCAGCTCCCAAGTAGGAATTACGCACCATTAGGAGAGCCAAGATATCTCCACTAACGGTGATGAGAGATGTACAGCAGCGCCGGGCAATTAACCCCGAGAAATATCCGAACTGACAGTCAGAAAAACTCTCGCTGACTTCTCCCGTCTTGGCTCCCGTGATATTATTCGAGGCAAGCGGATTTTCTTCTTTATTGTGACCGTACCGTATAGCAGGGGCGGATGTAACATGTCCCATTTTGGGGGGGCAAGAGAACATGGTGGAGGGTCAAGAGAAAATGGTATGGGGGCGGCTTCATCACTTCATCGGCTTCATCACCATTTTCGGTTACAGGACTTAGTCAAGTAAAAGCATCAAAAATAACATCAGTTGTTGTTGAAGTTGCAACAGACACGCAGCATGCATAAAGCTAAAGGTCTGACTCAGAGAGTTTTCTGTTTTCAATGAGGAAATGCTGTTGGTTTAGTGGTGCCAAAATTGTAGTTAGTAGCAGTATAGTGTTTCAAATCATTTTAAATATAAGCACTTAATTTGAAGTATCTTGGGTTGTTTTGCATGCCACCGTGTTGGGGGAGGGGGCAGACTGGGTATTTACTGTAGGGGGGCATTGCATCCGACCCTGAGACTAGTCCGTTTGCCTGTCTGTGCGTCAACACATTTTTGTGCAAGCCTCACCCAATATGGAGAACTCCATACACCACATGGGGAGCGAACAGCACTCGCTACTCGCGTTTGATTAAATCCAGAAACACAATCAATCAATAGACTTCATCGCTAAGAGAAAAATATTCAATTGATGAGCAACAACCACCACCGCCGAGTATTTTTATGGACAACTTACTCACATATTTATTGGAAAAGTTCAAGTGCTACCAAGCGCAAATGAATATTCACTACTAGCGCTGTGAGTGTCGTGGCGGGGCCCGATGAAAATGAATTATGCAATCGCGCCATGAAACATTTATGACAGGGGGGAGTGTTTCTACCAGGACTGAGATTGATACAAGTCACTGCGTCCCTCTTTCATAATATTACTGACATGGAAAGGGGACAGGACAGCAGACGTCACGATAGACTGTGATCAAACATGGGGCCAGGCAGGGGCGGATCTAGGCATGGGCATGGCGGGGCAATGCCCCCCTAAATACCCAGTCTGCCCCCCCCCCCCCCAAACACGATGCCATGCAAAACAACCCAAGGTATTTCAAATTAAAGTGCTTATATTTAAAATGATTTGAAACACTACTACTGCTACTGCTACTAACTAACTACAGTTATGTCACCACTAAACCAATAGCATTTGATCATTGAAAACAGAAAACTCTTTGAGTCAGACGTTTAGCTTTATGCATGCTGCGTGTCTGTTGCAACTTCAACAACAACTGATGTTATTATTGATGCTTTACTTGACTAATAAAAGTCCTGTAACCGAAAATGGTATGGGTGTGACTTCATCGCCCGTGGCGCGCCCCCATACCATTTTCTCTTGCCCCTCCAACATGTTCTCTTGCCCCCCCAAATGGGATATGTTACATCCGCCCCTGGAGTCAGGGAGAGAAAAGGAAGCCTTGTTGTGCCTTAGCCTATCTCCTGTTTCTGTAGCGTGAGGCAGCTTGATGTACAAGTACAGCCCCTGGATATGACACTAGTACAGCGGTTTTCAACCTTTTTGATACTAGGGCCCACCATTTATTCAATATTTGACCCATGGACCACTATTTGATGACATTTTAGCCCCACAAAGTCCCTAAAGATTAAGATTTATTTTGCTTTTGGCCACAATACCAGGCTGGATTTGGGAAACAAAACAGTTAACCATACAGATCAAAATGACCATTAATCTTCTACATTCTCTAGTTGTGTAGACTTGGCTAATTCAGATGATCTTAACTCTTGAGAGTGTAAAAATGAAACCAAATGGACCCTCCATTTGGTTTCATTTTTACGTTCTCAAGAGTTACACCTGGTTAACCAACTTGAGATGAGGACCATCTGGAACCCTCTCAAGGACCACTGGTGGAAAGTCATCAAACTAGTATGTCACAGGGACTTACCCCCAATCCAACCCTTGGTCCATTTTTACAGTCTTTGACCTTGACCTGGCCAGGAATCGAACCCCGACCTCCCAATCTCAGGGCGCACACTCACTCACAGTATCCTCGTGAAAGGGCTTGCAGATCTGCTATTTGCACAGAATTTCCCCCAACAGAATAGGGACACTAGGGTTCATATGGTCAATCTATTAGCTTTATAATTGGAAATGGAAATGGCGCACATCTGATCGATTTTATTCAAAACCAGGTCTGTCTCCTTAAAAAGAGATTGTTAAAATAAAAACGCAAAGGCTCTCTGGAGGTCTGCAAAAGCAATCACACCTCTCTAACCATGACACACACACACACACACACACACACACACACACACACACACACACACACACACACACACACACACACACACACACAACACACACACAACACACACACGTACACACACACACACACACACACCAACTCTCATCCCATTTTATGGGCCGGTGTCTGGAAAGCGTTACTTTGGGGGAAACCTGCGCCGCTGACATCTTAAACACAATTATAAGTACAGGCTGTTGCCAGAATTGAGCGGTGAGAGGGGAGCACGGAGTAGACTAGTGACCCAGAGGTGAACCAGACAAGGGGTCTGGTTAGAGACACAGCCCTGGGGAGAGGTCCGCCATGTGTCGGAAGACAGGGGGAGGGGGGAGAGGGGAGAGAGAGAGAGGGGGGGGGGGGGGGGGGGTGATGTGTTGCCAACTGCCAAAATCCAAAATGCACTAGAATGTAGAGCAGTGGGTTTTCAACCATTTTCAGACCAGGGCCCACTATTTATTCTGCATTTTAGCCACAGAGGACAACCATTTGATCTTGAGTTTAGTCTCTCGGACTAATTTAGGAGGAATAACTGGCAAAATGTTGGTCAAAATAGCAAATATGTAGATTCTTGATTAGGTCATTCAGATGTTTAAAAATATTTAAATATTGAGAACGTAAAAAATATCATTTTACGCTCTCAAGAGTTAGAAGTCTATAAGAGTCCATTTGGTTACCAATGGTTCTTTCTAGGAAGGAAGGAGGACTCTATCATAGGAAAGAAAATGGTGAAAAACGAGGGTTTTATCTCTGGCACCCGTCAACCAATTTCGCCCCAACTCACTAGCAAAAAAGCACTAGATTTAATTTCCACCAGGAATTTTTGACAAATTTTGGCGCTAGGGGAGGGGTCTCGACAAAAGCTAAATATAGCGACAAATGCGCCAAGTTGGCAACACTGGAGCAGAGGGAGGGAGAGACAGAGAGGTAGGAACTTGAAAGGGGAGGCTGTTCATTGTCTCGCTCTCTTGACTTTCTCTGCCCAGGTTAGGAGGCAAACAGGTGGCACACAGACACCCTCACCCATGTGCACCGTCCCTCTGGAGCATAGGGACTGGGCATGAGGCCACTCATCCTTGGCCACCATAAGCCTCTTCTTCCACAAAACAATTGAAAGGGAGGGATAGAAGAGAGAGAGAGGGGAGGAGGGGGAAACGGGGACCAGTGTTGCCAACTTGGCACATTTGTCACTATATTTAGCTTTTTTTTTTTCAGACCCCTCTAGTGCCAAAATTAGTGAAAAAACTCCTGGCAGAAAATCTAGTGCTTTGTGGTGAGTTGGGGCGCCAGAGATAAAACCCTTATTTTTCAACATTTTTCCTCCTATATTGGTCTGTTTTTCAACCAGTGGTCCCCAGGCTAAATGATGGACAGCTGGTGAACCAGATGTAACTCTTTGAGAGCGTAAAAATGAAACCAAATGGACCCTTGCGGGTCCATTTGGTTTCATTTTTACACCCTCACAAGAGTTAAAATATTCATCATGTGAATTAGCCCAACTTGGTCTACACAACTAGAGAATGTAGAAGATTAATGGTCAGTCATTTTGATCTGTCTGTTCCAGGCGAGCATCTAGCGCATTTGGAAGTGACACTAGTGCATTTTGGATTTTGGCAGTTGGCAACACTGACGGGGACTACTGCACTGAATAAAAAAGAAGGCACTGTAATAGATGCTCACCTAGAGAGCACCGGAGAAGCAGGAATCCAAGTATAATAGTAATTGAGAAGGAGGAGGAGGAGGAAGGAGGAAAAAACGAACAGGATTTGGAGGATTAAGAGAAACACAGTATGAGTGCCTCATCATAAGAGAGTTGAACCAGGAGACTGGACTTTCTGGAGGCATTTCTTTTCACTCAATGCAAACCTCTCTGTGACTTCCAACGCCCAGCAAAAAACATTAGTGTTTTTCAACCTTTTTTGATACCAGGGCGAACTATTTATTCAGCATTTGAGCCACAGACCAACATTTGAGGACACCCAACAGATCCAGAAACTAAAGATTGATTTTGGTTTTGTCCACAATACCGGATTTTCGCAAAGAAAAGAGGCAAAATGACCGTTGTCTTCTACATTCTCTAATTGTGTAGACTGCTTAAGTGGTGCTAATTTAGATGAACATTTTAATTCTCGAGAGCGTAAACATGAAACCAAATGGACCCGCAAGGGTCCATTTGGTTTCATGTTTACGCTCTCAAGAGTTTCATCTGGTTAACCAGGTGAAACGTTGGTTAAAAAGTGGGTTTTTGGGTAGGCCTAATGCAGAGGTAAGCTGTGTTTATCATAAGCGGAGGAAGTCTAAGTCATAAATGCTGTGCACATTATTGAATATAGTACTGTACAGATATGCTGGGGACCACTTGGAAGCCTCTCAAGGACCACTGGTGGTGCCCGGAACCACTGGTTGAAAACCCACTGATCTAGGAAAATCGCATAGGCAGACTGTACAGTACTCGACAGGCACTACTTCACCACAGCACTACAGTCTAGTGCAAAAAGAAAAACAACAGGAGTCATGCCATCTCATCCAAATGCCAGCAGCGCTGCGTATGGGAAGGTAGCACAGCACGGTGGAGTGCAGTCGCTCATGAATGATTCACCATCGCTGCATCGTTTGGAGCAGCAGCAGCAGCACAGACACCCAGAGCAATTGATCATTTGGAAACAGTATACGGAGATGAGCTCCAATCCAACCAAACCCAGCGGATGTATTTAAGGAACCCACAGCTCAATCAAGGGCGTCTGGCGAGGTTCTCGCGGGTTCAAGGCCCGCAAGAAAGAAGCTCTCAAGGTCACAATCAAGGTCGAGGTCTATTTTTTTGGGCAAGGTTTGGCCGAATTATCCATGACACGGTATATGCTACCCCAAAGGCATGATTATAAAGGTACAGTATTTATTATTATTTTATTTTTTTGCATTTTTTCCACTCTATGTTGCTTCTAAATTACTTTGATGCTGCAGCTGTTTCCCTGCAGACAGACACTTGCTTCGTCCCTGCAGGACAGTCCAGATTTTTGTAGTTGTCAACAAATCATAAAAACATAACATCCATCAGGCTAAGGACAGGCGGTGTTATTGTGTGAGTGGGAGGGGCGTTGTGTGGGAGTGAGGCAATGGTTTAGCCAATCACGGCAGTCTCCAGCAGGTTCATAATGAGCCAATAGAGTGGAGGTGAGGTGGGTTTGGTTCTGTTTTTAAACAAGTCTGTTTGCAAACAGTGTTTGTACATACTAAAGTTGCCTATTACCTTTAAAACACCACTTTATCTGTTTTCAACCGAATTGTTTTGTTGTTTTTGTCGATCTACCAGTGACATCATCCCGTGGGCAGGTTTGGTCACCTCCAACAAGATTTCAAATGCTTGACTTTCAATCAGGGAACAATGGATTCTAATAATAGCTTGCTAACTTTGCATACAATTCCTTGATAATTTCCAATCAAAGCGCATTTCGGCACAAGTGATTAGGCGAGGGATTTCTCAAAAGCGTAGGGAGTCAAAAAGCCAAAAAGAACTTGAGTAATAATTTCAAAGATGATTTATGAATCACTCTAGAAATCAGCATGATTGTTTTTTTGTTCTTTTCCCTCTCCCTCCTCTTTCTCCTGTCTGAGAGCAGAGGAGAAAAGCAGCTCATTTTGTTAAAGGTCACTATAATTTGCCACCGTCTCTCATGTTACTTGAAGCAGGGAAAGTGAGTTTTGGGGGGAAAATAGAGCCTATATACTCTAGGGTTAAAGCAGTCCTTGTAGGCATAGACACAGTATATATAAAGGCGTCTATGACGTAATTCAGTGGTGGCCATCTTGCTTTAGTCAGGCAGTCAATACAATAATACTGAATACTTATTATAAACGTTATCAACGTGGCTATGGATTAGGACGGTGGTTTTCAACCTTTTTCATACCATGGCCCACTATTTATTCAGAATCTGAGCCATGCACCACCATTTGAGGACATTTTAGCCCCACAGACCGCCAAAACTTCTTTTGCTTTTGTCAACAATTCCAGGCTGGATTTGGGGAAACAAAACAGTCAAACATACAGATCAAAATGACCATTAATCTTCTACATCCCCTAGTTGTGAAGATTTGGGCTTATTTTACATGATGAATATTTTAACTCTTGAGAGCGTAGCCTGGATTAGGACACTTATTCGTTTTTTTTTTTTTTTTTTTTTTTTTTTAGAAAAACATAAATGTATGCAGACATCTCTGACGTTTGTAAAAACCAAACTGTTTGAAAATTGAGCATGTTATAGGCTACTTATTTACAAAGTTCACGGCCATGTTGTGCGAAAAAAGCAAGATGGCCGCCATGTAACAACGTCACTCTCGATTGGCCAGCAGCACGGGCAAGCCATCTAGATTTCTTATGTCTATATGCTTGTAGGAATCAGTGTACTTCTAATGCATGCGTTGGCCACTCCTGCCCGGCAATTAAGCAAAGAAAGAGCCAGGGAAACGCAGTAACGGAGATGAAAAGACGACGACACACCTCTGAGCAGATGAAGGCAAACATCAGATGGAGGAAAGGCAAATATCAGATGGGGGAAAAGAGGCGCGAGGATTCTGCTCCCCGTGCGCAAAACTAACCACCTGCTCCTTTTCTGAATTACAGCCATTCTTTACTGTTTGAGATCGCTCAAGTGAGACCCAACTCCACTGGCTGGCAAACGGACTGAGGCTTCAACCTTCACCTTTTCTTTTCACTGGATTACACACTACAATCACTGCGTTTCACCTGCCACCAGCACTATCAATCTGACATTAAATGAATGAAAATGAACTGACACAAAGGGGTTATAAATGATGATTTAAGCCAAGAATTTAAAAGTAATAATAATAAAGTAATACATAAATTGTGCACAAAATCTGTGTTTGTAAACAATCTAACTCCACCTTACCTACACTCTATTGGCTCATTATGAAACTGCTTTCTGGAGACTGCCGCGCCGCGATTGGCTAAAGTGCCGCCCTCATCCCCACAACCCCTCCCCCCACCCACACACTAGCACCACCTTGTCATGAGCCTGATGAAAAGCATTTGTTGACAACAACAAAGTTCTGAACTGCAGAAGAGGAAAGGGCAAAACATATAGTTAGTATTTTGAGTTATGGCTATATAATACATTTAACTTGCGGTTGTATAATAATGCCCTGTGAGGGGCATCCAGCCCAGTAACCCAACATGGACATTGTGGCTACGATTGATTCAAACCATCGGTCGAGGTCGAGGCCAATTGAAGCCGATTCTCTAGCTTTTTATCCCCATCCCTTTGTATTGAGAGAAGTGAATCCGCTACACATGGCCACCATTACTAAAACCATCACCCAACCCCAGTGTATACGGAGGTCTCCTGCTCCACCTAATCACCACACACTCTGGTGCATTATAGGGCCAGGTCAGGAGACCGGGCAGCCCCAAGGAGGGTAGATTAGGTCTGCCAGGCTGTACATCTACTGGACATAATTGGGGCAAGAGTGGGAAGGCAGCGGGTTCTTATCAAAACAGCGATGGAGAAGGGAGCGGAGGGGGGTTCAAAAAATTACTAATGAATGCCACATGATGCCACTAAGGCGACCAGATCTAAACTGTTCATTTGAGCGGCAGAGGTATTGCATGTGTGAACATGCAATACAAGTGCCAATGCGTTTAGAAAATTATTAAAAGGGGAATTCCACCCATTTCCAACATTTTTTCTGAGAGCGTACAAATGCAACCATTCCATTTGTACGCTCTCAGAAAAAAAGAAGCATTTAAAGAAATCCATTAACATGGTGAAAATACATCTTGATGATGTCATCAAGATGTTTCACCATGTTAGTGGTTTTCTTCAGACCTCCATTTCTTGGAAACACAGAATGGAGGAAACGTTTTATCATGTCCACCCAACACATTGAAGGTACATCAATGACATAGTAAAATGTTGAAAATGGGTGGAGTTCCAATTTAAGGTTTAGGGCTAGGATTTCTATTCAATTACAGCAAAAGTAGCTGATCTCCAAGCTCAATACGTGTCACCCTGTGACGTGGGAATACTGGGGTTATTTTAACAGAGTTAAAACACATCACATATAGCAGGAAAAGATACAACAGAATGACAAATATTATAGGACATTTGAACCCTGAATTCAGTCACAATGTGGGACAGATAGGGGCTCAAGTTGTGGGACACCTGAAATGTCTTGAAAATGAGGGACTGTGTCCCACGCAAAGAGGGTCACACCTAGATGTCACACAAAAATATGTCGTATTGTCCCGAATATAAAACGGCCCTGGTTATAAGACGGCCCACATTTTTAAGACTCACTCGTGTAAAAAAAGAACATTGAATGTCAAATAATATAGTTCCCAAAAATAAGACTATTCCATTTTTTAGGCTATTTCCATTGAAAAAAAAACACCGTCTTTCAGGCCAATAGGGTAAGTAGATAAATACATTTGGAGGGAGAGAAAAACAAAAGATGAAAACAGAAGCTCTGAGAGTTCATCTGAGGAAACTCTGAATTGTGCAAATTGCTTTGCATGATTCCTATATCGCAGATGGGAGTTGTTTTCTGTCAGAGCTTTACTTTACTACAGACATTACCCTGTATTCTAAGATTACTTGGCGAACCGAACGCGGTAGGAACTCCTTTCATTCTTTTTGTCCATTATGCTTCTTTTTTTTTCTGCGGCAAACAACTATTTCAATGCAGAGAGGCTCGACGATCACGTTTCATTTCCGTGATTTTCAGAGGGGGCACAACAACAACGCGGCTATTGTTCCTTTGGGCGGAAATTACAGTATAACCGCAAGAGTAAGAAATGCTAATCAGCTTTAAGAACAGGGGTGGATGTAACATGTCCCATTTGGGGGGGCAAGAGAACATGTTTGAGGGGCAAGAGAAAATGGTATGGGGGCGGCTTCCTGCCGCCCCCATACCATTTTCGGTTACAGGACTTTTATTAGTCAAGTAAAGCATCAATAATAACAGTCAGTTGTTGTTGAAGTTGCAACAGACACGCAGCATGCATAAAGCTAAAGGTCTGATTCAGAGAGTTTTCTGTTTTCAATGATGAAATGCTGTTGGTTTAGTGGTGCCACAGCTGTAGTTAGTTAGTAGCAGTAGTAGTGGTTCAAATCATTGTAATTATAAGCACTTTAATTTATAAATATCTTGGGTTGTTTTGCATGGCATCGTGTTTGGGGGGGCAGACTGGGTATTTAGGGGGGCATTGCCCCCCCCCATGCCCATGCCTAGATCCGCCCCTGTTTACGAATGTAAGGAGAATCACCACAGCAGGCAGGGGGAACTTTGACATGCGATGCGTTGCACTAAGCACTGACATGTGCATTCCACCGACACTTTTTGATCCTGCGCGCAGGCATTTCTGTGCAGCTATGCAGGTATGCATATTAATGTCATGCCACAACCCTGGCACCACCAGTCGTCACACACACACACACACACACACACATTGTCTTACTGCACTGGGGAACAATGGAAACGTTATTTCATCCCTGTATATGTCCTGACATACACTGGAATGACAAATAAAGAACCTTGAACCTTTATATGGCATTTGAGCCACGGACCACCATTTGATGGCATTTTAGCCCCACAGACCCCAAAACTAAAGATTTATTTTGCTTTCTTCCACAATTCCAGGCTGGATTTTGTGAAACAAAACAGTCAAACATACAGACCAAAATGACCATTAATCTACTAGTTGTGCATACTTGGGCCCTTGCGGTCCATTTGCAGGTCCAATTGTTTTATTTTTTACATTCTCAGGAGTTACATCTGGCTAACCAACTTAGCCGGGGACCACCTGGAACCATCTCAAGACCACTGTTGAAAACCATTAGAATCTCTGAAAGGCTACTAAGGCGGGACTAAAGGCTCCACATGCTTGCTACTATTTGCTTCCCCCCTGCACATTTAAAGTCATGCATGGATTCATCTGGCATTCATTGTTTGGGGAGTTTTAGACTTTTAAAACAAGGAAAACCCACTGGGCTGGACTGCTGCTGCTTTTTGAGCGTCATGCATGGATAATGACAACAGCACTGCTATGTGGGTCTGTTTGGCATAGTAAAGCCCTATGTCAACCTTAGATGTCCTTCTCCTTGCTGTCTTCACTTCTGAGACACACCATTCACAGTAACTATGGAGCAGTGTCAGGGGCGGATCTAGGCATGGGGCATGGGGGGGGGGGGGGGGGCAATGCCCCCCTAAATGCCCAGTCCAGTCTGTCCCTGCACCAAACAAGACGGCATGCAAAACAACCCAAGATATTTCAAATTAAAATGCTTATATTTTAACTACTAACTACAGTTGTGGCACCACTAAACCAACAGCATTTCATCATTGAAAACAGAAAACTCTGAGTCAGACCTTTAGCTTTATGCATGCTGCGTGTCTGTTGCAACTTCAACAACAACTGATGTTATTATTGATGCTTTACTTGCCTAATAAAAGTCCTGTAACCGAAAATGGTATGGCGATGAAGCCGCTCCATACCATGTTTAATTCAATGCGCGCTTATACTGAATTCTGTTACAAAAAGTGTCATGCCCGAAGAAAAGGTAGAATTGTAGATAATCCATGTATTCGCTAGAAACTTAACTTGTGCCTCGATTTCCACTGTGCCCACTTGACCCGTATTCTATGTACTTACTTAGAAGTTATGCAAAGTATGTTTGTACTAGGCTACGCACAGTTTTTTAAAGGCCCAAGCACTGCACTAGTGCAAAGCCTAGTGAAATTAATTATTAACATTTTTTGTTGTTTTTGTTATGCCAGCATTATTGTTGTTTTTGAAGCAGTCTCTACTAATTGGAGAGAAAAGTGTTGAAAACGCACTGGTAATCAATGGTGGAGTCCGGGGACACTCAATCTGCTTTGAGGGGGTTACAAATAACTTGGAGTGTGTGTGCTTTTGGAACCAAATGGACCCATAAGGGTACTTTTGGTTCCACTCGTTGTTATGAGGAATCCTTGAATTAAAAACAAAACAAAAAAAAATGTTTGAGAAGCACTGGATTTAAAACTATTTTCATTTCCATTTGGCAGCGTCTGCAGCAGAGGCAGCCAGGTAGCTAGATTAATAGCTCTGGTGAGACAAACGTTGAATTTTAGTATTTTAATGAGCTGTTGGATGTGTCAAAATAAATACAGCTTTTTTACACTTAAATGTACTGTTTTTTGGAAGAAAATGATATATAATTGGGCCATAGGAGAGTGATGCTCAATGATCACTATCTAGGAGGAAGCAGGCCTGCGGCACGCCAACAAACATTAACAAATCAAAAAGAGCGTTGCCAATCTCTTTAAAAACTGCAATACTGGCACAGGATCCTTTTGAATACTCAAATGCAGTAGTTGCCTTGTTTAATGATCAACAAAACCATCTCCTTAATATCAGTGTTGGACAAAGAACTGAACTCGCAGTACTTAAATCACTGATACTGCAGATCTGGTACGTTTCGCTTTCCAGCTAACATGCAGGAGTGCTTTTAAAAAGAAATACTACTAATTATTCACAAAAATAAATGATACAGTAGCCTACACAACAATACCACAAACCACTTTTTTTTTTATTCGCAAATACAAACAATACAGTACAACAATACCACTAACCGCTAATCTTCACTAGGTTTGAAATAGGCCTTAAGAAAGTGGTTAATTCACAATTAAGTGGTAATTGTTTCTGAAACGCTGAAAACCAAAATCCACACTTTACGCTAGCCAGGGCTTTATTATGGTTAAATAATGGTCACAGACTTTTCATTGTGGTATAACAACACCAACGATTCAAACAAAGCAATTAAAGGGAATTCAACCCATTTTCGAGGTGTACCTTCGAGGTGTTGGGTGGACATGATAAAAAAAAAAGTTCCCCCCATTCTATGTTCCCAAGAAATGGAGGTCTGAAGAAAGCCGCTAACAATGGTGAAACATCTTGATGACATCATCAAGATGTATTTTCACCATGTTAATGGATTTCTATAGACTCTTCTTTTTCTGAGAGCGTACAAATGGAACCAAATGAACCCATTAGGGTTCATTTGGTTGCATTTGTACGCTCTCAGAAAAAAATTGAAAATGGGTGGAATCCCCCTTTAATCTTGGAATGGAAACCATTGTGTCTTTGTCTCTCTTCCTCTCTAAATGATTATTTATTTATTGCCCTGTAACACAACTTTCCTGACTACAACTGTAACTCAAACACAGCTAATTGTTTTTAATTGTCTATTGTCAGATAGCATGTCTTCCTGGAACATTGCATCTCGCATTACTTTTCACACAAGCACCCACTGATACACGCACAGATCAGTCTCTCCTCTCACTCACAGTGCAATTACCTCAGTTCTAATCACTCAATTACCTCATGTCTAGTGCTGCATCGGAGAATAGTTGGTGGGTTTAAAGCTCAGGTTCTGTTATTTTTAGAGCTGTCAATCGATTTAAAAAAATTATTCGCGATTAATCGCATGATTGCCTATAGTTAATCTTTGATTAATCACAATTTAATCGCATATTTTTATGAGTTCTAAATATATCTTAAATGAGTGTTTTTTCAAGAATATTCATATCAAGTCAATTATTTATTCTTCATTTGAGCCACAGACCACCATTTGATGACATTTATTTAGACCTCCAGACAGACTAAATTGAAGAATTTGTCAACAATTGATCATTGGGAGCGAACATGCACATTTTGTAGAAAGTTTTCTACATTCTCTAATTGTCTAGACTTATTTTAAAGTAACTTAACTGATGCAGTTATTTAACAATTATTCACCTGCATTTGGTGAAATTGAACCAAATAGACTCACCTGGCCTTTGGTTTTACTGTGAGTTAATCTCGCACTAAAAAAAATTAATTGAGTTAACTCAAGGCTGAGTTAACTCACGATTAACTAGTTAATGCTGACAGCCTTAGTTATTTTATCCCACGATTTTGTAACCAATTTTTCACCCAAGTGCCAGTTCCTAATGTGCTACTGCTCTACACAACGTCCGCCAACCTGGGGAGGCAGCAGACTTACCTCATGCTTCCTTCAATGCATGAGTGGGTATCTACCCTATCAGGTTCAATGATGTTGATTAACAAACAAAGAGGTCGCTTCTTTCAATCTTTCCATCGTGATTTTGCCTGGCAATTTAGCTTTACGAATGGCACAGCACGAAGACAAAAAAAGACAAGTGCTGTTCACATTTTGTGAAAAATGCTAGTGTACAGTGTTAGCTTTACTACAGCACATTAGCAACCGAAGTTATCAATAAAATTTGTAGCACTAATCAGTGGTATGATGCAAATTAAATCCTTCAAAGGGAATTCCACCCATTTTTCAACCAAATGGACCCTAGCGGGTCCATTTGGTTCCATTCGTACCCTCTCAGGAAAAAGGGGTCTGAAAGAAAAATCATTAAAATGGTGATGTCATCCGATGTATTTCACCATGTTAATGATTTTTTTTCCAGACCTCCGTTTTCAGGAAATACGGAATTGGGGGAACTTTTTTTTATCATGTCCACACAACATCTCTAAGGTATATTAATGACACATTAAAATGTTGAAAATGAGTGCAGTTCCGCTTTAAATCGCCATACCACAAGTACAACATAACGTACCGACGATAAGACATCTCAGCAGCGTGATAGTTGACTGATAGTGACATCACTCACTGCTTGTCGGCAAAGTTGAGAACAGATCGGTCAGCATGTACAATGAGAGACACGCCGAAGTCACACTCTGGGGAGAATACACTTTAGTTTTTGTCACGTCTCATATCACCATTGGAACTCAGATTGCTTTATTCACACCTCACATTATTTTCACCAGAACACACAGCAGCAGCAGCAGCAGCTTTATTATGAACTGCTACTTTCATCACCTACTGGTACTACTGGATGTAGGAAAGCCTGCATGGCAACAGACTGGGAAGTGGTAAGTGGTAAAAAAAAAAAATAAAAAAAAAAAAGCACCAGCTCTAAGCATAAAGAGTTGGTTTAAAACAGCGGTTTTCAACCTTTTTGATCCCAAGGCCCACCAGTTATTCAGCCTTTGAGACGCGGACCACCATTTGAGGATATTTTAGCTGCCACAGACCCCAAAATTAAATATTTCTCTTGCTTTTGCTTTTGTGCACAATTCCAGGCTGGATTTGGGGGAAACAAAACAGTCAAACCTACAGATCAAAATGACCAATAATCTTCTAGTTGTGTAGACTTGGG
>CM076986.1:6489931-6624931 GCA_039105355.1 Benthosema pterotum
GATGCCATGCAAAACAACCCAAGATATTTCAAATTAAAGTGCTTATATTTAAAATGATTTGAAACACTACTACTGCTACTAACTAACTACAGCTGTGTCACCACTAAACCAACAGCATTTCATCATTGAAAACAGAAAACTCTCCGAGTCAGACCTTTAGCTTTATGCATGCTGCGTGTCTGTTGCAACTTCAACATCAACTGATGTTATTATTGATGCTTTACTTGACTAATAAAAGTCCTGTCCGAAGCGATACGGGCGATGAAGCCGCCCCCATACCATTTTCTCTTGCCGCTCCAACATGTTCCCTTTGGCCCCCCAAATGGGACATGTTACATCCGCCCCTGGAGTCAGGGAGAGAAAAGGAAGCCTTGTTGTGCCATAGCCTATCTCCTGTTTCTGTAGCGTGAGGCAGCTTGATGTACAAGTACATCCCCTGGACATGACAATAGTACAGTGGTTTTCAACCTTTTTGATACCAGGGCACACCATTTATTCAACATTTGAGCCATGGACCACCATTTGATGACATCTTAGCCCCACAAAGTCCCAAGACTAAAGATTTATTTTTGCTTTTGTCTACAATACCAGGCTGGATTTGGGAAAGAAAACAGGTAAACCATAGGCTAAGCTATACAGATCAAAATGACCGTTAATCTTCTACATTCTCTAGTTGCGTAGACTTGGGCTAATTCAGATGATCTTAACTCTTGAGAGTGTAAAAATGAAACCAAATGGACCCGCAAGGGTCCATTTGGTTTCATTTTTACGTTCTCAAGAGTTACACCTGGTTAACCAACTTGAGATGAGGACCATCTGGAACCCTCTCAAGGACCACTGGTGGAAAGTCATCACGCTAGTATGTCACAGGGACTTACCCCCAATCCAACCCTTGATCCCGAGTGCCAAGCAGGGAGTGTACCATTTTGACAGTCTTTGACCTTGACCTGGCCAGGAATCGAACCTCCGACCTCCCGATCTCAGGGCGTAGACTCTAACCGCAAGGCAGATGAATTGGTACACAATTCACAGTATCCTCGTGAAAGGGCTTGCAGATCTGCTATTTGCACAGAATTTCCCCCAACAGAATAGGGACACTAGGGTTCATATGGTCAATCTATTAGCTTTATAATTGGAAATGGAAATGGCGCACATCTGATCGATTTTATTCAAAACCAGGTCTGTCTCCTTTAAAAGAGATTGTTAAAATAAAAAAAACAAAGACTCTCTGGAGGTCTGCAAAAGCAATCACACTTCTCTAACCATGACACACACGCACACGCACACGCACACACACACACACACACACACACACACACACACACACACACACACACACACACACGCACACGCACACACACACGCACACGCACACGCACACACCACTCTCATCCCATTTTATGGGCCGGTGTCTGGAAAGCGTTACTTTGGGGGAAACCTGCGCCGCTGACATCTTAAACACAATTATAAGTACAGGCTGTTGCCAGAATTGAGCGGTGAGAGGGGAGCACGGAGTAGACTAGTGACCCAGAGGTGAACCAGACAAGGGGTCTGGTTAGAGACACAGCCCTGGGGAGAGGTCCGCCATGTGTCGGAAGACAGGGGGAGGGAGGGGGGGAGGGAGAGAGAGAGAGAGAGAGAGGAGAGAGAGAGAGAGAGAGAGAGAGAGAGAGAGAGAGAGTGAGAGAGAGAGAGAGTGTTGCCAACTGCCAAAATCCAAAATGCACTATAGTGGCACTTCCAAAATGCACTAGAGCAGTGGTTTTCAGCCATTTTCATACCAGGGCGCACTATGTATTCTGCATTTTAGTCACGGACCACTATTTGATGTTGAGTTTAGTCGGACTAATTTAGGACAGATAACTGTCAAAATGCTGGTCAAAATAGCATTTCTTCTACATTTTCTAAATGGGTAGATTCTTGAAAATTAGGTAATTCAAGTGTTACAAATACAAGTTAACTCTTGAGAGCGTAAAATGGTCTTTCTAGGAAGGAAGGAGGACTCTATCATAGGAGGAAAATGGTGAAAAACAAGGGTTTTAACTCTGGCACCCGTCAACCAATTTCGCCCCAACTCACTTGCAAAAAAGCACTAGATTTTCTGCCAGGAGTTTTTCCACTAAATTTGGCTCTAGGGGGGTCTGGAAAAAAAGAAAAAATATAGCAACAAATGCTCCAAGTTGGCAACACTGTGGGAGGGAGGGAAAGAGAGAGAAACAGAGAGAGAGGTAGGAACTAGAAAGGGAGGCTGTTCATTGTCTCGCTCTCTTGACTTTCTCTGCCCAGGTTAGGAGGCAAACAGGTGGCACACAGACACCCTCACCCATGTGCACCGTCCCTCTGGAGCATAGGGACTGGGCATGAGGCCACTCATCCTTGGCCACCATAAGCCTCTTCTTCCACAAAACAATTGAAAGGGAGGGATAGAAGAGAGAGAGGGGGGGAAACAGGGACCAGTGTTGCCAACCTGGCACATTTGTTCACTATATTTAGCTTTTTTTCAGACCCCCCTATAAGTGCCAAAATTAGTGAAAAACTCCTAGCGGAAAATCTAGTGCTTTTTTACTGGTGAGTTGGGGCGAAATTGATTGACAGGCACCAGAGATAAAACCCTCATTTTTCCTCCTATGATAGTGGTTTTCAACCAGTGGTCCCCAGGCTAAATGATGGACAGCTGGTTAACCAGATGTAACTCTTTGAGAGCGTAAAAATGAAACCAAATGGACCCTTGCGGATCCATTTTTTGCACCCTCAAGAGTTACAATATTCATCATGTGAATTAGCCCAACTTAGTCTACACAAGTAGAGAATGTAGAAGATTAATGGCCATTTTGATCTGCCTGTTCCAGGCGAGCATCTAGCGCATTCTAGCGCATTTTGGAAGTGCCACTAGTGCATTTTGGATTTTGGCAGTTGGCAACACTGACAGGGACTATACTGCACTGAATAAAAAGAAGGCAGTGTAATAGATGCTCACCTAGAGAGCACCGGAGAAGCAGGAATCCAAGTATAATAGTAATTGAGAAGGAGGAGGAGGAGGAGAAGGAGGAGAAGGAGGAAAAAAACGAACAGGATTTGGAGGATTAAGAGAAACACAGTATGAGTGCCTCATCATAAGAGAGTTGAACCAGGAGACTGGACTTTCTGGAGGCATTTCTTTTCACTCAATGCAAACCTCTCTGTGACTTCCAGCAAACGCCCAGCGAAAAACATTAAAAATAAACATATAGGACAGTGTTTTTCAACCTTTTTTGATACCAGGGCGAACTATTTATTCAGCATTTGAGCCACAGACCAACATTTGAGGACACCCAACAGATCAAGAAACTAAAGATTGATTTTGGTTTTGTCCACAATACCGGATTTTCGCAAGGAAAAGAGGCAAAATGACCGTTGTCTTCTACATTCTCTAATTGTGTAGACTGCTTAAGTGGTGCTAATTTAGATGATGAACATTTTAACTCTTGAGAGCGTAAACATGAAACCAAATGGACCCGCAAGGGTCCATTTGGTTTCATGTTTACGCTCTCAAGAGTTTCATCTGGTTAACCAGGTGAAACGTTGGTTAAAAAGTGGGTTTTTTGGGTAGGCCTAATGCAGAGGTAAGCTGTGTTTATCGTCAGCGGAGGAATATATGTCAGAAATGCTGTGCACATTGAATATAGTACTGTACAGATATGCTGGGGACCACTTGGAAGCCTCTCAAGGACCACTGGTGGTGCCCGGACCACTGGTTGAAAACCCACTGATATAGGAAATCGCATAGGCAGACTGTACAGTACTCGACAGGCACTACTTCACCACAGCACTACAGTCTAGTGCAAAAGAAAAAACCAACAGGAGTCATGCCATCTCATCCAAATGCCAGCAGCGCTGCGTATGGGAAGGTAGCACAGCACGGTGGAGTGCAGTCGCTCATGAATGATTCACCATCGCTGCATCGTTTGGAGCAGCAGCAGCAGCACAGACACCCAGAGCAATTGATCATTTGGAAACGGTATACGGAGATGAGATGCTCCAATCCAACCGAACCCAGCGGATGTATTTCGACTATGTTTAAAGGAACCCACAGCTCAATCAAGGGCGTCTGGCGAGGTTTCTCGCGGGTTCGAAAGAAGCTCAATGTCACAATCAAGGTCGAAGTCTATTTTTTGGCAAGGTTTGGCCGAATTATCCATGACACGGTATATGCTACCCCAAAGGCATGATTAAAGGTAAAGATATACAGTATTTATTTATTTATTTATTTTTTATTTATTTTGCATTTTTTCTCCACTATGTTGCTTCTACTTTGATGCTGCAGCTGTTTCCTGCAGGCAGACACTTGCTTTCGTCCCTGCAGACAGTCCAGATTTTTGTTGTTGTCAACAAATCATAAAAAACAAAACATCCATCAGGCTCAGGACAGGCGGTGTTAATGTGTGAGTGGGAGGGGCGTTGTGTGGAGTGAGGCAATGATTTAGCCAATCACAGCAGTCTCCAGCAGGTTCATAATGAGCCAATAGAGTTGGAGGTGAGGTGGAGTTAGATTCTGTTTTTAAACAGATCTGTTTACAAACACAGTGTTTGTACACACTAAAGTTGCCTATTACCTTTAAAACACCACTTTATCTGTTTTCAACCAAATTTATTTTTGTTGTTTTTGTCGATCTACCAGTGACATCATCAGTGGGCAGGTTTGGTCACTTCCAACAAGATTTCAAATGCTTGACTTTCAATCAGGGAACAATGGATTCTAATAATAGTTTGCTAACTTTGCATACGATTTCCATGATAATTTCCAATCAAAGCTTATTTCGGCACAAGTGATTAGCCGAGGGATTTCTCAAAAGCGTAGGTAGTCAAAAGCCAAAAAGAACTTGAGCAATAATTTCAAAGATGATTTATGAATCACTCTAGAAATCAGCATGATTGTTTTTCTGTTCTTTCCCCCCTCCCTCCTCTTTCTCCTGTCTGAGAGCAGAGGAGAAAAGCAGCTCATTTTGTTAAAGGTCACTATAATTTGCCACCGTCTCTCATGTTACTTGAAGCAGGGAAAGTGAGTTTTGGGGGGAAAATAGAGCCTATATACTCTAGGGTTAAAGCAGTCCTTGTAGGCATAGACACAGTATATATAAAGGCTAGGTGTCTATGACGCAGTTCAGTGGTGGCCATCTTGCTTTAGTCAGGCAGTCAATACTGAATACTTATTATAAACGTGATCAACGTGGCTATGGATTAGGACGGTGGTTTTCAACCTTTTTCATACCATGGCCCACTATTTATTCAGAATCTGAGCCATGCACCACCATTCGAGGACATTTTAGCCCCATAGACCGCCAAAACTCCTTTTGCTTTTGTCAACAATTCCAGGCTGGATTTGGGGAAACAAAACAGTCAAACATACAGATCAAAATGACCATTAATCTTCTACATCCCCTAGTTGTGAAGATTTGGGCTTATTTTACATGATGAATATTTTAACTCTTGAGAGCGTAGGACTGGATTAGGACACTTATTCGCTTTTTTTTTTTTTTTTTTTTTTTTTTTTAGAAAAACCTCATATTAAGGCATCAATGTATGCAGACATCTCTGACGTTTGTAAAAACCAAACTGTTTGAAAATTGAGCATGTTATACTTCACGGCCATGGACACCATATGTTGTGCGGAAAAAAAAGCAAGATGGCCGCCATGTAACAACGTCACTCTCGATTGGCCAGCAGCACGGGCAAGCCATCTAGATTCCTTATGTCTATATGCTTGTAGGAATCAGCTTCTAATGCATGCGTTGGCTACTCCTGCCCCGGCAATTAAGCAAAGAAAGAGCCAGGGAAACGCAGTAACGGAGATGAAAAGACGACGACACACCTCTGAGCAGATGAAGGCAAACATCAGATGGAGGAAAGGCAAATATCAGACGGGGGGAAAAGAGGCGCGAGGATTCTGCTCCCCGTGCGCAAAACTAACCACCTGCTCCTTTTTCTGAATTACAGCCATTCTTTACTGTTTGAGATCGCTCAAGTGAGACCCAACTCCACTGGCTGGCAAACGGACTGAGGCTTCAACCTTCACCTTTTTCTTTTCACTGGATTACACTACAATCACTGCGTTTCACCTGCCACCAGCACTATCAATCTGACATTAAATGAATGAAAATGAACTGACAAAGGGGTTATAAATGATGATTTAAGCCAAGAATTTAAAAGTAATAATAATAAAGTAAATACTTTTGGATTGCTTAAAGGTAATATACTGTAGGCAACCTTATTGTGCACAAAATCTGTGTTTGTAAACAATCTGACTCCACCTTACCTACACTCTATAGAGCTGCGCAGTGATGAAACTGCTTTCTGGAGACTGCTGCGCTGCGATTGGCTAAAGTGCCGCCCTCATCCCCACAACCCCTCCCCCCACCCACACACTAGCACCACCTTGTCATGAGCCTGATGAAAAGCATTTGTTGACAACAACAAAGTTCTGAACTGCAGAAGAGGAAAGGGCAAAACATATAGTTAGTATTTTGAGTTATGGCTATATAATACATTTAACTTGCGGTTGTATAATAATGCCCTGTGAGGGGCATCCAGCCCAGTAACCCAACATGGACATTGTGGCTACGATTGATTCAAACCATCGGTCGAGGTCGAGGCCAATTGAAGCCGATTCTCTAGCTTTTTATCTCCATCCCTTTGAGAGAAGTGAATCCGCTACACATGGCCACCATTACTAAAACCATCACCCAACCCGAGTGTATACAGTAGGTCTCCTGCTCCACCTAATCACCACACACTCTGGTGCATTATAGGGCCAGGTCAGGAGACCTGGGCAGCCCCAAGGAGGGTAGATTAGGCCTGCCAGGCTGTACATCTACTGGACGTAATTGGGGCAAGAGTGGGAAGGCAGCGGGTTCTTATCAAAACTAGCGATGGAGAAGAAGCGTCTAAAGAAATCCATTAACATGGTGAAAATACATCTTGATGATGTCATCGAGATGTTTCACCATGTTAGTGGTTTTCTTCAGACCTCCATTTCTTGGAAACACAGAATGGAGGAAACGTTTTATCATGTCCACCCAACACATTGAAGGTACATCAATGACATAGTAAAATGTTGAAAATGGGTGGAGTTCCAATTTAAGGTTTAGGGCTAGGATTTCTATTCAATTACAGCAAAAGTAGCTGATCTCCAAGCTCAATACGTGTCACCCTGTGACGTGGGAATACTGGGGTTATTTTAACAGAGTTAAAACACATCACATATAGCAGGAAAAGATACAACAGAATGACAAATATTATAGGACATTTGAACCCTGAATTCAGTCACAATGTGGGACAGATAGGGGCTCAAGTTGTGGGACACCTGAAATGTCTTGAAAATGAGGGACTGTGTCCCACGCAAAGAGGGTCACCCTAGATGTCACACAAAAATATACCGTATTGTCCCGAATATAAAACGGCCCTGGTTATAAGACGGCCCACATTTTTAAGACTCACGTGTGTAAAAAGAACATTGAATGTCAAATAATATAGTTCCCAAAAACACGACGATTCCATTTTTTAGGCTATTTCCATTGAAAAAAAAACACCGTCTTTCAGGCCAATAGGGTAAGTAAATAAATACATTTGGAGGGAGAGAAAAACAAAAGATGAAAAAGAAGCTCTGAGTTCATCTGAGGAAACTCTGAATTGTGCAAATTGCTTTGCATGATTCCTATATGGCAGATGGGGAGTTGTTTTCTGTCAGAGCTTTACTTTACTACAGACATTACCCTGTATTCTAAGATTACTTGGCGAACCGAACGCGGTAGGAACTCCTTTCATTCTTTTTGTCCATTATGCCTTTTTTCTGCGGCAAACAACTATTTCAATGCAGAGGCTCAACGATCACGTTTCATTTCCGTGATTTTCAGAGAGGGCCACAACAACAACGCGGCTATTGTTCCTTTGGGGCGGAAATTACAGTATAACCGCAAGAGTAAGAAATGCTAATCAGCTTTACCAATGTAAGGAGAATCACCACAGCAGGCAGGGGGAACTTTGACATGCAATGCATTGCACTAAGCACTGACATGTGCATTCCACTGACACTTTTTGATCCTGCACACAGGCATTTCTGTGCTATGCAGGTATGCATATTAATATCATGCCACAACCCTGGCACCACAGTCGTCCAGGGGCAGATCTAGGCATGGGCATGGGGGCAATGCCCCCCCTAAATGCCCAGTCTGCCCCACCAAACATGATGGCATGCAAAACAACTCACAAGGGTCCATTTGGTTCATTTTTACATTCTCAAGAGTTACATCTGGTTAACCAACTTTTTATCTGGTTAACCAACTTGGGGACCGCTGGGGGCCACTTGGAACTAGAGTTCTCAAACTCTGCCCGAACCCGACCAGGCCCGCCCGGCCCGACCCGACATTTTAGTGCCGGGCTCGGGCTTAAAATGTTTGCAGATCAGTAGGGCCGGGTCGGGCTTAGGGCTGTGTATTTCATGAAGTCTCATGAAGATGGTGCTGATTGGCATTTTCACTTTTACTCTGTGTAGATTGCTTAAGTTCTACCTAAACCCGACCAGGCCTGACATTGTAGGGCCGGGTCGGGCCTAAAAAACTATGCTAGTTGGTCGGGCCGGGCTTTGGGCCTGATCAGTTAGAGCCCACTTAGGGCCGGGCCTCAATTTTCAGGCCCGTTGAGAACTCTACTTGGAACCCTCTCAAGGACCACTGGTGGTCCCCGGACCACTGGTTGAAAACCACTGCACTTATCCATTAGAATTTCTGTAAGGCTACTAAGGCTCCACATGCTTGCTACTATTTGCTTCCCCCCTGCACATTTAAAGTCATGCATGGATTCATCTGGCATTCATTGTTTGGGGGAGTTGTACTTTTAAAACAAGGGAAACCCACTGGGCTGGACTGCTGCTGCTTTTTGAGCGTCATGCATGGATAATGACAACAGCACTGCTATGTGGGTCTGTTTGGCATAGTAAAGCCCTATGTCAACCTTGGATGTCCCCCTCCCTGCTGTCTTCACATCTGAGACACACGACTCACAATAACTATGGAGCAGTGTCAGGGGCGGATCTAGGCATGGGCATGGGGGGGGGCCCTAAATGCCCAGTCCAGTCTGTCCCTGCACCAAACAAGATGGCATGCAAAACAACCCAAGATATTTCAAATTAAAGTGCTTACATTTAAAATGATTTGAAACACTACTACTGCTACTAACTAACTAACTACAGTTGTGGTAACACTAAACCAACAGCATTTCATCATTGAAAACAGAAAACTCTCTGAGTCAGACCTTTAGCTTTATGCATGCTGCGTGTCTGTTGCAACTTCAACAACAACTGATGTTATTATTGATGCTTTACTTGCCTAATAAAAGTCCTGTAACCGAAAATGGTAGGGCGATGAAGCCGCTCCATACCATGTTTAATTCAATGCGCGCTTATACTGAATTCTGTTCAGTATAACAGAAAGTGTCATGCCCGAACAAAAGAAAAGGTAGAATTGTAGATAATTGTAGATAATCCATAAATTCGCTAGAAACTTAACTTGTGCCTCGATTTCCACTGTGCCCACTTGACCCGTATTCTATGTACTTACTTAGAAGTTATGCAAAGTATGTTTGTACTAGGCTACGCACAGTTTTTTAAAGGCCCAAGCACTGCACTAGTGCAAAGCCTAGTGAAATTAATTATTAACATTTTTTGTTGTTTTTGTTATGCCAGCATTATTGTTGTTTTTGAAGCAGTCTCTACTAATTGGAGAGAAAAGTGTTGAAACGCACTGGTAATCAATGGTGGAGTCCGGGGACACTCAATCTGCTTTGAGGGGGTTACAAATAACTTGGAGTGTGTGTGCTTTGGAACCAAATGGATCCATAAGGGTACTTTTGGTTCCACTCGTTGTTATGAGGATCCTTGAATTAAAACAAAAAAATGTTTGAGAAGCACTGGTTTAAAAAATATTTTCATTTCCATTTGGCAGCGACTGCAGCAGAGACAGCCAGGTAGCTAGATTAATAGCTCTGGTGAGACAAACATTGAATTTTAGTATTTTAATGAGCTGTTGGATGTGTCAAAATAAATACAGCTTTTTAACACTTAAATGTACTGTTTTTTGGAAGAAAACGATATATAATTGGGCCATAGGAGAGTGATGCTCAATGATCACTATCTAGGAGGAAGCAGGCCTGCGGCACGCAACAAACAATAACAAATCCAAAAAAAAGATGTTGCCAATCTCTTTAAAAACTGCAATACTGGCACAGGATCCTTTTGAATACCCAATGCAGTAGTTGCCTTGTTTAATGATCAACGAAACATCTCCTTAACAGATTTTTGTGCCGTTGAAATAGATCTACGTCTCCGGTTTTCATTATGAAATATAGTTACGACTGATGCCTCTTACGTTGAGCTACGTCTCTCTACGTTGCTTACCGTCGCTGGTTTGATACGATCCCATAGAGTAATAAAATAATAGAGAACGGACTCGAGCGACAGCCCCGCCCCCTTGCCGTTCATTTCAATACAAGTTGCTCATTGGCGCTTTGAAGCACCCGGAAGACCGCCGGAAGTGCGCCTATTTCCGCATTTGACCACCAAAATTTGGTGGTCAAATGCGGAAGTATTTCTCCATGAACGCGCCCGACGCAAGGGATTATGGGAACCATGAACGAGCGCCGTCACGAACGAGGAATGGAAAAAAAACATCAAAAAGCATCAAAAACAAGCTTGTGGGTTTGCATTGAGCTTATTATCTGTCATAAATACATCCGTTGTGTTTTGAGAGGTAGTATATGACGTGAGGAGCGCTGGTTTATTCAGAAAATAACTTAAAAACAAACTGCCCTGTCCGCGTGCACAAAGCAAACCAGCGTGCGTGCTCTCCGGCGGTCGTGCATGAATTCCACCCGCCAGCAGTACCAGACTTGACCACCAGGCCCCCCCTGCTTCAAGCCTGGAGCCACTGACTGGCGGTGTGTACGATCCCCATGCTAACAGCAGCGTGCCCGCGACCGCATATTCCATTGACGGACCATAATAAGGGACGGACCAACCGAAACCGGAAGTGTGTGTCGCCAACTAACTTGTCCGTCGGGAAACATGGACCGAAATATGAAATATGACTTTTAGATGAAAATCGCAGGCACTGGCTACCTCAAAAAATATGAAAAAGGGCTGGCACTGGGTGTGTTAATATCAGTGTTGGACAAAGAACTGAACTCCAGTACTTAAATCTCTGATACTGCAGATCTGGTACGTTTCGCTTTCCAGCTAACATGCAGGAGTGCTTTTAAAAAGAAATACTACTAATTATTCACAAAAATAAATGATACAGTAGCCTACACAACAATACCACAAACCACTTTTTTTTTATTCGCAAATACAAACAATACAGCGCAACAATACCACAAACCGCTAATCTTCACTAGGTTTGAGATAGGCCTTAAGAAAGTGGTTAATTCACAATTAAGTTGTAATTTGTTTCTGAAACGCTGAAAACCAAAATCCACACTTTACGCTAGCCAGGGCTTTATTATGGTTAAATAATGGTCACAGACTTTTCATTGTGGTATAACAACACCAACGATTCAAACAAAGCAATTAAAGGGGAATTCTACCCATTTTCGAGGTGTACCTTCGAGGTGTTGGGTGGACATGATAAAAAAAAGTTCCCCCCATTCTGTGTTCCCAAGAAATGGAGGTCTGAAGAAAGCCGCTAACATGGTGAAACATCTTGATCATTAAGATGTATTTTCACCATGTTAATGGATTTCTTTAGACGCTTCTTTTTTCTGAGAGCGTACAAATGGAACCAAATGAACCCGTTAGGGTTCATTTGGTTGCATTTGTACGCTCTCAGAAAAAAAAAATGAAAATGGGTGGAACCCCCCTTTAATCTTGGAATGGAAACCATTGTGTCTTTGTCTCTCTTCCTCTCTAAATGATCATTTATTTATTGCCCCGTAACACAACTTTCCTGACTACAACTGTAACTCAAACACAGCTAATTGTTTTTAATTGTCTATTGTCAGATAGCATGTCTTCCTGGAACGTTGCATCTCGCATTACTTTTCACACAAGCACCCACTGATACACGCACAGATCAGTCTCTCCTCTCACTCACAGTGCTATTACCTCAGTTCTAATCACTCAATTACCTTATCTCCATTGCTACATCTGAGAATAGTTGTGGGTTTAAATCTCTTATTTTCTAAATTTCTTTATTTATCCCACGATTTTGTAACCCATTTTTCACCCAGTGCCAATTCCTAATGTGATCCTGGGCTCTACACATCCTTCGCCAACCTGGGGAGGCAGCGGACTGGCCTCATGCTTCCTTCAGTGCATGAGGAGTCCAAGCTGCCTTCTTTTCACCCGACAGAGCGGAGTTTCCCTGGTTGGACGTAGTGCGTGGAAGGAAAACGTTTATTCCAACCAGTTCCTGTCCCCTCCATCAGGGGGAGGCAGTTTAGAGTCCAGGATTACACCATTTTTTGTGAGGGTATCTACCTTCTCAGGTTCAATGATTATGATTAACAAAAAAGAGGTTGCTGCTTCTGATCTCTCCATTATGATTTTGCTTGGCGGTTCACAAATGACACACCACAAAGACAAAAAAAAAAGTACTGTTCACATTTTGTGAAAAATTCTAGGTACAGTGCTAGTTCTGCTACAGCACATTAACAACCAAAGTTACCAACAAAACTGTAACACTAATCAGTGGTATGATGCAAATTTAAATCCTTAAATGTTATCCTTAAAGGGAACTCCACCCATTTTCAACATTTTTTTCTGAGAGCGTACAAGTGCAACCAAATGAACCCTGACGGGTTCATTTGGTTCCATTTGTACGCTCTCAGAAAAAAAGAAGCGTCTAAAGAAATCCATTACCATGGTGAAAATACATCTTGATGATGTCATCAAGATGTTTCACCATGTTAGTGGTTTTCTTCAGACCTCCATTTCTTGGGAACACAGAATGGGGGGAACTTTTTATCATGTGCACCCAGCACCTCTAGGGTTACTGATGAAATATTAGAATGTTGAAAACCATACCACAAGTACAACATAACGTATCGACGATAAGACATCTCAGCAGTGTGATAGTTGACTGATAGTGACATCACTACTTGTCGGCAAAGTTGAGAACAGATCGGTCAGCATGTACAATGAGAGACACGGCGGAGTCACACTCTGGGGAGAATACACTTTAGTTTTTGTCACGTCTCATATCACCATTGGAACTCAGATGTGCTTTATCGCACCTCACATTATTTTCACTAGAACGCACAGCAGCAGCAGCCTGATTATGAACTGCTACTTTCATCACCTACTGGTACTACTGGATGAAGAAAAGCCTGCATGGCAACAGACTGGGAAGTGGTAAGAGGTAAAAAAAAAGAAAAAAAAGAAAAAAGAAAACACCAAAGCATAAAGAGTTGGTAAACCATGGTGTCTGTCTAAGATTTGCACCACGTAAAGAGATTCATAGCGCGCCACTTTAAAACATAGCATAATGCTTAGTTTTATCAACCTTTTTGATCCCAAGGCCCACCAGTTATTCAGCCTTTGAGCCGCGGACCACCATTTGAGGATATTTTAGCTGCCACAGACCCCAAAATTAAATATTTCTCTTGCTTTTGTCCACAATTCCAGGCTGGATTTGGGGGAAACAAAACAGTCAAACCTACAAATGAAAATGACCACCATTAATCTTCTAGTTGTGTAGACTTGGGGCTAATTCAGATGCTGGATATTTTAACTCTTGAGAGTGTAAAAATGAAACCAAATGGACCCGCCAGGGTCCATTTGGTTTTATTTTTACGTTCTCAAGAGTTACATCTGGTTAACCAACTTAGCTGGGACCATCTGGAACCCTCTCAGGGACCACTGGTCCCTGAGAGTGGTCCGGGGACCAAAAAAAAAAAAAAAATAACCCTAACACAAAACAAATAAACACAAAAATAAATAAGCAAGAATAATTTCAGACGTCTAAGTTAATTTCCTTTGCTTGTAGATTGTTATTATACATTACAAAAGATTAATGACTTCATTTTGTCCCTTTTGAAATCATCTTCAGAAGATTGTATAAATTTGGGATAGCCTGCACAATGAGTATGCTTTGATGTTAATACTTTGATACATAAAACGTTGAAAATCTATTTTCAAAAAGACGAAATGAAGTCATTAATGTGCGTTTTGTAATTGGCAATAACGATATACGAGCAAGCGTATAGATACTATTATGCCTGAGATTGTTCTTGCTTATTTATTTTGTCTTCATTTGTTTCGGTTTTCAAACCTTATGCAGTTGTATTTTTGTTATAAAAAGAAAGAGGTTAACTTCCTATTAGATTTTAGTATTTAAAGATTTTGATCCACAGATCCAGTCCAGGTTACTAATAGAGTGACTGAGAGCTACCGTATACATCAATGAGGAGCATGTTTTGAATTACCGTAATTTCCGGACTATAAGCCGCTACTTTTTTCACATGCTTTGGACCCTGCGGCTTATACAATGGTGCGGCCAATCTATGGATTTTTACATTTTTTTTTTTTTTTTTTTTTTTTTTTTTTTACAGGGGTTTTCAACAGGTGGTCCCTGAGAGGGTTCCAGGTGGACTAAATGATGGAAAGTTGGTTAACCAGATGTAACTCCTTGTAAAAATGAAAAATGTAAAAATGAAACCAAATGTACCCTTGCGGGTCCATTTGGTTTCATGTTTACGCTCTCAAGAGTTATGATATTCACCATCTAAATTAGCACCACTTAATTAATAAGTCATGGTCATTTTTATCTCTATATTTTGCCTGTTTTGTTTGCGAAAATCCATCCTGGAATTGTGGACAAAACCAAAAGAAATCTTTTAGTTTTGGGTTCTGTGGGGTGAAAATGTTGTCAAATGGTGGCCTGTAGCTCAAATGCTGAATAAATAGTGGGCCCTGGGATGAAAAAGGTTGAAAAACACTGCTCTAACATGAAGCTTGTTGTCTGGTGCGGCTTATAGTCAGGTGCGGCTTATACATAGAAAAATCAGTATTACGGTACTTTTGAATTATTATTATTTTTTTTAATTTCTTGTCCACGTTTCAAGTTACATCATGGCAAGGTTTTAACTCCACCACCCCAACCTCTACCGAAGTGGTCTTGCACTTTAAGTACAACACACGCAAGGTACTTTTTTTCCACGTCTGTCCATGCTCCTGTCAGTTAGAAATCCCGTGTGATGACACAGCATCCTACTCCAGATGAAGGGATTTGGCTGAGGATGGGTGTAGAAGAGGAAGTGAAGTGGGGGGGGATTCTTCCACTTAACCTTTTGTGTACTGAACGCGTTTCGGTGTTTTATCTGTTGAAAAATAGCAGATCTACAAGCTCATATCGCGCCACCGAGTGGCGCGATATGAGCTTGTAGTTCTGCTATTTTGAAAAATTGTGAAAATGTGCTGTGAATCTCTGAACGCATTATTTTGGAAGCAAACGTTTTTAACTCAAATCTTTGCTTCTGGGGGGGGGGGTCCCTAGAACAACATGGTTTCAGATGGGAGGGGGTCTGCAACCAAATATGGATAATTCTGGTGGTCCGTGGCTTGAAATACTGTATGTTCAGCATCACTGACACAGGAACACAGGGTTGTTCAGAGAAACTAGAATCTAGTGTCAGGAAATATAGAATCTAGTGTCAGAAACTTGATTCTAGCATCAGAAACTGGATTCTAGTGTCATAAAGTAGATCCTAGCATCAGAAACTATGATTTAGTGTCAATAGCTAGAATCTAGTGTCGGAAACTACTGTAGAATCTAGTGTCAAAAGCTAGAATGTTGCTGCAGCTATAATCTGGTGTAAGGAACTACTGTATAATCTGGTGTCAGAAACTACTGTAGAATCTAGTGTCAAAAGCTAGAATGTTGCTGCAGCTATAATCTGGTGTAAGGAACTACTGTATAATCTGGTGTCAGAAACTACTGTAGAATCTAGTGTCAAAAGCTAGAATGTTGCTGCAGCTATAATCTGGTGTAAGGAACTACTGTATAATCTGGTGTCAGAAACTACTGTAGAATCTAGTGTCAAAAGCTAGAATGTTGCTGCAGCTATAATCTGGTGTAAGGAACTACTGTATAATCTGGTGTCAGGAACTACTGTAGAATCTAGTGTCAAAAGCTAGAATGTTGCTGCAGCTATAATCTGGTGTCAGGAACTACTGTATAATCTGGTGTCAGGAACTACTGTAGAATCTAGCGTCAAAAGCTAGAATGTTGCTGCAGCTATAATCTGGTGTCAGGAACTACTGTATAATCTGGTGTCAGGAACTACTGTAGAATCTAGTGTCAAAAGCTAGAATGTTGCTGCAGCTATAATCTGGTGTAAGGAACTACTGTATAATCTGGTGTCAGAAACTACTGTAGAATCTAGTGTCAAAAGCTAGAATGGGTTAATCCCCCCCTGCTCCTCCCTCCAACTAAATATCTCATCAAATCCTTCTGCTCGGAAATCAGGTCAAATGCCAAGGATAATGAGACCCTGGACCGGGTGGAAAAAAAGACCCACTGGTGAGGAGAAATATGGAATCCTCCTCCAGGCTGGTTGGAGAGCTCTAGATCTCTTGGATCGCTGTCGTGTTTTGGTGGGATCCTGGGGAGAATCTTTTTATTGTTTTTAATTTACGAATGCAGTGAGCAAGATTACTATGTAAGCCAGGCAGTGTGTGTGTGTGTGTGTGTGTGTGTGTGTGTGTGTGTGTGTGTGTGTGTGTGTGTGTGTGTGTGTGTGTGTGTGTGTGTGTGTGTGTGTGTGTGTGCGTGCGTGCGTGCGTGCGTGTGTGTCACACTCCATATTTGGTCATAACTAAATATGGCAAGCAAACGGCAACCATTTTCACTAAGGAAAATTAAAATTCACTGTTTCCCTCCCCAGTAATTTCAAGAAGAAAACATTCCAAAATCACTGAATAAGAAAAACAATCATTGAATGCTCAAGGACATTAGAAGACAAATGTTCACAATGAGGCTTTCATTATGATGTAAATCTATTTCACCTAATAACGCTGGCGCGTGCGCCATATCACGTGGGCTACGACTGCTACTACTATGACGTTTCTCTTTAACATAGTATTTTGGTCAAATAAAATGTGCTTGCCATGTCTTTATGATCGTAACACTGATGACGCCCTGTTGATCGTGTGAGGTAATTCACGGCACCATTAATAAACATCCAGGGATTTTCCACAGGGAGGAAGGAAGTAAACAAAGTCGCTTCAGTAGCAACGTTGATGTGTGAGCTCTTGTTCCAATCGGTGATATTTTGCCCACAATGCGGTCAAAAATCACTATTAGGATCTAAATGGAGGATGCTTTTGACAAATCCATGGATTACTTTGAGGAAACAGTGTGGAAAGGTTTTGTTTTGATTTTGTTTACATACATAACTAGCAGATGCACCTATCGTCAAGTGGCAGGTGTCTTTACAGCCACGCCTGCAGTCTTGGCTCTCAGCGTGTTAAAAAGGTTGAGGTTCAAAGACCTGTTTCACCACACATCAGGGGCGGATTGGCCATCTGGAGTACAGGGAGTTTTCCCGGTGGCCTGCGCCACCTAGTGGCCTGGACAAGATCCAAAATGCACTAGTGGCACTTCCAAAATGCACTAGAATGTGCTATAGATGCTCGCCTGGAACATACAGATCAAAATGACCATTAATCTTCTACTAAGTTGGGCTAATTCACATGATGAATATTTTAACTCTTGAGGGTGTAAAAATGAAACCAAATGGACCCGCAAGGGTCCATTTGGTTTCATTTTTACGCTCTCAAAGAGTTACATCTGGTTAAACAGCTGCCACCCCCAGGGTGGCCTGGTTAAACAGCTGCCACCCCCAGGGTGGCCTGGTTAAACAGCTGTCCCCCCACCCCCAGGCTGGCCTGGCAAAGGCAAAATTGTCCCGGTGGGAAAATATGTGCCAATCCGCCCCTGCCACACATACAATGAGATAATGTTCCCCCCGCCCCGCCATCGCAGCTACGCAGCAGATTATCAACAATATTTTGACTTCCATCAGGTAGTTACACAACCGGAGGTCATACCGAAAGTTCGCCATCGCTTTTAAAAGGCCGTAATTATAATTTGTCGCACGGCCGTGTCCTTTCTGGTGAAAAAAAGTGATGTGTGCTTTCAACTGAAAAATGTCTCTCTCTCTTTTTTTTTCTCCTCCGCGATGCAACACAGCCATGCGATAAAGTACAATTAGCCTTTATCTCTCCCTCATCCCCGTCCCTCTGTCATCACGGCTTTATTACGAGCAGAGGACGATTCGTTCGTTTGTGCGCTAAAACGTGTGAACGTGGATAACGACCTGGCTGTAACTCATTAGCGGGCGCGTCATCAGCATGCCTGGGCAGCTGCTGACACAAGGTCAGCAGTTTAACAGAAAAATCTACAGAATTTACAAAACAAACCGTCACGATCCTGGCAAAGTTCGCCCTGAACGTAGTCTAAACCTAAAGGTGACATGAGGCAACAAAAACACTATAAAAAAAAAACCACTAGAAACACTGTAGAAACAGTGAAAAGCGCATCTCTCAGGGTGATTGAGCGATATGGAAAGAAGAGAAAAAAAAACGAGCCACAAATGAAACCTTTGAAAGGCAATTATAGACTTAAGACAAATAGGATGAAGTATGACATATGGGACAGATCTTACACTGTCAAGAGTTAAAATATTCATCATGTGAATTATCCCAAGTCTACACAACTAGAGAATGTGGAAGATTATTGGTCATTTTGATCTGTATGTTTGATCCTGTTTAACAATCCAGCCTGGAATTGTGAACAAAAGCATAGAAATCTTTAGCTTTAGGGTCTGTGGGGCTAAAATGCTGAATAAATAGTGGACAAAAAAAGGTTGAAAACCCCCGGAATAGAGTGAATTAGGGGGGCAGGGTGAGGCGCGGGAGAAAAGACAGGGAGGGATCAAGTCTTCTCTGCCGCGGTGACCCGCTTTACGCTCTGGGGGTCACGAGCTGTATCAGCCGTCCCTGTGGGTGCTTGTTGACTTTTTTTTTGCAGAGATGCCACGTGATGTATACGGCTTTGATATGGTCGTGTCATTACGCACCGTGAAGGCCGCCGTTCTGGCTGCCTAAGGGGAAACGCAGATGCCGGCACCCTCCTCCGATCATCAGAAAGTCGGCAGTGATGCCACGGGTAGCCGTGTTTTTTTTTTTTTTTACCTAACTCCTCTTGAAAAAGGCATCGACAGTGATGGGCAGTAACTTGTTACAAGTATCTAACCTACATAGCTTTAACTGCATGTTCCCATAGCTTGTAGTGTAGCGTACTACATTTGTTCTGGGAGTAGCTTGTAGTGAAGCTACACTACTTGTTTCGAGTAGCTTGTAGTGAAGCTACACTACTTGTTTCGAGCAGCTTGTAGTGAAGCTACACTACTTGTTTTGAGTAACAAGGGAAGTAGCTTACTACATTTTCCCACCCACATTTTGGAATCCCACCCATTTTTAATGGGTAGAAACCCTCTAATATACATCCCAAAACTTATTTTGATTTTTATTATTTCATTATATATGTAGTGTTGATGTACAGTAGCAAGCTACTTTTGTTGTGTAGCTTGTAGTGTAGCTTGCTACAATTTTTCTGGGGATAGCTTGTAGTGTAGCTTACTACATTTTCCCAGTAACTTGCCCATCACTGGAAATCGATGATGGTGGGAATGAGATTTGCAGCAACCGGGCAGAGGTGGGAGGAAGAGGACAGTTCCAGTTTGTCACGGACGCATCGGGAGCCTTCGCAGAAAAAAAAAGAAGAGCATCCGGTCACCATCGCTGGCGAGATGATGTCAACAGCTTCAATTACAGGAGCCACTACGAAGCGACGTGTGCACACAGGTGACGTGCTCTTCTTCTGCGAACGGCGGCGGCTGGTGGGATATTATTCTTGCGGCGAAGCATAATGGCGAAGGCGCACGCGGGCAGGCAGGCGGGGAATGGGTAATGACTAAGAGCCATTCATTTTATCCTGTCACAGCGGCGGTGTGGGAGACAGCCTTCATTTTGAGATGCATTACGGCACTCACCGTCTCCGCGGCGAGCCATCATTCAGGCGCGAGGGCGCCATTAGACCTCGCTTAAAAGGCCGTAATGGAAGCAAACACCTTGCTAAAGGAGCTCTGCCTGCACACCTAACAGGCCCTTACACAAGTGACCTAAATTGGAACGGAGGGTATAAGGCTGTAGGCATTGGTTGGTTAGTTGTTGGATATATAAATGGCCATTCCTTCTAGTGGCTGATGACGACCACTGACTGCAGGGGAGGATTATCCAACAGGCACGTTGGGCCCAGGCCCAGGCCCAGGGCCCCCCCTGAACTGGGGGGGGGGGGGGGGGGGGGGGGGGGCTGAGTGTCCGCACGATCACTAAGATGCTCATGCTCAGGGCCCCTCAGAAAAACAGCGCTAAGAGTGAATAATAGTGGGTGCACAGGCTTGACACTAACACTTGCCCGCTTGCCCGGGGCAAGTAAAAAAATGGTCGGGCAAGTGAAGACTGCTACTTGGTTGCCCGATCAGGCAAGTGTTAGACTTGTGCTATAACACAACACAAGATATACAATATTTGTCTTGAATGTGGTCATTGCACTCTGCCTCTGCGTCTTTCCCTGCTTTCTATCTCTCTCCCAGGTCCATTTGGTTCCAAACATAACATTTTGCTTGCTTCACGGACCCCTGAGTCTGTGACCACTATGGGAACCACTGATTTACAAGTTGAATATTTACTGTAGCTAATTATGACTTAAACAAAACATAGTCTTCATCTGTGAAAGGAACTGTTTAAAGCATCCAAGTAGAAAGTAAACTTAAATGCAAAATTTACAATATATTTTGCGGGCAAGTGACCACGACCTGAGGGCAAGTAGAACCTGACTTGCACTTTCCCGATGGGCAAGTGCCCTAGCTGGAGACCTTAGTGTCAACCCCTGTTCTATATTTTATTACTCTATGGTCCAGACACCATGTGCAGCGATGGGATGAAAACTGCTCCAGTGTGTGTGTGTGTGTGTGTGTGTGTGTGTAGGTGGGTGGGTGGAGGGGTGCGGGGGGTTGGCTAAATGCATATTGACAGCTTTGGGGGACCGGTGATGACATGCCAGAGCATTTGTGCCTGGGCTGGATGGTAGCCCGGCTGAGCACAGGCCTCAGCCGGCTGGGATGATGTGAAACGCTAACTAGCGTACAATGTCCTTCACTGGAACCTGACTGCTGCCAGAGGGAGAGACAGGTGGTGGTGGTGGTGGTGGTGGTGGTGCGACTGGCTGAGGGGGAGAGAGAAAGGAAGGAAGGGAGAAATATAATAAAGCATGGGCTGAAAATCCCCAGAGGAGGAAGAAGTTCTGTGAGATGGGGGTGAGGGTGGGTAGGGGGAGCCATGGCCATGGAAGATGACTTGTATGTATTGCCCCTGGGGTGGTGGAGAAAACTGCAACACAGATGCATATAGTGTAGGCCAGTGGTTTTCAACCAGTGGTCCGGGGACCACCAGTGGTCCTTGAGAAGGTTCCACGTGGTCCCCAGCTAAATGATGGGATGTTGGTTAACGCCAGTAAAAAAAAAAAAAAAAAAAAAAAAATCCTATAGGATTCCTCCCCTATAAGAATCCTGTAGGATTCTTATAGGGGAGGAATCTGAAGTCTACACAACTAGAAAATGTAGAAGATTAATGGTCATCTTGATCTGTATGTTTGACTGTTTCTGAAATCCAGCCTGGTATTGTGGACAAAAGCAAAATAAATCTTTAGCTTTGGGGGTCTCTGGAGCTGAAATGTCATCAAATGGTGGTCCCTGGCTCAAATTCTGAATAAATAGTGGGCCCTGGTATGAAAAATGGTGAAAACTACTGGTGTAGGCTGTGCTGGCAGGCAGTCACTATAAACCATGCCGAATGAATAATCTAGGAAGTGCCTGAATATTACAGGCACAAGTGAATAAATTTAATTCAACGTTGTGGCTCACTTGTCATGTATTTTTTTTCCTCTCCATTTCTCCTCCTCCTCCTCCACCTCCAGAAAATGCTAAATACTCTGCCAGTTGTTGTTCACATAATATAAAGACACACAGCTACAGCACTACGGATCAAGAAAGCGGAGCCTGTAAAAAACAAAAAAAACAAGAAACAAAAAAAAATAAAACATTAAAGCGTGGAGTTAGCGTAGCATCCGCGAGCCGTCCATCTTTTTGTCACGCTATCGTTTCACACACACAAAAAAACCCTATATATTCACAGCCTTTTCTATCCCTCCGACTTCTCAACTCAACGTGTGACAGGCCTTAATTTAATCTAAAGTCACATATCCTCTCTTTCAGAGGGCACGGCTTGTTGTCTTGTGTGTGTTTTTCCTTTTCTGTTTGTCTTCTTCTATGAAGCCCTAATGAGCTTATCCACCAGCAGGCTCCTAGCAACAGCTGTGACAGTTCGCCGTTGCAACGGTCGGCGCAGGGGGGAAGCGGAGGGGAGACGGGGGGAGAGCGTCGTTGTTGTCGGTTGTCGAGCTAACCTTTGCATGCTAATGCCGCGCCGTGTCGCCTAGCCACAAACACCAACTGCACTCTGATGCCTTCTTTTCGCTCAGCACAGCTTTCATCCACTCTTCCAATTTCGCCCCCTCAAGACAACAACAAAAGCGGCGGCGGGAACGGGAAGGAGTGAGTGCACTTTGCGGCACCGGCGTCAAGCCGCGGCACAACAGACTAATTCATGCCCGGGTAATGCAAGGCGTTGTGAGTGGGTGGGTGGGTGGGGGGGTATTGGTTAGGGCAGGGGAGCCCAACCGGTAGATCTACTGGTAGATCTCGGCCTGATCACAAGTAGATCTCGGGAGATGTGGGGGGAAAGAAAAAAAATGGGGTGGAAAAGAAAAAAAGTGCGATTTTCGTGTGTGTGTGTGTGTGTGTGTGTGTGTGTGGTGTGTGTGTGTGTGTGTGTGGTGTGCGTGTGCGTGTGCGCGTGTGCGTGTGCGTGTGTGTGTGTGTGTGTGTATCTGGACTGTTCTTATTATGATTGCATTTGCAATGGCAGTGTTTGACCAAGTCTGTTGTACTTATGTGTACTGTTGTAGGCCTACTTATGACAAGTCTGTTGTACGTTATGCTTATATGGACATAAAGTAAAGTGGTAAAACAAAGTAGTGGTGTGTTGTTGGGAAGCTACTGCAGGCTGGCAACGATGTGTGTGGTTTTTAAATGTTGATATTGGACTGTAGATCCCGGAGGGGTTGGTGCTGGGCACCCCTAGGTTAGGGTAAGGGTTTGAAAATAGGGCCGTTACGGAAAATCTAGTGCTTTTTTACTGGTGAGTTGGGACGAAATTGATTGACAGGCGCCAGAGATAAAACCCTCATTTTTCACCATTTTTCCTCCCATGATCCCCAGGCTAAATGATGGACAGCTGGTTAACCAGATGTAACTCTTTGAGCGCGTGAAAATGAAACGGGTCCATTTGGTGTCATTTTTACACCGTCAAAAGTTAAAATATCCATCATGTGAATTAGCTCAACTTAGTCTACACAACTAGAGAATGTAGAAGATTAATGGTCATTTTGATCTGTATGTTTCCAGGCGAGCATCTAAGCGCATTTTAGTGCATTTTGCAAGTGCCACTAGTGCATTTTGGATTTTGGCAGTTGGCAACACCGGCTCTGAATGGTGCCACACCACAGTCACCTTTTAGCAACCCGTGGTTGAATCAGCACCCGTCGTCCTCACACACCGGTCGGGGCAAACCGCGAGGCTAAAAAAAGGCCCACACCGTTCCGTTCCCTGGCATGAGGGGCTTTCACAAGGTTGGTGCTCTTGACAGTTTGCAGGAGGAACCACCGAGCGTCGATTCCCCTAACCCGCTGGGCTTTCTATTCTGAGCTGGGGCAGCAGCGGTAGAACTCTACGGTTAGCTACGGGATGGATCAATGATCTGACAGCACCCTCCCTCCACTCACACAGCCCCATCAGAGGTGGATGTAACATTTCCCAATTGGGGGGGCAGGGGAAAATGGTATGAGGGCGGCTTCATTGCCGGTTTAGTGATGCCACAACTGTAGTTAGTTAGTAGCAGTAGTAGTGTTTGAAATCATTTTAAATATAGGCAATTTAATTTGAAATCTCATGGGTTGTTTTTAGTTATGTCCCGATGCCACTTTTACATTTCCGATCCCAATACCACATTTTTTGTGTTAGACGATACCGATACCAAATGCCGATACCAGAGAAGAATATATATAACATACAAAAGAAAAATACCTTTATATGAAGTCACCAACAGAGAATGACATACTCCTCTCTCAAATGTGCACTTGGGAAACTCCAAAGCAAACTCCACATGACATTTTACTTAACTGCCATGGTGGCAACCCCTTACACCTGTCTCTGATCACATATTGCCAATATGTGACCCGATAACGACAAATAAGGGCCAATACGGATACTTACAGTATTTACATATCGGTATCGGCAAATACAGTATTTGCCGATACCGATTTGATAAAAAAGGGACAAAAAGAGCCGATCCGATACGTTTGTATCGGTATCGGGACATCCCTAGTTGTTTTGCATGCCATCGTTTGGTGAGGCAGACTGGGCAATCATGCCCCCCATGCCCATGCCTAGATCCGCCCCTGCCCCCCCATACACACACACACTGTACCAATCAGCTGCTTTTTTCCACGCCAATGATTATCTCACCTCCGCTGTTACCACACGCAAAAAAGCAAAAAAGAGGAGCTGGTATAAGACAATAATAACCCCTGCCAGGACCCACATTAGTATTCTCTAGAGAATCACATCCAAAGTGGAACATTAGGTTGGTGGGGGGAATAATAGCAGCAGTACGCCAACACCCGTATAGCAATTTAGATAAAGCCGCCATCGGTCCGTCTCCGCTACTCTTCCCCATGTGCTCAAGGGTGTTTTGACCTCATGGAGATGATCAGTTCCCCAGCTAATGTATATGCATAGAATGATATCTCAGAGACAGGAGTCGTCATTTTTTTAACGTTTCCGAGTGCCGCAATAAGCCTTTCTGTACTCTAACGTGTTTTACTTTAGCTATTGCAAAATATCAGACCTACAAGCTCATAGCGCGCCACCGAGTGGCACGCTATGAGCTTGTAGGTCTGATATTTTTTTTAAAAATCGTGAAAATGTGGTTGCAAATCTTTGAATATATTATTCGGAAGATTCAGAAGATTTTTAACTCAAATATTTGTAGATCATGTTTTCAGATGGGGGTCCGCAGCCAAAGATAAATGACATGTCCTTGGTGTGAAATATGTTGAGCACCACTGACACAGGAACCACTGACACAGGAAAACTAGAATCTTCAGAAACTAGAATCTAGCATCAAAACTAGAATCCTGTGTCAAAACTAGAATCTAGAACCGGGAACTAAAATCTAGTGTTGCCTCAGAGACTAGAATCTAGTGTCAGAAACTAGAATCTAGTGTCAGAATCTAGAAGCTAGCCTCAGAGACTAGAATCTAGTGTCAGAAACTAGAATCTAGTGTCAGAAACTAGAAGCTAGCCTCAGAGACTGGAATCTGGTGTCAGAAACTAGAATCTAGTGTCAGAAACTGGAATATAGTGTCAGAAACTAGAATCTAGCATCAATACAAAATGGGACAAAATGGGATAAATCAACAAAAAAGGAGCGTGTGACGTACAGTCGTTCTGCGCTGTTGAATCAGTCTTTGGGGCCTGATGTGATGTGAGCACTCTGTATTCGTCTGGATGCCAAGCCTTTGCATGCGACGCTTGAATCCCCGATACTTGTATATTAACTTAACGCCGGCAATCAATTATAGCCCTTAAATCACTGCCCCGAGTGCAGCGCAGCCCACACTCCGTCTGCCCTGACAAATAGGTCTCCATGTCCGCGGGGTATCCAGCACAACACAGCCATAACTCTGCCCAAAACACTCATATCTGGCAGCCAGGCCTCACCCACAGATTATTTATTTACGCCAATGAGAGATAATGTATTCAAATCATCTGGAATGTACATTGATTTCCCACCGAGGGTAAAATTTATGACTCGGATGAATTTAGAGCTGTATATGTTAGGCGTGGTGGGATTACGCTCTTGCAGATTATATTATTATTCCCCCAGAAAAAGTGCACACTAAGCCGTTCTACTTGCAAACAGAGAGGCGGTATGTACGGCTTAATCAATGTGTCACTTCATCATCAAGAGGAGGGAAGATTAGGAAATACACCTGAATTTGTCAGATTCATCCTCACTATTTGTACGTCTATCGACAGCCTCATAATTCATGTCAGATGTTAGCACGAAGACTCCCATGCTTTAGGACCCGAGCCAACCACTGGTCCCTGAGCCCACCAGTGGTCCCCTGAGAAGGTTCCAGGTGGTCCCCAGGCTAAATGATGGAAAGTTGCTTAACCAGATGTAACTCTTTAGAGTGTGGGTCCATTTGGTTCATTTTTACACTCTCAAGAGTTAAAATATTCATCATCTGAATTGGCACCACTTAATTAAGAAGTTTACACTGTTTTGTTGGCCAAATGCAGCGTGGAATTGTGGACAAAACCAGAATAATTCTGTAATCAAATGGTGGTCTGTGCTGAATAAATGGTGGTCCCTGGAGTGAAAACGGTTGAAAACCCCTGCTATAGTGTAAAACCACCACGCTGCATATAAAAATCGTGTTTGGGAAGCAGTCTTGCTAATATCAATTGGCTGGTATTCTCAAACAGCTTTTCTCAGGTATGGCGTAGCCAGGTATGGTGCAAGTCTTCTTATTGGCTGCATGTCAGCAAATCAGGTCTGGGGCCTTGTGGTAGGCCAAAAGCCTGTACCACCAGACCTGGGCCTGGGCTTACCAAATAACTACCCATGATAAGACCAGCCATCTACAGCTTCAACTGATGATGAACAAAGCACGGGAGTACAGAAACAGGTGATTTCTGGACTTTTTAAATTGCAGGTTTTAATTATTCTGGGCAATTATTTGATAAGCCCAGGCCCAGGTCTGGTGATACAGGCTTTTGGCCTACCCGTCCACAAGGCCCCACAGCTGATTTGCTGCCATACAGCCAATAAGAAGAATTACGCCATACCTGAGCTAAAAGGGACCGATTATTGCTCCAGAAAACGCCAATGTTGCACCACCGGATAATCTGCAGGGACCCCTGAACCTTCTATCTGGATTATAAGGACAGTGTGCGCCGTCACATAAGTGAAGGGAGCACACTTTGTGATAAACAGAATTTCAATAGTGAACGCTCATATTTCACATACAGTAGAAAGAAATGCTTACTTCAGAGTTATGAGATCAATAAAAACAAAAGACTAAAAAGGTCTGTTTGCACTGAAAATTTTAAGCTTCATGTATAATGATGTATGATAATGTTGCCCTGGCCAGCAGGACCCTAAAAATCGTATGGAATAAATAAATAAATACATGAATAATAAAGTACGGCAATTGCTAGTCTGTTTTTGCCCTCAGGGCGACCACCATAATAAGTATCTAGTTTAAAAAGTGGAAATGCATCCGATCCTCTCAAGAGATGCAAATCATCCCGTCTCTCCATTCAGCTGATGTCAGGTGTTGTACAACAGCACTTATCGTCACAAATATCTTATTCTGCCCTCGTTCCGTTGAAGATCCTTTTCTCTCCCCCTCTCTCTGCAGAAGAAGGAGCTCGACAAATTCATTCATTCAATAAATGGCAAAGCCATTTCGCAAATTGCAACAATGGAATGCGGCAATCATCAGCGAAATCTGAAGAACGGGGGGCTGCTCATTTGTCCTTAACAGCAGTGTGTGTGATTGGGTCTGCTCCCAAACCGCGGTTTCGTTGGCATACAGAGAGATGGCATTTGGGATGAGGCAATGATGAAAAAAATAAAAAATAAACCAAAATCAATCACAGACGATAACGATGCTCGAATTAGTTTTGATTGCAAGTGAATACAAGAGTTACAGCGCCGTACTGCATGGATCTCGTGGGCTGATTTGATAAACCACTTGGGTGCTGTCAGTCTGTCTAGATGGGGAAAATGAGAGTTCCTCTGGGATTGTGTGAAGTGCCTGAGCACCAGGAAAGGTGCAGGCAAGAAGCTACCGACAGAAGGGTAAATAACAGGCCTGCAAAAAAAAAAAGTCAAAATCTCGATTTTACTTCCGCGCGATTCAGAATCGATTCACTTTTTCCCTGAATCGATTTTTTTTTTACTTATTTTCCCCCCTTCTGGGCTGCTGTAGTTTGTCTCTCCCAAGTATAGACAGAGTTATGACAACTCCGTCCACTTCATGAGGCCAGTCCAGCGGCGGCAGTTTGCTTTTTGAATCGACAATCGAAAAAAATCGAAAAATCGTTTTTGAATCGAATCGTGACCCAGAAAATCGATTCTGAATCAAATCGTGGGACACCCAAAGATTCACAGGCCTATAGTAAATAGTCAACCTCAGCTTCTGTGCCACTTGGGGTCCAAGTGGAGACTATTCCTACAGAACTGGAGGAGAGCATACTGAACAGAAAATATCTTGGAGAGATGGACGTTGTCCCCCGTTGGCCGCATAATTCCCAGGTCTGCTATAGAGATGCGCAGTGACGTCACCGCCCCTGTTCCGGAAGTCTTTTCCCAATTCATTTTTCTCATAGACTTTTCGAAAATAATTTATATCAAGACGATTACGCCGCGGACAAAGCCAACTCGAGTCGTGACGAATCATGATGACACACACAAACTTTTGGGCCCCAAAATAATTTCTAAGATGAAAAACGAAACAAAAAGTCTTGTATCATGCCGTTTTCTACTTCTTCCCAATTATATATTATATGACGATATTGTGTTTGTTGTCATGATTCGTCACGACTCGAGTTGGCTTTGGCCGCGGCGTAATCGTCTTGATATAAATTATTTTCGAAAAGTCTATGAGAAAAATGAATGGGGAAAAGACTTCCGGAACAGGGGCGGTGACGTCACTGCGCAGCTCTATAGGTAGCCTCGACACCCAGGCTTTCATTTTCGTCCGCCTTGCGCGAAAACGGAAAGCCTGGACTAACGCGCGTTGGAAAGTGGCCTTGAGGGGCGTGTCAATTTTCCGGGGTGGGCGTCGCTCTAAATGATGTGACGTAGAACAGCAGTGGACGGGCGTGGGAGGGGCCGGAGATGACGACACGTTAGTGAGATCAAATCAGAGCGCAGCACTTCCGCCGTGTGGATCCCACGACACCCCCGCCCCCCAAGGCCAAAATCATTGAGGGCTAGACCAGGCTAGCTATAGGTAGTAGTGGAACCACAGTGGCTGCTGCTGCTGCTGCTGTTGAAAGAACCGGCCGTATACTACCGTATAATAAGCATTGTGCCTTGCCCTTGGTATATACTGTACAAAGGCGTCTACTTTCTTTGGAGAATGGCCATCATTGAGCGAGAGTTGAGAACCGAAACCAACATTAAGAAATCTGCTTGCTGTTTAGAATGAGGCCTAGCCAGTTCCGAGTTCTGAGGAGAATAGCTGTACCTGTATATCCATCCATGGCTGGAAAAAGAAATACCTTGAAACCTGACTCCGGTGGGAGTTAAAGGTATTATAGCAGGTGGGTGGGCAATTATTTTTCCCAAGGTGCCAAACGACAAACAAAATATCAAAATATAAAATAACACAGGTTGTGTCAGTGGCATTTCTAAGCAATTTGGAGCCCTAGGCAAGATTTTTCCTTGCCCACCCCCTTACCAAATGGACCCTTACGGGTCCAGGGAAAATCTTCCGTAAAATGGCGCCCCCAAGACATAAAATGATGAACTATTTTTAAACTAAACAACATATTCCATTTGTTTTAAATGTCCATGTGAGGCTTATTAGCCTGGTATCCTTTTTAAAGCGTGTCTAGTGATCGCCCTCCTCCCCTCATGGCGCCCTAGGCAACCGCCTAGTCTACCTAATAGCAAAAACGCCCCTGGTGACATGGACCAAATTGACAAAGACTAGAAATGGGAGGAAGGGCCCAGGCGGTTAGCTCAACCGTCTGGGCACCCCGGCTGCTAAGCCAGCCTGACGGTGTGCCCCGGGTTCGATTCCCGAGCCCGGTGGACTTTGCCGCATGTCACTCCCCATCTCTCTCCCCCTGTCCTATCAATAAAGGCAAAAAGCCCAAAAACAAATCTTTAAAAAATAAAGAAAGGAAATGGGTAGGAAGAATGTTTTACGAAGCACAAAGCGAAGAAAAACACCTCCCACTCGAGCGCCTTCCTTACCTCTGAGACATGATCTTGTAGGCGTCGGGCAGGTAGCAGCGCGTGTTCTCCATCTGAGCCGGGTCGGCGTCGCAGATCTTGTCGTCCGTGCGTCCGTAGTTGGCGCTCTCGATCATGATGACGTCGGTGCCGGGGCACCGCAGCTCGATGGGGTAGGACTCACAGGACAGCTCCCTCCGGACCACCGCCATGGGGATGGGCGCACGACTGAATGCTGCATGGAGGAAACACAGAGAGAGAGAGGGTTAGGACAGTTCCATCCTCAACACCGCCATGGGGATGGGCGCACGACTGAATGCTGTACGGAGGAAACAGAGAGAGAGAGAAAGTATAGGAGGGTCAGATGTGAGTGACAACACAAGACAGAAGAATCGGTAGTCAAATGCCTTGCAGGTACGATATCACACTGGTCTGTGTGTGGTGTGACGTGCGTGCGTGCGTGCGTGCGTGCGGGTGTGTGTGTGTGCGTGCGTGCGTGCGTGTGCGTGCGTGCAAGTGTGTGTGCGTGTGCATGTTGAAAATATATTGTATGGTTGACGGCAATTTCATTTCAATTTGCAATGGAAGAATCGTCATCGAATCATATCAAATCATTACTACTAAACATTTGTGCATTGTGTCAAACTGCCTTGATGAATCAATATCATCCATGTATCGTATCGTCAACCATGTATCGTAATATATATCGTATTGCTGTTGAAATGTATCGTTTCACCCCCTAAGCAGAAGTCATCATCGGCCATGCGACCCCAAAACTAAAGATTTCTTTTGCTTTTGTCCACAATTTCAGGCTGGATTTGGGAAAACAAAACAGGCAAATTAACAAACAGATCTAGGTATGACCATTAATCTTCCAATTGTGTAGACTTGGGGCTAATTAAGATGATGATTATTTTAACTCTTGAGAGTGTAAAAATGAAACCAAATGGACCCGCAAGGGTCCATTTGGTTTCATTTTTACGTTCTCAAGAGTTACATCTGGTTAACCAACTTAGCTGGGGGACCACCTGGATCCCTCTCAAGGACCACTGGTGGGCCCCGGACCACCGGTTGAAAACCCCTAGTCTAGATGGCCCCTGTGCCTGGTTGGTGGACCGAGACACAGAGAGACACAGAGAGGAAGGAATAAATGACAAATGGCAGAAGGAGATGGAGATAGCAAAAAGAGTTTCTAGCCGGTCATGATATGTGGAATCCAATTGAGTGGAGATTAAACGAGAGCTCTCATCAGACGGATGTCGGACAGGGGAGAGAGGGAGATGGAGGAGGAGAAGAGAGAGAGAGAGAGAGAGAGAGAGAGAGAGAGAGAGAGAGAGAGAGAGAGAGAGAGAGAGAGAGAGAGAGAGCGAGCGTTACGGTTGATCCTTGTCATTATAGCATCCCTCCTGACTGCCGTGTTATGAATCACAACCAATCACGCCGCCCTTCGGGCCGGAGCTCTGCAGTAGAACACGCTCCATTTTAAAACAGGGGCAGATGAAAGGGGGTTCAGAAGAGGCCACTTGGTTCCTCCAGCCAAAAAACAAGCAGCCGTCCAAATCTCAACGTTGTTTTCTGCAAAGACTCAAAGCCGATATGATACTCTATAAAGCATCAAACTGCCGGTCGGTCAGTCCGGCTGTTTTCTGTTTCCCAACTCCTTCCTTGACACAGAATTATTCACAACACACACACACTAGCCCATTTGGTCCTGACATTAGATTCTAGTTGTTTCTGACGCTACATTCTAGTTTCTGACGCTACATTCTAGTTTCTGATGCTACATTCTAGTTACTGACGCTACATTCTAGTTTCTGACGCTACATTCTAGTTTCTGACGCTAGATTCTATTCTTTCTGAAAAATCTATGTTTCTGTCAGTAGGTGCTAAACATAGTTCAAGGCAAGAACCACCAAACTTATCAATATTTGGCTGCGGAACCTCATCTGAAAACATGTTGTTCTAGGGACCCCCCCCAGAAGCAAAGATTTGAGTGAAAACTGTTTGCTAATATATTCAAAATTTACACCACATTTTCACGATTTTTCAAAAAAATATTAGACCTACAAGCTCATAGCGCGCCACTCGGTGGCGCGCTATGAGCTTGTAGGTCTGATATTTTTGACAAACGCTAAAAACGCTTAGAACACAAAAAGGCGCTATCGTACAGAAACGGCTAGGCAGCCCAACAACCAGTGCATGCATATTACATGAATACACAAACACACACACACACACACACCACACAGCACGGTGTGCACACGGAGGAGTTCCCATGCTGTTTACAGTGGAAGTGAAAAACGAGCAGGAAAACGTAAACGTGGCGCTGAGTTGGTCGTAGTGTAGCGGCAGCGACAGTTATGGATTTTCATAAACACTCACTTCACACAAGTGTCTGTGTTGGAGGGGAGAGAACCCTCCGGACACCGGGTTACACCACCATTTATCACACACGACAGATACTGGAGAGTAGAGTGTGTAGTGTGTGTGTGTGTGTGTGTGTGTGTGTGTGTGTGTGTGTGTGTGTGTGTGTGTGTGTGTGTGTGTGTGTGTGTGTGTGTGTGTGTTGATAACTGACAATACATACACACATACCGATGGATGTTAAATAGAGCTTCACAGTTCTTTTCGAAAAAATGATTTATACAACTTCAGATTTTAGGTCTAAGCATCGCTAATGAGCATCATAGTCAAGCCATTTTTTATGCTGCAGTGCCAACAAATCATGATTATATGTCGTGACAAATCATGACAACAAACATGTTTTTTGGGGTCGATCAAATAACAAGTAAGATGGAAAAAAGCAACAAGATGCAACACTTTTTTAGTTTTCGTTCTTCCAAATTATTTGATTGCCCCAAAACAGTTTGTTGTCATGATTTGTCACGACCCGAGATGGATTTGTCCACAGCGTAATCGTCTGTATATCAATCATTTTTTAAAGGTCTGTGAGGAAAATAAATGGGGAATTTACGTCTGGGGGGCGGGGCTGCGTTGCTCTATAGCAGGGGTTTTCAACAGGTGGACCACCAGTGGTCCCTGAGAGGGTTCCAGGTGGTCCCCAGCTAACTTGGTTAACCAGATGTAACTCTTGAGAACGTAAAAATGAAACCAAATGGACCCTTGCGGGTCCATTTGGTTTCATTTTTACACTCTCAAGAGTTAAAATATTCATCATCATGTTGATCTGTAGGTTTGACTGTTTTGTTTCCCAAATCCAGCCTGGAATTGTGGACAAAAGCTAAATAAATCTTTAGATTTGGGGTCTGTGGGGCTAAAATGTCCTCAAATGGTGGTCCGTGGCTCAAATGCTGAATAAATGGTGGGCCCTGGCATCAAAAAGGTTGAAAACCCCTGCTCTACACCGAACCTTAGACCGGTATCTAAAATTGAAAGACTTTTTGGCGGTGCGGGTTTCACGGTAAGAGCTTTGGGGTGTATTGGTTCACAAGTGAAGTCTGATGCAGTCTGTATACCGCATCATGGCGAGGCCGAAAATAAATACAAAATATTAGCAGGAAACTGACACAACATTGTGTCATTTTTTTGGTTTGGTCTCATAAATCATTCAGGCTCCGACACCAAGGAGGAGGAAGGAAGGCCACGGCATCCGAACGCCACACTGGTGAATAATTGCCGCCAGGCTTAGAGATGAAAGATATCAATTATCCGCCCTCTTGATGGCACCGTTTATTCCCCTCTCCGAAAAAAGAAAAACTATTGCTCTTTGTCATATCAAACGTCTTTTAATCCATTGTGTCCTGATCAGATTCTAGTTTCTGATGCTAGATTCTAGTCCCCCACGGTAGATTCTAGTTCCTCTCAGTAGACTGTAGTTTCTGAAGTTAGATTCCAGTTTCTGACACTAGATTCTAGTCCATGACACTAGATTCTAGTCCATGACACTAAATTCTAGTTTGTGGTGTTAAATTCTTGTCCCTGGCGCGAGATTCTAGTTTTTCTGGAAAAATCTCTTCTGTGTCAGTGATGCTTGACATATTTCATAGGAAGGACCCCAGAAATATCTATTATTTATCTGCAGAACCTCATCTAGAAACATGTTGTTCTAGGGATCCCCCAAGATAGAAAGATTTGCACCACATTTTCACTTTTTTTTTTTCAAAAATAGCAGAACTACAAGCTCATATCGCGCCACTCGGTGGCGCGATATGAGCTTGTAGATCTGCTATTTTTCAACAGCTAAAACACCAAAACGCGTTCAGTACACAAAACGTTATAGGCCGAGGAATGCAGAGTAAAAAAAAAGAAAAGAACGTGACAGGCAGGTAGGAGCGCTGAGACTAAATTATAAAAGTGGAGTCAACAGAGGAAAATAAAAGCTTATGACAGAGTATTGAAAAGGCCAGTCCCCCATTCCTGTGATATCGATCCTTGTTGCATACTGATTTGGGCTTTTTTTTTTCCTCCCTCCAGGTGCGTCGCTGACGTGCCGTGAAAAATAAAACCCTTAGGAGAAAAGAAAAAATTATGTGACACCGCTGAACGTTCGCCCCTGAATGGGGACACATTTGGAACAACAGTGTTGTTTTGTCTATACCTAACTTTTTTGCCTTTTTTTTTACTATTTTTGGAATAGTTTAACCAGGCACACTTCACTGACACATTGTGGGCTTGTTGACTGGCCATTTGAACTATTCCTTTAAAAAACGATCAAGCATTCCATTAAAAAACGAGCAAAGACGTTTAGGGACAAGGGCTTTAGTGGTGACAAAAATGGAATGCTAAGACTAAAGACTAAGTCGACTATAATGTTTTTCATATTTAGTCGACTAAGAATAGAGCGACTAGAAATTAATTTCAAAAGACTAAATGGGACTAAAAGACTAAATGTGTGTTTTCAAAATACCTGTAAAAATATGTAAACAAGAAACCATAGTAAACACATAAACATCATCTGAATTAGCCCAAGTCTACACAACTAGAAAACACAAAAGAATGGTCATTTGTATGTTTGCCTGTTTTCCCTGGAATTGTGAACATAAACAAAATAAATCTTTAGTGGTACGTGGCTAAAATGCTGAATAAATAGTGGTCCCTGGGATCAAAATGGTGCTCCATCATTGTCAGATGAAACAGAAACAGAAGCTTCACGCGAGCATCCGTTTGTAACCCTGTAAGGGCAAAAGGTCTCAGATCCGTGTTGGGTCAACTATTCCCTCAAAAAGCTACATTAAAAAATCATCAACTTGCTGCAATTCTAACCCTCCGTACCGTAATCTCTCTAATGCAGGGGTTTTCCAACAGGTGGTCCGAGGACCACCAGTGGTCCTTGAGAAGGTTCCAGGTGGTCCCCAGGCTAAATGATGGAAAGTTGGTTAACCAGATGTAACTCTTGAGAGTGTAAAAAATGAAACCAAATGGACCCTTGCGGGTCCATTTGGTTTCATTTTTTACACTCTCAAGAGTTAAAATATGCATCATCTGAATTAGCACCACTTAATTAAGAAGCCATAAGTCATGGTCATTTTGATATCTATGTTTTGCCTGTTGTGTTTGTGAAAATCCATCCTGGAATTGCGGACAAAACGAGCAGAAACCTTTAGTTTGGGGTTCTGTGGGGTGAAAATGTTGTCAAATGCTGAATAAATAGTGGGCCCTGGTATCAAAAAGGTTGAAAACCACTGCTCTCACATGAAGCTTATTGTATGGTGCGGTTTATAGTCAGGTGCGGCTTATACAAGGAAAAGTCAGTATTTTGCCCCAATTTTAGCTGGTGCGGCTTATAGTCCAGAAATTACGGTATCCCCTCAAAAAGCTGCATTAAAAAATCCTCAAGACAATAAGCAACGCGCTGCAATTCTAACCCTCCGTGCCGTAATCTCTCTAATGTAAGCAAGACAGAGAGAGAGACAGAGAGGGAGAGACGGAGCACGAACACGTGCCGGCGCGGTGTCTCGGATTACCAGTCTAGTCGCACGATTTGCGGTGTAATTACATTTTGTGCCTGGCGGCGGTGATTGATAAGGCTCATATTCGTCACACGCCAGCCTCTCCCTTTCCCTGCGTATACCCGTGATGTACCAAGCTGTCTATACCTTCCTCTTGACTGTCTGTCTGTCTGCCTCCCATCTCATCAACACAGCTGTCAGTTTCAAACAAAGAAAGCAACCCTAACAGAGTCTTATCGACAGTGGTGTCCTGCTTTTTCCGGACGCTTCTCGTTCGTCTCTCATGGACGTCCCGCTTGCTCTCTTTTCTCCCTACGAAAACTGCCGGATTCTACTGAAAACTTCTTTTTTGTGTGCGTGCAGTACTCAGGGTCGGATCTAGGCATGGACATAGGGGGCAATGCCCCCCCTAAATTCCATAACTGCTCCACCAAACATGATGCCATGCAAAACAACCCAAATTTCTAAGATATTTCAAATGAATGTGCTTATATTTAAAATGATTTGAAACACTGCTACTGCTACTAACTAACTACAGTTGTGGCACCACTAAACCAACAGCATTTCATCATTGAAAACAGAAAACTCTCTGAGTCAGACCTTTAGCTTTATGCATGCTGTGTGTCTGTTGCAACTTCAACAACAACTGATGTTATTATTGATGCTTTACTTGCCTAATCCAAGTCCAGTACAAGATATAAATCTTGTGGGTCACAGAACTAAAGAAATGAAATGAAAATGGTTTGGGGGACGGTTAGATTCAGACCTGGTAGTACTTCTAAAAAAAGAAAATTTCCCTCCATTCCCGATCCTCACTGGATAATTCTTCTGACAAGCGTGCGGCTGATGAAATAGTAGTAGTTTGAGAGGCGAAAGGAGGTGAATTTGATGAAAATTGTAGGGGGAAAAAAACGGACGGAACGTCTTTTAGAGTACTTCACAGCATTGCGGTCCTTAAAGGGGAATTCCACCCATTTTCAAGATTTTCCTCTCAAAAAAAAATCATTAACATAGTGAAATACATCTTGATGATGTCATCAGATTTTTTCAGACCTCCATTTTTAGGAAATACAGAATTGGGGGAACTTTTTATCATGTCCACCCAACATCTCTAAAATGTTGAAAATGGGTGGAGTTTCCCTTTAATCACTGACACCTACAGCAACAAGGGCACAAATGATAACAACCAGCTCAATTACTCTCCAAAAAAAAGGTTGTGGCAAAGGTTAAAGAGAAAAAAAATCATAATGGACGGTAGGAAAATGCCAGCACTCACTGCCGGGGCTTTTAAATATTAGGCAGAAGTGGAGACCCATTGAAAAGCATAGAGGAGTTGTAATTGTTTGACTTAATGGAGGCGTAACGTTGGCTGTTCTGGGAAAGTCATAGCCTGGATAATAACAAGCACACTGAATTAGCTGTTGACATTTTTTTCTGTCAGCAGATTGGTTCTGGAATGGCTTAAAGGGGAATTCCACCCATTTTCAACATTCTAATATGTCATTAGTATACCCTAGAGGTGCTGGGTGGACATGATAAGAAAAAAGTTCCCACATTCTGTGTTTCTCAAGAAATGGAGGTCTGAAGAAAACCACTAACATGGTGAAACATCTTGATGACATCATTAAGATGTAATTTCACCATGTTAATGGTTTTCTTTAGATGATTATTTTTTATGAGATCGTACAAATGGAACCAATGAACCCGTTAGGGTTCATTTGGTTGCATATGTACACTCTCAAAAAAAAAAAGAAAATGGGTGGAATTCCCCTTTAATTGTACGCCCACTACTCCAGAGAACTGGGGTGGCCAATCAATAACACACACAGCTATTCCAGGCTCATATGACAAAGAGGGCCTCATTTTGATGATTTCATATATAACACGCACCGGATTATAAGATACTGCAGTAACACAGAATAGAAGCTACTGCAGGCAACATAGAATAGAAGCTACTGCAGTCAACATAGAATAGAAGCTACTGCAGTTAAACAATCCATACATAAGGCACACTGGATTATACGGCACAGAAAATTAAAGGCTTTTAAAGGCCTTATAGTCCTGAAAATACAGTATTATTTTTTTCCTCGACTGACAGACAGACAGTCCATCTTCTACAGTAAATGCCTAGGCCGTTTACTCACGTCCGGTGTGGCACATTCGCCTTTTCGTCGAAATGTACAACGCTAATGAAGTTTGACTTGTTCTGACGATTGAGCTTATCCAAATGAGATGCCATTGCTTGAAATAACAGAAAAAAACGGGCAGAGGTCGAGGGCCTCGGAACACAGAGCGCACCGCGTTTTTATTTATTTTTGTTGTACCAAAGTGCACTTGCTGAAAGACATAATTTCACAATAAATATGCAGTCTACAATTAGGCCGCCCTGCAAGGTTGGAACTGTGCCTAACGCTAACGCGGGGTCCAATACCTAGCGAGAAAACGACCGTTGAGCGCAATTCTCACAAAGAGATGTAATATTATTTCATTCATTCCGTGGAGGCATGCTCATTTCCGGGCCTTATGGACGGCACAAACAAAAAAAAATAGTGAGGAGGCATTCATGAACTCTGAAAGAATTGAATTAAAGGGAAAGGGAGTGTGAGGTGACTGAAAGAAAGAGTGAGAGAGAGAGAGAGAGAGAGAGAGAGAGAGAGAGAGAGAGAGAGAGAGAGAGAGAGATAAAGAGACAGAGAGGGAGTGCTGATTCGACATATCAAATGTCTCTCTCTCTAACCTCTTTCTCTTTTCAGTCGCACAGAGAAAGCCACAAAGCCGCTGATTAATTACAGCATGAATCTAGATGCCGTTACTTGATTAGAGAGATGGGAGGCTACCACGCCCCCTTCCTACTTTTCAGCGAATTAGATTTTCTTTTAAATCAAGGAAAAAAAACGAAGGCTCCGCTGTTGGCCCTTTTCTTATTTTGCCGAGCAGCACGTCGCTTAGAGCTTAATGTCTGCTCATCGAAATGTGACTCTGAAAAGTATGCCGTTTTCAATAATGCATCATCGGGGGGGGATTATTTATCGTAACGCGAGGGACGTTTCGAGAAAATTGTTCCCCCGTCCAAAGCAAATTGAGTTTACATATAGCATTGCCCGAGGCGCTCCGCTCCCCCACCAAAAAAAAAAAAAAGCTTTCAAAACAATACATCACAAAATGATACAGGCACCAAGTCGGAGGAAATAACTCGAATATAACGCTAACCGTTCAGTCTGTCACTAATAGCACAATGTTTATAGGATATAAAAGAGCCATTAGATGTAGTCGGCGAAAGCCATTCTGTGTGGGCTTTCAGAGGTAAATAGAAAACGAAGGCTCAATTTATATTCGTCATTTTTTCCGGTGGGGACGAATCTACGGGATGAGAGACCGCGGACACCGCCAGCCTGACAAACTCCGGCGACCCCCCGCCCCCCGCGGGGCTTTGTGACACTTTGACCAATGGCGCCGCCAAGCGCAATTAGCATCGGCCCCGCCGTGACAGGACGAGCGCAGAAAATCCCGTTCCACATGCTAAATGAGCACACCATTAATTTAGTTTTCCGCTCGCATCCGCCAACCGACCGCCAACACACCCTGCTTGGACACGTTGTCCGTTTGTCGACTGGCAAACGCACCGGGCCGAGCGGTCCCCCAGCCAGCCAGCCCAGCCCGCCCGCCCGCCCAGGAGAGAATGATGGGCGGCGCGGTGGGGGTGTCGGGTCCCAAACACGTGCGTCTTCTTTCGACCTGTCACTCAAGCTATAGCGCGCACGGCGCCTGGAGGGAAATTAGCTCTCTGGCATTAACAAATGAGCCCAGGGTGTGCTGGGGAGAGAAAGAGAGAAAGAGAGAGAGAGATGGGGAGGACAAGATAGAATGCTAGATCAGCGGCGGCGGGTATTGGTTGGTTGGTTGGCTGGTGGTGGCTAATAGAGGGTGAGCGGGTCCAGCACACACAGGAGCATAATGCCACGCTTTCATTCCCAAAGCCAAGTGGACACTTCTGTGGTTTACAGCTGAATAAGGGACTTATTAGCGCAGCAAGAGGATAATAAACCCATTTGCTAGTTTTTGGAGGAGGGAAGATAGTATGCAGAATACAAAGAGACTGCATTTGCTCAGTGAATTCTATACGTGTGTGGTAAATGGTAAATGGTGCATTTATGTAGCACCTTTATCCAAGACGCTTTACATAGCTTGTGCATCACATTCACACATTCATACACTGATGGCAGTGGAAACCATGCAAGGTACCTGCTAGCATATCAGGAGCAATTAGGGGTTCAATGTCCTGCTCAAGGACACTTTGACACAAACTCTGGGGGAGCCCGGGATCGAACCGGTAACCTTGTGGTTACCATCCGGTGACTCTACCCCTGAGCTACTGTATGCATGTATGTATGTAGGGCTGCAACACTTATTTGAATTACTGTAATTAAATTGATGATTGAATTAGTAGTCAAGTTTTTGTTCATTATCTATCATTGGTGTTTTCCCACTTAACCATAGTTTTTTTCCAGTAACTGGTAAAAAAAAAAAAAAAAAAAAAAAAAAAAAAAAAAATGACATTGAGGGACGGAATTTTAGATATTGGCATTCGGAATGCATTTCTGCAATCAATGTATCCCAAATGAAATGCAACAAAGCGACAATCAGCAAGCGATAAAGACAAATTAAATAATGGAATCAATTAATCACCACATTCCGTGAGTTCGGCGCAGGGAACAGCAAGTAACAGCATTTAATTTATTAAATGAAACTAAACTAAAGAGAAGTGATCTATCTCTCTACCCTGACAATGTGATGGTAGTTTCACACGCGCAGCCGAGCAACTGCAAAGCAAAATTATGATTACAGCATCAAGAACAAAAACCTAATGCCTTGAATTATTTATTTTTGAAATGATATAATTGGAGTTCAGAAGAGTAGTGTTTCTGACACACGTGTGAAGCTATTCTTTAATCAGATGTCTTTTCTATTTGAATAGCAGCCTAATCACTAGCTAATCAAATGTATTTTGATTAGCTGCTGATTATCTTGCTTGTCAGTTAGCATAATGTCTAAAATGTTTTTAAGGCAATAGCTAAATCTGAAACAAAAAGTAAGTGCACGTCTCTAGAAAAATGTACAGGTGCTGAACTAAAAAGTTTAATGTGCAAAAGAAAGGAAGATGGTAGTTTGCACAACGTATAGCAGCGTATAAATTCATAACATTATTTAGGACAGACGACGACTTCTTCGGGTATACATGTTCAGGCATAGCTGAAGAAGACCCACAAGAGTCAAAACGTTGTCTGTCCTAAGGAGCTGCTATATGGTGAAATAGCGAAATAACTGTCATAATCTGATGAATCAATCCATCGTTTAAATCTTTGTTAGTTGCAGCCCTAGTACATATGCATGTACTGTATGTATCTATGTATATACTGTATTTGTGCATGTATGTATTATGCATGCTTGCATGTATTCTCAAACAACAAACGTGGCCCGAGTACAAGCCTCAAAGGGCCTAGAGCAGTGGTTTTCAATCTTTTTGATACCAGGGCCCACTATTTATTCAGCATTTGAGACACGGACCACCATTCGATGATATTTTAGCCCCAAAGATAAAAGACTAAAGATTTCATTTGTGTTTTTATTCCAGGCTGGATTTGGGAAACAAAACAGTTCATCATCAAAATGATCTTCTACATTATCTAATTGCGTACACTTCTTAATTAAGTGTATTAATTCAGATGATTAATATTTTAACTCTTGACAGTGTAAAGATGGTTTCATGTTTACGCTGTCAAGAGTTACATCTGGCTAACCAACATTCCATCATTTAGCCTGCATGGGCCCACCTGGAACCCTCTCAGGGACCACTGGTGGTCCCCGGACCACTGGTTGAAAACCTCTGTACTAGAGTAATGTTACTCTAGTAGTCGTTTTAAGCCCAGCCACTCAATACAAGGCAAAGTGACGTTTCAGAAAACACAAGCTATTTTACTAAATTAATCCCCTACTTAAACTCATTAAGCGCCGAGCGGCAGCACCAGAGAAGGGAATAGTGACTCGATGTTCTTCTCCCATTCAGGGTCTTAAGTTAAAAAGCACACTCCGGTGTGCAAATTGTAGCGATAGTTAGTTTTCTTGGAGGTCAATTACGCTCTCTCCAACTTTTTTAGTGTGTTTCAGCAATTCTCCCTCTCTCTCAGTTACTGCTCTTAAAACACCACTACTAAATTGAAAACCGTATCGCTATAGAGTTCATTACCAGTGACACGAGCAACTTGTTAGTTTCATTAAAAGAATTAAGGGGAGACTTTTTGTGGCGCTGAGAATGGGCCCCATTGGGTGACATTAGTACGCATGTAATGGTCCACGTTCGTACACTCTTAAGAGTTAAATTAGCATACGCCTATTTATGGTGTGTGACAGTGGTGTGCTAAGACGTATAAATTGGGAATAACTCCAACCCCAACCTCTAAACGTACTAACGTGAATCAGGGGCAGATCTAGGCATGGGCATGGGGGGGGCAATGCCCCTCTAAATGCCCTGACTGTCCCACCAAACATGATGGCATGCAAACAAACCAAAGTTGAAAGATATTTCACATTAAAGTGCTTCTAAAATGATTTGAAACACTACTGCTGCTACTAACTAACTATAGCTGTGTCACCACTAAACCAACAGCATTTCATCATTGAAAACAGAAAACTCTCTGAGTCAGACCTTTAGCTTTATGCATGCTGCGTGTCTGTTGCAACTTCAACAACAACAAATGGTGTTATGATTGATGCTTACTTGCCTAATATAAGTCATGTACAAGATATCAATCTTGTGGGTCACAGAACTAAAGAATTTAAATGAAAATGGTATGGGGATGGCTTCATCACCTGTAGCGCAAAGCGACACGGGCGATGAAGCCACCTTCGTACCATTTTCGCCTGCCCACTGCCCCAATTGGGAAATGTTACATCCGGCCATGACCTGAATCACGTCCTAATTGTAAGCCTGTAAAAAGCGGTTTCAACCATAAAGCAACCATTTCTATTGTGAGGAAACGGGGAAAAAAACAGTTGTCAAAATGTCCACTTCTCAAATCCTAATGTACTTGAGGGGACATTAAGGTCCTCTAAAGTACAGCCGCGCGAGTACGCAGACACACTCCATAGCCGGCATGACTCAACATGCCCCCTCGTGTTGACACAGTTTAATTGAGGTCAAAATAAGCGAAACTAAACACTGCTTTCCTTCTCGCAGTTTTTTTCTTTTTTTTTGCTTTGCCACATGGAATGAACCAGCAACAACACTCCACCCACCAACACACAATGGTGAGAGCATTGGTTATATTTACCACCATGGAGTGATACCACTTGCAGTGCAAAGTCATGAATCCGCCACAGGCCAGCTTAGCATCAGTGTTGCCAACTGCCAAAATCCAAAATGCAGTAATAGTAATAGTACTAGTAGTGGCACTTCCAAAATGCACTATTTATTCTGCATTTTAGCCACGGAGGACCACCCTTTGATGTTGAGATTAGTCTGTCAGCCTAATTTAGGAGAAATAACTGACAAAATGTTGGTCAAAATAGCAATTCTTCTACATTTTCTAAATGTGTAGATTCTTGAAAATTAGGTAATTCAGATGGTTAAATACGATTTAACTCTTGAGAGCGTAAAATGAAACCAAACGGACCCTTTAGGGTCCGTTTGGTTTCATTTTACGCTCTCAAGAGTTACAGATCTATAAGGGTCCATTTGGTTACCAATGGTCCTTTCTAGGAAGGAAGGAGGACTCTATCATAGGAGGAAAAATGGTGAAAAACGAGGGTTTTATCTCTGGCGCCTGTCAACCAATTTCGCCCCAACTCACCAGCAAAAAAGCACTAGATTTTCCGCCAGGAGTTTTTCCACTAATTTTGGCGCTATAGGGGAGGGGTCTGGGAAAAAAAGCAAAATATAGCGACAAATGCGCCAAGTTGGCAACAGTGCTTAGCATTCATGACACCAGGCCAGAACTATGTTGTGTCAGTTAGGGACGCAGTAAAGGGAAAGTTATGAACTAAACCGTTCCCAAGACATTTCTTCATCAATGTGTTTCTAATAATGTACTAGTGTTGAAATAACACACACACACACACACACACACACACACACCACACACACACACACACACACACACACACACACACACACACACACACACACACACACACACACACACACACACACACACACACACACACTGGGAAACCTCATAAATAAACAGGTCAAATTCAGGGTACCGTTCACTAACCTACGGAAGCTTCATCGTGCTTTATGTAGCATGTGTAGGTGGTTTTCATGATGCTGAATCCATTCTAAGCATTAGTTTGTATTTTCACAGAAAACCCTAAACTCTTAGGGCTAAAAAGAGACATCAATGTGCTTAGTAAGTACTTTGGGGCAAGTACTATTGCCATTTTCAGCTCAATGAGTGTTTTTTTTTTTTTTTTTTTCCAAAACTGAAAAACCTGGATGAATTCAGCATCATGACAACCCCTTAGTTAAACATATCACATGCTACATTACGACATTTTGCATGTTTTGCCTTTTATAGGTTGTGACCTCTTACAGGTTGTGACTACCCCGACTTTGAACTGTTTTTTTAATGAGGTTTCCCACAGGACTTGAAAGGAAACATTTTACTGCATGTTATTAGACACCATTAGAAACATATTGGTGAGAAAATGTCTTGGTAACGATTGACATGCGCGCCACAAAGTTATTAATTGGTACAGCCACGCCTGGCAGTGGGCGCGCGCGCACACACACACACACGCACACGCACACACACACACACACACACACACACACACACACACACGACAAAAGTCAGTTGGAAAAACGGAATATGTCTTATTTGTGTCCCTCTTTGATCTGATAAGGCAGTGGTTTTCAACCTTTTTGATGCCAGGGACCACCATTTTTCAGAATTTGAGCCACGGACCACCACTTGAGGACATTTTAGCCCCACAGACCCCAAAACTAAAGATTTCTTTTTTTTTTTGTCCATCTTCTAGTTGTGTAGACTTGGAGCTAATTCAGATGATGTATATTTTAACTCTTGAGAGTGTAAAAATGAAACCAAATGGACCCGCAAGGGTCCATTTGGTTTCATTTTTACGTTCTCAAGAGTTACATCTGGTTAACCAACTTAGCTGGCGACCACCTGGAACCCTCTCAGGGACCACTGGTGGTCCCCGGACCACCTGTTGAAAACCCCTGTGATAAGGGAATCACTTTGATCCTTATTTCGTGGAATCAATGACCCACATCGTACAAGTTCAAAGTGCTCAGATACGCAGGTTGTGACCACTTCAAAACCTACAGTATAGACTTAGTAAACATTTCTTACAAGCTCACAATGTGAGCCTCACAATGTGTTACTATTTGACTCCTAACAAACATTGCACTGGTACAGTATTTCATTGTCAAACGTCTTTTCAGTTGATGTGACGAATGACTGCTGAAGTATAACGTCTAACTGAACATTTGCTTACCGATCTTAACGTACCATTAAGATATCAAAGAGAGAGGTCTGATCATTTACAGTAATACAATCTACTGTACCTAGTATCGATATGAAAGCCTACACAGAAATAAAAACAATATATACAGGTATGGCCTCTTTTTTGGTCAACAAAAAGCCTTGTACAAGTATTGTGTCTGCTTTTGAGATTTGTGCTATCACCCACTCCCTAGTGTCAACTGGGAAAGAATCTATGGGTATGCATGCATACAGTACATTCAACACATTCCAATGTTGGCTGTTTCTTTGTCAAATGTTCAATCAATAACAGCAAGCAAAGTGCATAACTTGCAGAGAGACATTCTTTACTGTGTAACTACTTAAACAATGTATGCTTTGTTGACATAATCTGTACTTGCACATTTTCCCCTTTACAGTACATAGTTGCAGTGCGTGTTTGTGTGAGAGAGTGTGTGTGTGTGTGTGTGTGTGTGTGTGTGTGTGTGTGTGTGTGTGTGTGTGTGTGTGTGTGTGTGTGTGTGTGTGTGTGTGTGTGCAACGTATGTATGTATAGTATATAGGCAAGGCAATTGTATTTGCCTTTCATACACATGGCGATTCAAAGTGCTTTACAGAATGCAGGTAGAATTCCAAAAAGTTGCAACAGTGCACTTTGAAAATCCATTCCAGATTTAAATAGATATATTTCAAATACATAAAGAAAGATATAAAGGAGCATATACTGTATATTATAAACAAATAGAGAAGGTAGACACACTTCAATTAAAGGGGAACTCCACCCATTTTCAACATTCTAATGTGTCATTAGTATACCTTAGAGGTGCTGGTTGGACATGATAAAAAAGTTCCCCCATTCTGTGTTCCCAAGAAATGGAGGTCTGAAGAAAACCACTAACATGGTGAAACATCTTGATGACATCATCAACATGTATTTTCACCATGTTAATGGATTTCTTTAGACGCTTCTTTTTTCTGAGAGCGTACAAATGGAACCAAATGAACCCGTTAGGGTTCATTTGGTTGCATTTTGTACACACTCAGAAAAAAAATGTTGAAAATGGGTGGAATTCCCCTCTAAAGCCCACGCAAGACCTACCGTAGCTGTTATTCATTAGGATAGGCTATGTAAAACAGCTATGGATGGTGATTTCCTAATGAAACCTGGGATACTATATTCCAGGTCCGCGGCGCATAACAGTGAAATGCTGTTCCACCATGTTTTGTTCCAACTATGGCAGGGGTTTTCAACCTTTTTCATCCCAGGGACCACCATTTATTCCGTTTTTGAGCCACAGACCACCATTTGAGGATATTTTAGCATCACAGGCCCCAAAATCTAAAGATTTATTTTGCTTTTGTCCACAATTCCAGGCTGGATTCGGGAAACAAAACAAGCAAAACATACATTCCGAAATGGCTAATTCAGATGATGAATATTTTAACTCTTGAGAGTGTAAAAATGAAACCAAATGGACCCGCAAGGGTCCATTTGGTTTCATTTTTACGTTCTCAAGAGTTACATCTGGTTAACCAACTTAGCCGGGGACAACCTGGAACCCTCTCAGGGACCACTGGTGGTCCCCGGACGACCTGTTGAAAACCCCTGAACTACGGGGGTGAACAATTAGTAGGGCCAGAGGCCCCAGATGACCCAAAGGTTCTACAAGATCCATATGGCTTCAGGAGGATATCTGAAATGTAGCCGGGCCCAGATCCACACATAGATTTATAGACAAGGAACAACATTTTAAAATCAATTCTCTCTGGGGGAGACGTACTGGTAGCCAATGTAAAGATTTTAGGACTGGTGTAATATGGTTAGTGGTAGTGGCGTTTCTAAGCAATTTGGAGCCCTAGACAAGATTTTCCATGGAGCCCCCCTTACCAAATGGAGCCTTACGGGTCCATTTGGTAAGGGGGGGCTCCAGGGAAAATCTCCTGTGATGTCATACCTATGACAGGCACTGTAAAATGGCGCCCCCCAAGGGATAAAAATGGGAACTAATTTTTAAACTAAAGAACATATTATATGGCCTAGATGTTCGTCATCGCTAAACCCCTTATCCCTTAACTTCTTTGCCTTTTAAAACTATTTTAAAAAGCATTTTTCAATTGTTAAAAAGGCCGGTCTACAAGCTCACAATGTGTCAATAGATTGTCATGTTGAATAATTTCAAAAAGTTTATCAAAATTGTAAAAAAAAAAAAAAAAAAAAAAAGGATAAGGGGTTTGGGATAAGGGGTTTAGCATGTGACAAAATGGTGCCCTAAGTGTTTTAAATGTTCAGTTCTAGTTACAGAGGCCAAGTATAATGTATTTATCCATTATTAGCATGGGATTCTTTTAAAGCAGGGGTTTTCAAGCGGTGGTCCGGGGACCACCAGTGGTCCTTGAGAAGGTTCCAGGTGGTCCCCAGGATAAATGATGGAAAATTGGTTAACCAGATGTAACATTTTTACACTCTCAAGAGTTAAAATATTCATCATCTGAATTACCACTGCTTATTTAAAAAGATCTTTTAAAGCATGTCTGGTGGTCGCCCCGGTGCCCCCCTCACCTCACAGTGCCCTAAGCAACTGCCTAGTCTGCCTAATGGCAAAACACCCCTGTGTAGTGCATAGTTGCACTATGAATGGATACTGTACCACTGTGCTGCTATGCAATGACGTCACTGTTGCATAGCAATCCGCTGGAGCCGTTGGATGAGTAGTGGTGGTTATAATATGCGGTTATGATTTATAGCAACATGACATGGTCACCAGAAGGGGCTTACTGTAATCTGCATGTCACTAGTTACTTCATCTCACAAAAGCATCCACTGTGTGGGATTACATCATGTACTGTACACTACAGCCGTGTTGCCAACTTTCCAAATCCAAAATGCACCAGTGGCACTTCCAAAATGCGCTAGAATGCGCTAGATGCTTGCCTGGAAGGGAATATATGATCAAAATGACCATTAACATTCTACATTCTCTAGTTGTGTAGACTTGGGCTAATTCACATGATGGATATTTTAATTCTTGGGAGTGTAAAAATGAAACCAAATGGACCCGCCAGGGTCCATTTGGTTTCATTTTTACGCTCTCAAAGAGTTACATCTGGTTAACCAGCTGTCCATCATTTAGCCTGGGGACCACTGGTTGAAAACCACTGTCATGGGAGGAAAAAATGGTGAAAAATGAGGGTTTTATCTCTGGCGCCATGGTGTCAATCAATTTCGCCCCAACTCACCAGCCAAAAAGCACTAGATTTTCCGCCAGTAGTTTTCCACTAATTTTGGCGCTAGGGGGGTCTGAAAAAAAAAAGCGAAATATAGCGACAAATGTGCCAAGTTGGCAACACTGTATACAGCAGGTTATGGCTGGGATGACTTCACATCGTCATCCACAACAAGCACTGCAAATTTTCCCTCATGATTAATATAATGAGGGATTATAAAAAAGGAGGAAACAAGATAACTGATCTACAAGCTCACAATGTACACACCCACTGTGAGGCTTTAGAAAAAATAATTCATGGAATACATATTCCAAACGATTCTGTTACAATTGGGTTTAAATATCTTCTCTGCATCAAATACAGAGAAGATGTTTTTGAAATGTACTGTTGGGTCTTAATTCGATGTCCATTCCACAGGCCCATACTGCACTGTGCACACGCACACGCAGACACAGACACGCACACACACACACACCCCAGTACACCTCCATCGTTGCCCGGGCAACCGACGGGGGCATTGCACAGCCCTCCTCCGTTGAGATAAATGGCTTTGCACACGAGATACAACATGAATTGATGAGAAAGACCCGTGGGGGGAAAATGAGCATTGTCTGTTATTATGAATACAAAAAACGGGCATAGGAAAAAAAAAGAAATGGATTCAGACTCCGAGGGCCCTCCTCCGTTTGCTGTAATTATGTCAATAGTGACACCGCCAAGGATAAACTAGTGGTGAATAATTCAGCGCTGCTGCTGCTGCTGCTGGTCCAACAGGATTGTGTTGTGATGTAGCCGTCATGCTCCACTATAATAACATGATCGATAGGAGCGCGCCATGCTGACTATTGACAGGTCATTGTGTAGTGTACGCTGCGTGTGTGCTGTGTATTGCACCGTTGATGTCGGACTGGAAACCTTGTATGTGGGAGTTTTCGACTGATTCTGACCCAGGGACCACCAGGTTTAGCCAGCCCTACTAGGGTGGGCTGGAAGAATGGCAGGGTGTATGTATATGGGCAACTCCAAAGTTTTTTATGTGAAGCAGTGGTTTTCAAACTTTTTGACACCAAGGCCCACTATTTATTGGACCAGCATTTGACGCGCAAAACTAAAGATTTCTTTTGCTTTTGTCCACAATTCCAGGCTGGATTTGGGAAACAGATCAAAATGACCATTAATCTTCTAATCTACATTCTCTAGTTGTGTAAACTTGGGCTAATTCAGATGGTGAATGTTTTAACTCTTGAGAGCGTAAAAATGAAACCAAATGGACCCGCAAGGGTCCATTTGGTTTCATTTTTACGCTCTCGACGAGTTACATCTGGTTAACCGACTGACTTTCCACCTGGAACCCCCCCTCAAGGATACCACTGCTGAAAACCACTGTTATTACTTTTCATTGCCCACCCCTGCCCCCCTCTAGATCCGGCCCCTGGGGACCACCGTTCTCACTAGGATCAACCCAGGGACCACCATTCTCACTAGGATCAACCTGGGGACCACCAGGGTCGTGTCGTGTTGGGCAGACTACCCCGAAATAGCACTGCACGTCCTGCATACTGCATATCTTAAGTTAAGACCTTGCCTTGAAAATAATAGACCCCGACGTAAACCCCACACTAAGCCCCGCCCTGTCCAAACCAACTATTGGTTGGACACTTTCCAGCCCAGGCTTGTTCATTCCAATGGAAATATAATTGACATTGCACATTAAACACTCTTATTTTTGTTACATTTATTTTGTGAAATCTATCTATCTATGATGGAGAGGTTTATCTAACATATGTTATATTTAGCTACCATTGGCCAGAAGGTCTATTGAGCATATTTCCACCATATTCGAGGGCGTGTGTAGAGAAATTACTGTCAGAGGGCAGCAGGTGTGTGTGTGTGTGTGTGTGTGTGTGTGTGTGTGTGTGTGTGTGTGTGTGTGTGTGTGTGTGTGTGTGTGTGTGTGTGTGTGTGTGTGTGCGCGCGTGTGTATTCATCTTTGATGCTCGTTATGCATCAAGGCAATTATGTCTCTTCCCTGCGCTGTCAAATAGAGTCACATCTGGCTTTTGTTCAAGCTGTTATTAATAATAACTAGGCTACATTTCATCACCAGTATGGAACACTGTGATTCATAAATAAAGCACTTTTAAACTTTGATCTTACTGTACTGGAAATAGGGGGAAAAACAACGCGAGTTCCACTGGATTCCATCGTGTTCGTACTTCATTCATTTCAATGTTTCAATATTCTGCAAATAGTGCAACAAAAAGCTGAACAATACAATCAAAACAAAATGTAAGAGCGGCAGAATATGGATTGGGTGTGATTTAAAAATAGATAAAAAGTGGAAATGGTGAGATGCCAGCCAGGTTTGTGTGTGTGTGTGTGTGTGTGTGTGTGTGTGTGTGTGTGTGTGTGTGTGTGTGTGTGTGTGTGTGTGTGTGTGTGTGTGTGTGTGTGTGTGTGTGTGTGTGTGTGTGTGTGTGTGTTGTAGTGAAGACCCCCTAAATCGAGACCAAGATCAAGACCAAAACGAGGCCGAGACAACCACGAACTTCGAGACGAGACTAGTACCTTGTGGGGTCAAGACATTACCAAGACCAAGACCTAGACCTAGAGGGGTCGAGAGACTGATGCTGGTGCTTTCAGGAACATTAGAACATTTCCTTTGCATTGTCTTGTCTCGAGTGGTCGAGTGGAGACCCGAGACATTTCCTCCGGGTCCGAGAACAACACGAGACCACGCGACAAATGAAGTGGAGACCCGCGAGACTGAGACGAGAGCAAGAGAATTTGAGGGCGAGGCAAAAAGAAGACAGACACAATGAAAATTTGTCTTGAGACTGGTATCGAGACGAGACAATGTCTCGAGAACTACAATAGTAGTGTGTGTGAGAGAGAGAGAGAGAGAGAGAGAGAGAGAGAGAGAGAGAGAGAAAGAGAGAGTGAGAGACCTTTCCTACCTGTGGTTTGTTTACCACAGGTGAAAATAACATGATTGATTTTCTTCCCCTGGTCAGTGGTCGCTGCAGCACTTATAAAGCCACTACTGTACCACACACCACCGCCGTACTGTACGCTGTTGATGGCGTCTCCATTGTACTATTCAACAGCCAGTCTTTTGTCGGTCAGGCTGAGGCACAAGTGAGTGTATTTTTCAAACCTAGAGAGCTAGCAGAACGTGTGCTACGGCAATAAGACATTTTTTCACCAATCCACCACGTTGTCGATTGTTGATGAAATCCAGCAGGCCCAGATGTAACATTTCCCAAGTAGGGGGGCAGGCAGAAATAGTATGGGGGCGTCTTCATCCATAAAATTTTCTGTTACAGGACTTCTATTAGGCAAGTAAAGCATCAATAATAACATCAGCAGTTGTTGAAGTTGCAACAGACACGCAGCATGCATAAAGCTAAAGGTCTGACTCAGAGAGTTTTCTGTTTTCAATGATGAAATGCTGTTTTGTTTGTTTGTAACCTTTAAAAGCACTTTAATTTGGAATATCTTTACAATTTGGGTTGTTTTGCATGCCATGCCAATGGCTAGATCTGTCACTGACATCTGGAGATGTAATCTCTAGGGCTGGGACTTTAACTGATTAATTGAGATTAATTAATCACAGAAACAATAACACGATTAACAAAATTAACTCATTTTAATCGCCACACAGACCCCAAAACTAAAGATTTCTTTTGCTTTTGTCCACAATTCCAGGCTGGATTTCAGAAACAATGTCACAGTCAAACATACAGATCAAAATGACCAATAATCTTCTACATTCTCTAGTTGTGTAGATTTGGACTAATTCAGATGGTGAGTATTTTAACTCTTGAGAGTGTAAACATAAAACCAAATGGACCCGCATGGGTCCATTTGGTTTCATGTTTACGCTCTCAAGAGTTAAACTTTTGATCTAACCAACTTGCAGTGTCGACACAGTTTTGATTTAGAAAAACTCTCACATGCTACACAAGCCTGTTTTAATTGACAAAAAAGGCTTCTTGGGTCAAATATTAGTATGTGATTAATTGAGATTAATTAATTACAAAGCTTCAAATTAATTAGATCAAAATTTTTAATCGAGTCCCACCCCTAGTAATCTCCAATTGTGTGCGAGGCCAAATGCTGTGAGGATATGTGGCGACATGTGTCTCGTTGGGAACTAGCGGAGGGTGTGTCGAGTAGACAGACAAATGACACAATCCTTGCTTACCATTTGCCACGACTCTGCATGAATGGCAGGCATGAAGCTCAACCCAGAGTGACCCCACATGAACCTGGGAGGTGCTCAAAGACTTATTGCATTTGAATAGGTAACTGTTTGATGTGTCTGTTACTTCTCAATTTCCTTTCCTAGGCCCTTTCCTAACCGAATGGAGCCTTACGGGTCTCTTTGGTTTCAATGCATTTCATTGGTGAACTTACTAGGTCGGGGGTCAGCAACCTGCGGCTCAGGAGCCGCATGCGGCTCTAGAACACAGCCCTAGTGGCTCAGTGGCTGTAGTAGCATTATTACATACACACACTGGGGTGATCCGCACCAAAATAATATAAACATTTTAGTCACCCAAAACGCGTTGCGCTGTCTGACAGTTGCCAGTTAAAGTAGCACTTGGCCATGTCAAAAAAGCCCAGCAGTTATGAGAGGTGGAGCTTTCAATCTGAACCACCCATTTTCAACAGTTTACTCAGTTTTCATTAATATACCTTAGAGATGTTGTGTGGACTAGAAATGGAGTTCTGTAAAACTCCATTTCTTTTTTAGAAACTCCATTTCTGAAGAAAGGTTGTGTTTCACCATGTTAATGATTTAGCTTTGAGGACCTTTTTTTCTGAGAGTGTGCAAATGGAACCAAATGGACCCGCCAGGGTCCATTTGGTTCACATTTGCACACTCTCAGGAAAAAAATAATAAAATGCGGCTCCAGACAGATTTTGAAATTAATTTTGGGTCGAAAATGGCTCTTTCAACATCTTGGGTTGCCGACCCCTGTACTAGGTGGACAAAATGGATAAAAATATGAACTATTTTTTAAACTAAATAACATATTATAGGTGTTTAAAATTTCGATTCTAATTATAGAGGGCAAATATAATGTATGTATCCATATGAGCCTGGGATCATTTTAAAGCATGTCGCCCCCCATGCACCCCAGGGAACTGCCTAGTCTTCCCAATGGCAAAAACGCCCCTGGTAATAGTAATAGTCAGTAATGACTGACAATTTTAAAACTTTTGACGTAGCTTCTGTTTTTGCACGTCAACACCCCGAGAAGAGTGAGAATGGAGTTTCCAAAAGGTTTATGAGCTACACTATCTAACAGCGCGACTCAGAAAGACAGAACAAGTACAGACGTAAGTGCTACTGGTATACGGAGATAAGTTTGAAAGTTGTCCTTAAATTTAACTTTTACTGCAGTGGAACATCCGAAGGGGCGGATAGGGAAGAGAGAGAGAAAAAAAAACATGAATTAATAGCAATTAAGTCTTTGAGCTGCAAACTTACATAATGAAGAACAAGAACTTATGCAGTGGAACAAGTAGGCATGAATTAATAGCAATTAAGTCTTTGAGCTGCAGTGTTTACTTACATAATGAAGAACAAGAACTTATTCAAGTGGCACATTTTAAAAGTGATTTCATGCATGGGAAAACATAAATAAAACATTCATCTGAACCGAATTAACCGAAATAAAATGTCCTTGTGCTTTAAAAAATCTGTTTAATATGGATGTGGCGCACGATGTGGATATAGACCTCGCGGTATATATTTTAGCCCTCTCAATTTGTATTAATTCATTTATATATGCAGTATACAATGGCCAGGAATATGCAATTCAAATAGCATGCCAGGTATAGACCGATGATGCCAGCAGGACACAGATATCCTGTACTGTGAGATGGACGATCTTAGTTGATTTTCAACCAGTTTTCCGGGGACCACCAGTGGTCCTTGAGGGAGTTCCAGGTGGTCCCCATGCAGCTAAATAACAAAGAGTTGGTAACTAAATGGACCCTTTATAGATCTTTAACTCTTCAAAGTGCAAATGTAGCAGGTGGCTGCAGCCTCTGTCGTGATGGCCTCCAAAGTCTAGTATCTGCCCCCGGACCAAGGGGATGTCCTCTTGGTCTAGTCGTTAAGATGTTGGACTTTCACGTGGGAGACCCGGGTTCGAATCCCGGGCGTTACACAAAATCATATTTCACTCTCAAGAGTTGATTGCCTAAATTACTTAATTGTTTTCCAAAACAATTGGAAAAAGACAAATGTTTGATATTTTCATCAACATTTGACTGTCATCTCTCTAAATAAAGCATGGAATTGTGGACAAAAACAAGAAAATCTTTAGTTTTAGGGTCTGAGACGCTGTAAACGTCAGCAAATGGTGGTCCGCGGATCAAATACTAAATAAATTGGAGGTCCTGGTCAATTAAAATGTCCTAGATGCATTACTTCCTTGTGTTGTTTCTCGCTTAGTGTAAGTCACCCTGGATTAAGAGCTAAATGCCTAAACAGCGAAGTGTAAAACGCACACAAACACACACACTGTTCCCACAAGGTATGCGTGCACATACACGAGAGTGTGTCCGCAGTGCATGTTTTGGGCACCGGCGGAGGAGAGAGGGTGTGTAAAGCGGTGGTTATAGCTGTGAAGCTTAATAAGGAGGTGACACCATTCCTAACGGATTAGACAGCTGACTACCCCCAAACCCCCTCCCCCCAAACAGTGATTATAGAATGCCTTTAGATATCAGTGGTTTTCAACCAGTGGTCTGGGGACCACCAGTGGTCCTTTGAGAGGGTTCCAGGTGGTCCCCAGCTAAACGATGCGTGTTTAACTCTTGAAAACTTTAACTCTTGAAAGCGTAAACATGAAACCAAATGGACCCTTGCGGGTCCATTTGGTTTCATGTTTACACTCTCAAGAGTTAAAATATTCATCATGTGAATCACCCCAAAGTCTACACAACTAGAGAATGCAGAAGATTAATGGTCAATTTGATCTGCATGTTTGACTGCTTAGTTTCCCAAATCTAGCCTGGTATTATGGACAAAAAACAAAAGAAATCTTTAGTTTTGTGCTCTGTGGGGCTAAAAAAAAAGTCCCCAAATGGTGGTCCTTGGCTCAAATGCTGAATAAAAAGTGGGCCCTGGTATGAAAAATGTTGAAAACCACTGCTCTCTAGATATCAGTGCCATCGTGGGGGAGGATTGTGGGAGTGGGGGGCGGGGGTGCCCTAGATATGCGAGTTCTGAACAAGTGGCAATCCGCGGTGCGCGGTGGCATCATGCGCGGCAGATTACGGGTGGCGGAAGGGGGTGGGTGTATAGGAGGGGGTAGGGGGGGTATACGCTCAACTGCCACCGCTGCGTCGTTCCGCATGCCTCTCTTGGGGGTTGGCGCATGCCTGTACATACGCACAGAATGTGTGTGCGTAGGCACACGCCTCGCTGTCATACATAATGCATTGGGGGGGGGGGTGTTTCCCCTAAGGGGCAAAGCGTACGAGTATCTGGGGGCAGTGTTGCCAACTTGGCGGATTTGTGAAAAGTGAGTGAAAAACTCCTGGCGGAAAATCTAGTGCTTTTTTGCTTGTGAGTTGGGGCGAAATTGGTTGACAGGCGCCAGAGATAAAACCTGAGTTTTTCACCATTTTTCCTCCTATGATAGAGTCCTCCTTCCTTCCTAGAAAGGACCATTGGTAACCAAATGGACCCTTATAGATCTGTAACTCTTGAGAGCGTAAAATGAAACTAAATCATATTTAACCATCTGAATTACCTAATTTTCAAGAATCTACACATTTAGAAAATGTAGAAGAATTGCTATTTTTGACCAACATTTTGGCCAGTTATTTCTCCTAAATTAGTCAAGAGAGTCTAAACTCAACATCAAACGGTGGTCCTCCTCCGTGGCTAAAATGCAGAATAAATAGTGGGCCCTGGCATGAAAATGTTTGAAAACCCACTGCTCTAGCGCATTCTAGTGTATTTTGGAAGTTCCACTAGTAGTGCATTTTGGATTTTGGCGGTTGGCAACACTGTCTGGGGGTGTCACACCTCCTCCTCCTCCTATATGCAGCAGTGCATTCGCTAATGCGCACACACACACACAAAAAAAACGTGACTGAAAAACGTTTTCAAGAGATGGGGCAATTTTAAAACCGGCACGCAACCGCTGCAGATTGCCCCCTTGTTCCGCCATTGTCTCCATAGAGCCCCTCCGCCACTCACCCGTGGCCCTTGGGGTCACAAATGCTTTCACACAACATGTACGAGGAGGGGGCAGGGTGGTGATTGAGTCGATTCCCCCTGGTGCTACACTATACCATCCCTCCATCACCCCTACCCCAACGCTGCACCATATATATATATATAGTCCCATTATAGGCCATGCGGTTTTAGATTTTTTTTTTCACAGGTCTATACTGCACATGTCTGACACCGCATTATGTGTGCGTGAGTGGATGCACTGCACTCTGCTCCACAGCTAGACTGATACACTGAGTGTTATCAGTTTGGACAGCCATGGTTTGACTTTTTTTGGACAAAGGAAAGGATTGGAAACTTTTAGGCCAATTTCACCAATTTTTGCTCTTGTTAGGTTTAGGGGTAGGTTTAGAGAAGGGTGTAGCAATGTTTGTAGCAAAACGCTGACGGTCTGTGAGGTTAGGTTGAGGGTCAGGCATTTAGGATTAGGGTTACGGTTGGAGGGGGCTAGGGGGTTTTTCGTCTCAGACTGCAGAGCATGGCCATTCTGAGACGAAAAAGTCCTGCTGATGACAACGTGATAACTGCGATCTTATCTACAGATAGAACGGTAGAATCCGGGGTGCCATCATACCAATATAATCATACAGTAAGATAAATCTGCAAGAGAAATATGCAACATTTTGTGCACTGTAGTGTACTCAGTCGCAAAGAAGAAAACATCCTTAATTGGCGAAGCCCCGGTGCTCTCTCTCAACAACACACATCGGAAGGATGGGCATGCATGCATGGGGAGCCGACGCAACACGACGCAGCGTTATCGGCGGCGGTGGTGGGTCTCTGCTCCCTCTCTCTCCCCCTCACCACCACCGCGTTGGTGGTGGTGGCTGGTGTGAGAGCTAATTGCTCTGTAGCAGGAGACGGAGAAGACGGAGGAGCCTCCCGCTAATGATTAGCAGGGTGACAGACTGCCAGTCAGGAAGCGAGAGAGAGAGAGAGAGAGAGAGAGAGAGAGAGAGAGAGAGAGAGCGGGGGAAGAAGAAGAGATGTAAGCACAGGGGCGGATCTAACATTTCCCAATTGGGGGGGCAGGAGAAAATGGTATGAAGTCGCATACCATACCATTTTCGGTTACAGGACTTTTATTAACATCAATAATAACATCAGTTGTTGTTGAAGTTGCAACAGACACGCAGCATGCATAAAGCTAAAGGTCTGACTCAGAGAGTTTTCTGTTTTCAATGATGAAATGCTGTCGGTTTAGTGGTGAGATAACTGTAGTTAGTAGCAGTAGTAGTGTTTCGAATCAATTTAAATTATAGTGCACTCATTTGAAATATCTTCCGTTGTTTTGCATGGTGGGGCAGTCAGGGCATTTAGGGGGGGCATCGCACCCCCCCCCCATGCCCATGCCTAGATCCGCCCCTGTGTGAGGAGAGAGAGAGAGAGGCAGATGGATTGGAGGTTGGAGGGTGAGGAGGGGGTGGCGGCGGTGAGAGGAGGGGAGGGGAGGGGGATCTGAGGCGAGGCGAGAAGAAAAGAAAAGAGCAGAGAAAATGAGGAGAGAGTAAGAGAGAGAGAGATGGAGGTGTTTGAGACAGACAGGTGGCGATGTGGATGAGGGCCGCTTTGTGAGGCAGAGGAGGAGGGGGGAAAGAAAGAGGCAATGCTGCATGGAGGAGCAGCAAAAAAATAATAATACTAAAAATAACTTAAAGGTAGGGGAAGTGATTTCACTTTTGTCAGATATCACCCCCCCAAAAAAAATCTGTTAAAATGCTCTATTATAAGGTGTGCAGACCATATATGGAGTTTCCCCCTCCCCCACGTTAGCAGAGGAGCTAATAAAAGTTCCCCAAGTGGTGGGTGAATTCTCCTCCAATCAGGATCGAGCAGCAGGTTCACATAGTGTAGCTACTCTTGTGCGCCCCTAGTGCACCAAGCTGGTACTACACGATGAATTTCAAATCACTTCCCTTAGCTTTAACCCATTGTGTCCTGATCAGATTCTGGTTTCTGATGCTTTTCACATTTTTTTTCAAAAATAGCAGAACTACAAGCTCATATCGCGCCACTCGGTGGCGCGATATGAGCTTGTAGATCTGCTATTTTTCAACGGCTTAAAAACACCAAAACACGTTCAGTACACAAAAGGGTTAAAGACACAGAGAGACAGGAGTGGTAGGCTATAGGTGCGGTGGTTGAACCCGAGGGGACGGACGGACGGACGGCGAACGAACGGAAAACAAAAGGAAAAGGAGGAGGAGGAGGCGCTCGGGAAAAACAGGAGATCGCAGCGACGACGGTGGTGCTAGACGATGATGATAAAAGTGACAATTTGTCTTCTCTCCACCACCGCCCCCCACAGAGTTACAGTAGGGCGCAACGAACGCACCCATTTACGCTCTGGCGGAAAAAAAAATAGCAAATCGTTAAGATCACGGCACATCGGTGCCGAAGGGCGCGTCGCGAGCTTACAGATCTGCTATCTTCCGGGCGAGCGCCTTAATCGCATTCCCCTCCCGCAACGGTGTGCTCGGCGGTGGCACCGCAGCAGCGGAGGGAAATTAGCCTGGGTGGCTACGCTACGTTCTCCGAGACGTGGCGGAGGCATATATACTGTATATATACAGGAGCGGATTGGCACATATTTTCCTACCGGGACAATTTTGCCTTTGCCAGGCCACCCTGGTGGGGGCAGCTGGTTAACCAGATGTAACTCTTTGAGAGCGTAAAAATAAAACCAAATGGACCCTTGCGGGTCCATTTGGTTTTATTTTTACACCCTCAAGAGTTATAATATTCATCATGTGAATTAGCCCAACGTAGTCTACACAACTAGAGAATGTAGAAGATTAATGGTCATTTTGATCTGGTGAAGGACACCTTTTCTTTTTTGAAGGATAGAAACACTAGTTTGCCTGGCCTGGGCCTGGCGCCCTGGCCTGCCCTGGACTTTTCAAAAAAGAAAAAAAAAAAAAAAAAAGAAAAAAAAAAAAAAAAAAAACTGTCCAGGCCACCGGGAAAACTCCCTGTACTCCAGATGGCCAATCCGCCCCTGTATATATATATTTATATATAGGCAGGGATGATCCTCCTTTGATGCCGTCTTGCTCTCCAAATGCAAAATGTCAGGTAATCAGATACGCGCAGAGGAGGGGGAGGGGGGGGGTGGTGGTGGTGGTGGAAGTTATTGTTGCAGGGAGATAATCGACTTTGAATATGCATGATGCAGAAAGCTGACATTTTGGAATTCAAAAACAACAATACCGGGAAAAAACAGGGGGGGGGGGGCAGGAAATGAGGGATACTAGACCGGAGGGAATGACACACACACACACACAAACGCAGACGCGCCACACACACGCACGCAGATGCGCCACATGCGGTTTTGACACGAGCAGGTGTGGCGCCGTGATGTGTGAAACAATCGAAGGCACTGAAGGCAGACTTCTTCTTCACACACACACACACACAAAGCACCACCGACAAACAACATATCTTGAATTTATTTGCCGACTTGTTAAGGGTGGGCGAGACAAAAGACGTTTTTTTTTTTTCTTCTTCTTCGCAAACGACAAATCGCCTCGCTGCAAATTCCTGACGGAAATATCTCTCTTGGAAGAAGCGCGACGTCGGGAGAGGAGAGAGAGAGGCCCATGGGGCATTGCGCTTAAAGATATATGTGGCGTGCACTTGTTATAAATACCAACCGCATACAAACGGATCTCGCATGATGCAGAGACGGCAAGAAAACGTATTGTCAGAGCCTCTCTCTCTCTCCTCTCACCAGGCCCAACATTATTATAAGAAACGACGTGCTGCGATGTTGGGCGCTGTGGAATGACATCCCCTCTCCCTCCCGTCTCTCTCGATCTCCCTCTCTCCCCCCCTGCGTTCTCCGATTTCAATCCTAGCCTCTGCCTGTCTCGGATGGCAGAAAGGAGAGCATTATCACAGTGAAAAAGGATCCCCCCTCCCCTTCCCTCTTCCCCAACCCATCCACCTTCCTTTGAGCCAGGTCCAGCAATCACAGGAGTCTGAATGCGCACGTTTGTGTACGTAGTATACGGTATGTGCCGGCCGGGGTGCGTCTACGCCGAACGTATGTACGTAGATAGTGCGTGTGTGTGTGTGTGTGTGTGTGTCTGCCTGACTCCAAACGCGTGGATTTGAAAGGAAGAATAAGGGTGGGTGGGGTGTGCGGTGATACCGCCGTTGGAATGTACACCTGCAACGTTTCCCCGCTTGACATAGTTGGTCTTTTGTAGTGCCTCTTCCTGACCCTATCACACTAGAGGATCTCTGTGGGATTTTTGAGTGTGTGCGTGTGTGTGTGTGTGTGTGTGTGTGTGTGCGTGTGTGTGTGCGTGTGTGTGTGTGTGTGCGTGTGTGGAGAGGGACATTTTTCTACCTACTCATATGGGAGTAGAGACTGTAGAACTGTGATGTATATAGAGCAGGGGTGGGCAATTATTTTTCCCAAGGGGCCAAATGAGATACATAAAATATCGTAGAGGGCCAAGACTAAAGGCTGAACTAAAGTCTGCGTAATATTAATTTAATTTCAAAATAAAAGTAAGAGTAAGACCAAACATTTTGACACCAGGGCCCATTCAGTATTTGAGCCACGGACAACCATTTGATGACATTTTAGTCCCACAGATTCCAAAACTTTCTTCAAGATTTCTTTTGTTTTTGTCTACAATTCCAGGCTGGATTTGGGAAACAAAACAGGACAACACAAATGACCATTCTCTTACATTCTCTGATTGAATGTGTAGACTTTGGGCTAATTCAGATGACGAATATTTTAACTCATTTATACGCTCTCAAAGAGTTACATCTGGTTAACCAACTTTCCATATTTAACTTGGAACTCTCTCAAATACCACTGGTGGTCCCCGGGCCGGTCAGAGTCAGCCAAAGGGCCGCATTTGGCCCCCGGGCCGCAATATGCCCAGGTATGGTATAGAGTAACAAATAGGGCTGCAACTAATTCTTTTATAAACGATTCATCAGTCTTATATGAAAAATCGCACAAACATTTACGCAAAAACACTCAAAGTTAACAGTTTGCGTACCCTTGCAGTAGAGCTACGTCACGCTTATCATTATCAAATAATAGTTATGACCGATACCGCTTAGGTTCATCTACGTCACACTATGTCACTCACCGTTGCCGGTTTGATACGATCCCAATGATAACGGCAGCGAGCAGCGATCGCATCATCCCATCAGAACGGACCAAAATAAGGGACGGACCAACCCGGAACCGGAAGTGTGTCGCCAACTAACTTGTCCGACGGGAAACATGGACCGAAATATGAAATATGACTTTTAGATGAAAATCGCTGGCACTGACTACCTCAAAAAATATGAAAAAGTGCTGGCACTAAGGGCTCCATTTTCGTCACCGCTAAACCCCTTATCCCTCAACTTCTTTGCCTTTTTAAACTATTAAAAAATAACATTTTTCAATAGTTTAAATGGCCAGTCTACAAGCTCACAATGTGTCAATAGATTGGCACGTTGAACTATGCCAAAATGTTTTTCCAAAATAGTAAAAAAAATGGTAAGGAGTTTAGGATAAGGGGTTTAGATAGTAAGGAAAATGGAGCCCTGAGAGTGTTAATATGTGGTTTCAGCCTGATAACAGCCACAAGGAGCGGATCAGAGGACCTGTATCCACCGTCTCACCAAACAGCCGCAGGTAAACACAGCTCAGAGTGGACTTGAAAATCCATACGGCAAAGAGACGCGACTAACAGTGAGGTAAAGGTCAACCTGAGCATCCAAATGGCAATAATTTATTGCCTACTTTATCTTTCCTGACGTGTGGCCCAGGGGCGGATCTAGGCATGGGCATTGGGTGGGACAATGCCCCCCTAAATACCCAGTCTGTCAGCCCCCAACACGATGCCATGCAAAACAACCCAAGATATTTCAAATTAAAGTGCTTATATTTAAAATGATTTGAAACACTACTACTGTTACTAACTAACTACAGTTGTGCCACGACTAAACCAACAGCATTTCATCATTGAAAACAGAAAACTCTCTGAGTCAGACCTTTAGCTTTATGCATGCTGCGTGTCTGTTGTGACTTCAGCAACAACTGATGTTATTATTGATGCTTTACTTGACTAATAAAAGTCCTGTAACCGAAAATGGTATGGGGGCGGCTTCATCGCCCGTGGCGTGAAGCGACACGGGGGCGATGAAGCCGTCCCCATACCATTTTCTCTTGCCCCTCCAATATGTTCTCTTGCCCCCCCCCAATTGGGACATGTTACATCCGCCCCTGGTGTGGCCGCCCCTGGTGCGATGGCGGCGCACATGCGTGTGCGTGTTTCTTAACTCTTCCCGTGAGGATCCTTGTGAGTTGCACAAGATTAATCACGGTAGAACGATTCAATTGCCGCTCACGAAGTTGTTGTGTAATTATGTTTTAATTCAGCGTTGAAAGCATATTATGGGAATGAATCCGGATTCGTCACAGACATTGTGACGAGGGCTGAGGTGTTATGATGACATAGCACAGAGGTTTTCAACCTTTTTCATACCAGGGCCCACTATTTATTCAGTATTTGAACCACTTGGTCACAAAACTAAAGATTCTTTTGTTTTTGTCCACAATTCTAGCCTGGATTTCAGAAACAAAACAGTCAAACCTACAGGTGAAATGACCGTTAATCTTCTACATTCTCTAGTTGTGTAGATAATTTAACTCTTGAGAGTGTAAACATGACATCAAATGGACCCGCAAGGGTCCATTTGGTGTCATGTTTACACTCTCAAAGAGTTACATCTGGTTGAAAACCCGACATAACAGGAAATCTAGGAATTCTGGGAAATTGAGGCCAACGCAATGTAAACGACTGCCTACAACTTTCTTAAAGCTCTTTGTCTGATGTCTGAGCCGCGGATCAACGGTGCGGCATTTCCGTCGGCTCACAAACAAATAAAAAGCGTGTTTTCTAGCGATTTTTCATAGATCAAAAGCACAATCACCCTGGCATTTGCTCCAAAGGTAATAATTACAAAATCCTAGCAGTCTGGCTAGGATTATATGATTGGATTTAAAGCAGTAGACAACTTTAGTTTTTTTTCCCAACCCTGGTTCATCTTTGGCATTATTATTAGAGAAAATAAAAGATAAAAACTGCCATATTGAGCCTCTGGGTCAGGCATGGCCCAAAATGGAGTGTGTACAGTAAAGTGCAGTGCAGTGTGCTGCCTCCTTCACATTCAGTAGATCCTGTGAACCTCTGAGGCCAGATGTAATTTCCTGAGGTTTATTAGGACTGAAGTAGATAATAAACAGAAATCACTTTAAAAATTTGGGGGGAAAAAAAATGTATTTAGGTCCGCGTTCAAGTGTCCTCTCCCCCTGTGTAGCATCATGCATGCCCAAAATGGAACACACATGCAGCTATGTGAGTTGTAGGTTGGTCAAGTCACTATACTAGAGGTGCTGTCAGGCATTAGTGGTGCATTTGACGTACTTTACTGTAGTGCCGCACATGCGTTATGATGCACTCCTACCCGTAGACTACGTACTACACACACACACACACACACACACACACACACACACACACACACACACACACACACACACACACACACACACACACACACACACACACACACACACACACACACACACACAGATCAAAATGACCATTACTCTTCTACATTTTGTAATTAGACTTAGGCCAATTTAGATGAATATTTTAATTCTTGAGAGCGTTAACATGAAACCAAATGGACCCGCAAGGGTCCATTTGGTTTCATGTTGACGCTCTCAAAGAGTTACATCTGGTTAACCAGCCTATACCAGGTTGGGGGCCGGTCTAGGCCAAATCACGCTAAAAAATGTCCGGGCCGATTTTTTCGCCCAGTCCACCACTGACACACACACGCATACACACACACTCTCCCCCATGTGTGTGTGCAAGGAGCCGTAAGCAGCAAAGCAGGCCCCAGGGCCCACCACCACCACGCCCCCCGGAGGGGAGTTGAGTGTGCATAGAGGTGGTGGGAGGAGACGGCAGAGGGCAGGGTGATCCATCAATGGATTAAATTGACCGTCTCTGCAGCCGCTGACGGCTGGATTGTGGGAGTGAGTGGGCAGGGCACACGGTAACACAACGGTACTGTACGGTACACAATACAATACACACACACAAGCTCCAGAGCACTGGATATATCGCAGGTAATGAAGTGAGGTGGTAAGATATATATACGTATATATTTGCATTGCACATACGTCTTGAGGCTCAATCATACTCCACAGTGAAGTGACTCGCGATGAAAGGGTGTAGTTTTTTTTTAACCCTTAGTGTAATGAACGCGTTTTGGTGTTCTAAGCATTATGTTTTAACTATTGAAAAATAGCAGATCTACAAGCTCATAGCGCGCCACCGAGTGGCGCGCTATGAGCTTGTATCTCTGCTATTTTTGAAAAATCGTGAAAACGTGGTGCAACTCTTTGAATATTATGTTATTCAGAAACTAGAAATCTAGACTGGACACAATGGATTAAGGGTTATACAACTACAACATGACGTCAATCGCCGCAGTGATCAGCTATGGGTAAAGGCTCAATCATATTCCACATGGGTAAAGGCTCATTCATACTCCACAGTGAAGTCACTCGAGGTGAAAGGGTTTCACAATGGTGTTTTTTTTTTTTAAGGGTTATACAACTACAACATGACACGTCAATCACCACAGTGATCAGCCATCACTGTGCATCCTGACTCATCTCCCTGCTTTTACTATCTGACAAGTCCTTTCACTCTGGGGCTTTCACCACCTTCACTTCTAGAAAGTGGTATAGGCTCGAAAGCACAGCAGGTCAAGATGACAGATGATGACAGCGACAGAAGGTGAATAGAAAACAAACACAAAACAGATAGAAAACAGAAAGAAGAAGAGATAGAGAAACATAACGTAGAAGAGGAGGAGAAGGAAGGGAAAAGGAGTCAAAATGAATGAACGAAATGTTGACGATGGAGGTCAACGCGATATGAACATATTTATGACACTTCAATGGCAGAAATCATAACCAACAGATCGCTTCTAAACCATGAATGGGCGGAGTCGATCCATTAGGACATCACGGCGAGTATGAGTATGATTGAGACTTTATGGTACGTGTGTTACGAGTCTGGGGGCTGGGAGGAACGATAGCAAGAGATAATGTGTGAAAAGTGTGTGTGTGTGTGTGTGTGTGTGTGTGTGTGTGTGTGTGTGTGTGTGTGTGTGTGTGTGTGTGTGTGTGTGTGTGTGTGTGTGCGTGCGCGCATTTGTCTAGGTCAGGGGTTTTCAACCGGTGGTCCGGGGACCACCAGTGGTCCTTGAGAGGGTTCCAGGTGGTCCCCAGCTAAATTGGTTGACCAGATGTAACTCTTGAGAGTGTAAAAATGAAACCAAATGGACCCTTGCGGGTCCATTTGGTTTCATTTTTACACTCTCAAGAGTTAAAATATTCATCATCTGAATTAGCCCAAGTCTACACGACTAGAGAATGTAGAAGAAGAAATCTTTAGTGTTTGGGGCCTGTGGGGCTAAAATGTCATCAAATGGTGGTCCGTGGCTCAAATGCTGAATAAATGGTGGGCCCTGGTATCAAAAAGGTTGAAAACCCCTGGTCTAGGTGAGGTATACAGAAGTTACTATACTAAAGTTACATAACGGAATCTAAACTGCAACCCGTAATGCACACCAGTAGGCAATGTAAAGCCAATCCCTACGCAGTCTCCAGCGACAACTTAACTCTGATTTCCGATGGAATGGAGCCGCCGCTGTACAATAACTCTCTCCCTGCTCATTCCTTTTATTCTAATGAGCAACAATTAATAAGGAAATGGAAAACCGGCTTCCCCCCGACGGAGAGGAGAGGAGAGGCATGCAGTCCTCTCCCCACAACGGAGACAGCCGTTCTTTTTGTCAATAGACGTATCGAATTCCCACCCCTCTGCTCCCGAGGCCCCGGGGCCGCCGCTAGTCCATATCCAAGTCCGTCGCCGCAGGGGCGGATCTAGGCATGGACATGGGGGGGCAATACCCCCCTAAATACCCAGTCTGCCTCCCCAAACACGATGCCATGCAAAACAACCCAATATATTTCAAATAAAAGTGCTTATATTTACAATGATTTGAAACACTACTACTGCTACTAACTACAATTTTGGCACCACTAAACCAACAGCGTTTCATCATTGAAAACAGAAAACTCTCTGAGTCAGACCTTTAGCTTTATGCATGATGCGTGTCTGTTGCAACTTCAACAACAACTGATGTTATATATTTGATGCTTTACCTGACTAATAAAAGTCCTGTAACCAAAAATGGTATGGGTGCGACTTCATCGCCCGTGTTGTATTTTCTCTTGCCCTTCCAACATGTTCTCTTGCCTCGCCAAATGGGACATGCTACATCCGCCCCTGCGTCTCTGGTATCCCCCCGCCGCCCGCCCCCCTTCACCCCAAAACAACCCAGTCCATCTGAATTCCCCCTCCCTCTCCCTTCCTCAACCTTTATCGCTCCATCGCTCCTAACCTATCCTATCCTATCCTATCCGCTCTTATCCTCGAGGTCCTGTGGGCTAATCTGTGCCATGGTAACATTTGATCCTGCACCTTTTCGCTCCCCGAATGCAGACTTTACAATACTCGCGTATCGATTCTAGCTATAGCCGCCGCCGCGAGAGAGCAGGGCCACTTCTCGAGCACGCCTCGCTTATTGGATGAGAGAGAGAGAGAGAGAGAGAGAGAGAGAGAGAGAGAGAGAGAGAGAGAGAGAGAGAGAGAGAGAGAGAGAGAGAGAGAGAGAGAGAGGCGGATGTAACTTTCACAACTGGGGGAGTAGGAGAAAATGGTATGGGTGCGTCTTCATCACCCATGCCATTTTCGGTTACAGGACTTTTATTAGGCAATTAAGCATCAATAATACCATCAGTTGTTGTTGAAGTTGCAACAGACACGCAGCATGCATAAAGCTAAAGGTCTGACTCAGAGAGTTTTCTGTTTTCAATGATGAAATGCTGTTGGTTTAGTGGTGATACAATTGTAGTTAGTTAGTAGCAGTAGTAGTGTTTCAAATCATTTTTTAAATATAAGCACTTTAATTTGAAATATCTTGAGTTGTTGTGCATGTCATCGTGTTTGTGTTTGGTGGCGCAGACCGGGCGTTTACCCTCCCCCCCTAGATCCGCCCCTGGAGAGAGAGAGAGAGAGAGAGAGAGAGAGAGAGAGAGAGAGAGAGAGAGAGAGAGAGAGAGAGAGAGAGAGAGAGAAGGGGGAGATTTTCAGAGCACCATACTGCTAATTGGTTGGCTGCTTTGGTGAACTTTAGTTTCAGGCAAATGTAATTAGGGCAAACCTTAAGGTTTCTCCACACATGGTGAGAGAAAGAAAAGAAAAAAAAGCTTGAGTGGTAAATTAATGAAAGAAAGCCAGCGAAGGGAAGAAAGAGAGAGCGCGAGAAAGAGAGAGAGAAGGAAATAGAGATTGAATTGAAAGATTACTAATTAATCCCCCCCTTTTTTTTCTTTTTGCCCATTGCTGGTGGTTAAAAAAAAGAAGAAAAGGTAGCATTGTCTCAAAGTGTCCTCTGCAGTCACATAAAAGGCATAGGCGTAGCCATTGTTCTCTCTACAGTAGTGGGAATAATAATAACGGCCTCCACGATCGTCCCTGTGAAATGTATTCAGCCCACGGCATGCAGAGAGCTATGATCAGTGCTTACAGTACCTACTACAGTTCAAATAAACTAATAGAAGGCTGGAGGACCACTTGAATGGACCCTGCTCATTGTTACGAGTCAATTTAAAACCCTACTACTGTGTACATACATACAGTAGGTGCTGCATTTTCGGTTTGGATTGCTCATTTTCTGCGTATACAGTACAGGCGCCCCATTATGCGTTTGATGTTTTTCGCATTACACTGAAAAAAGTGTGAAATCCTGTCTGTTTATCCAATGGGCATATTCTTTTTGATCTTAAATAATACATTTACTTTTCTGTCTATCAATTGATGTGAAGTAATTTTAATTTGTCCATTCAAGGTAAAAATGTGTTCTTTTGCTTCAAACTAAATTGTTGGCTCCGATGAATGTATTATTATCGCTTTACTCTGGGTCACGTGATTCTGACGTCATCCCGGTCCTCCGTCCGTTCGTCTCATGACCGCCATATTGAATTTCTCCAGTCAGCGCACGAGTTTGGTCAGCGGACACTGTACGACGGTTAAGCTTTTAGTTTACACAGTTTGGGATTTTCCTCACAACTAAAGGTAAGAAATATGACTAAATGTGCGGTGTGTTTTATTAAATTCATTGCTGGGTGTTTTACCGACACCCCACTGTTGTATGGACATAGCATTTTAATCAAACACAGCAACAAATTACTATTGTGTGTGTCACTAGACTACTCCTACAAGTTGGACTATTAAAATTAAATTAACTATGGCCGCAATGACATGATTATTTTATATGCATGTTGCAGTATTTGCGTTGAAGTTGAGTTGGCATTACGTGGTGTAATTTAGCTCCAATACGTTCCCTCAACAGGCTACTAGTGTGTATATACTGATATAGCGCAGCTAACGTGAGTTCCCGCGTTTAGCATGGACATTGCACTTCTATCTAATGTGTGTAGATTCAACCTACGTTGGAACATATGTGTCTGTTGTTATAGTTGTGTTCGTTTTGTGTGGTTGTGTTCGATAGCTACATTATTTTTATATACAGCGTGAATTCGGTGAACATTATGTTTCCTGTTTCTGGTATAGGAAACGGAAACGCTATGTGTTATGAATGTAAACGGTAGCCGGAAACAGTTCTTGTGATAGGCGGGCTTTCAACGGAAGGACAAATGGGGCAGTGGTTAGCATAGGGTTTCTTTAGTGACGGCCGGAGTACTAACATCGTTCTGCCGTCACTACTTCAATTTTAAAAAATAAATAAATAAGTGGCCGAGCCCGAGCTGCGTGAGGAATTATTTGTGGGGATCTTGTACAGCCTCCGTTTCGGTGAGTGAGTGGTTGTTGAAAGATGTGGTCGTGTATTATCATGGTCGTGTTGCCCCATAGCCATCTGGTAGAACAGTTGCGACATTGAAGGAGCTAAAACAGCCTGGTCACGTGGTTCATGTACTCGCGCGAGCCCATAGACTCCAATGCATTTTCTAACTTTGAGTTGTCCCTATTCAATTGAAGTGTATGTAGAAAAGCCTCCATTGGTCCCATGAATTGAACGGACTTTGCGTAACTGTCTATACTAAGGCGGCACCCATGTCCCAAACCAATAACAACAAAACGACGATCGGGATACGCTACGTTCGGATCAAAAGACGGATTAAAGAATGTAATCAATTAATCATCGACTATTTTATCAATTTGGGTATATGTTATCCCCGCTGCGTTCCTGTCTCATCTCTCTGATAATGCTGGCTACAGCTACGAGGAAAGAGTCACGTCTCGATTTAAGAAGACAGCAGTAGAATGTTTTGGAAGCGTTAGCTTGTAGCTAATGGCTATCCATTAGCTGATGATTATTATCAGCGAGATGAGGGGACCACAGCGGGGCTAGGTAAATGTGTACAATTGTTTAATCACGTAGGACCCAATGGCTATAAGTGTTTTTGGCAGAAAAAAAAAGGTTTAAGTAAACTGAAATGTTTTGGTCCACAATGGCATTGTAATGGCTGCATGCATAAATTAGCTGATCTACAAGCTCATAAGTTGTGCAGCAGATTATTGAATGCAGCAGTGATAAAGCAATCTATTGGAAATAAAATTACAGAGTAGATGGCAACTGGTGACATCTTACTTCTTTGCATATAATTATATGCATAAATTAACCAATCTCCAAGCTCAACCAGTTGTTCTGGAGAGTCTTATTTTTAAGTCTGTTTTCCATGTGCCATGAATCACTTGAATCACAGGTGTCTTACTCTTTTAAATGTGGTTGTATGCATATATTGGTCAATCTACAAGCTCATGGTGTGCTATCCCTCTGTCGGTAGGCCCTGAAGTGGTTCTGGACCCCATGGCGGAGCCCTGCTCATCCTCTAGTCATCCACCATGACAGCATAAGGCAGGTTTTACTATTAAAACCAACACACATAGGCAAACACCCTCTTGGTGCCAGATTTATCGCTCACTTACAGACCGGGGGGTTTTAACCTAAAGGGAAAAATAAGGCCAATATGAGGCCGATATGTTTTACTGACCAGGCGCAGCAGTGGCAATAGGGCAGTGGTTTTCAACCAGTGGTCTGGGGACCACGAGTGGTCCTTGAGAGAGTTCCAGGTGGTCCCAAGGCTAAATGATGGAAAGTTGGTTAATCAGATGTAACTCTTTGAGAGCGTAAACATGAAACCAAATGGACCCTTGCGGGTCCATTTGGTTTCATGTTTACACTCTCGAGAGTTAAAATATTCATCTGAATTAGCCCAAATCTACACAACTAGAGAATGTAGAAGATTAATGGTCTTTTTGATCTGTACAGTATGTTTGACTGTTTTGTTTCCGAAATGCAGCCTGGAATAGTGGACAAAAACAAAAGACATCCACTATAGTGTGGGTGAAAATGTCCTCAAAGTGTGGTCCGTGGCTCAAATGCTTAACAAATAGTGGGCCCTCGTATCAAAAAGGTATGACCCCTGCAATAGGGCTCCAACTTATGAACTGTACAATAACCACTGTGTATGCATGCACGGCATATTTTGTGCCAAATCAATTTAAAATTACATTACACAGAGTAGATGGCAACTGGTGACATCTTACTTGTTTGCATATAATTATATGCATAAATTAACCAATCTCCAAGCTCAACCAGTTGTTCTGGAGAGTCTTTATTTTTAAGTCTGTTTTCCCTGCGCCATGAATCACTTGAATCACAGGTGTCTTACTCTTTTAAATGTGGTTGTATGCATATATTGGTCAATCTACAAGCTCATGGTGTGCTGTCCCTCTTTGCCGGTAGGCCCTGAAGCGGTTCTGGACCCCATGGTGGAGCCCTGCTCATCCTCAAGTCATCCACCATGACAGCATAAGGCAGGTTTTACTATTAAAACAAACAAACAAAAAAACTACACAGTACATTGCCAATTAGGGCTGCAATGATTAAATGCACCCTTAATTCCCATACTTGAATCTTTGCAGAAGATTCTTGAATGTGTCGATGAAATCAAATCGCAGTGCAGGTGATCAACTGATTTAAATTACACAATCTATAAGCTCACAATTTGCGCCTCTTTTTCTGTAGGCTCCCATTCTGTCTCACCACGCTGCAGTCATCCACAAGTGCTTCTGGACTGGTGGACCCAGGTTTACCCTTCTACTACCCATCTACCTTGACAGCATAAGGCAGGTTTTACTATTAAAACAAAACATTACAGTACATTGCCATTAGGGCTGCAACAAATAATTGTAATGGTGTTTGATGGGTGTTTCCCACTTAGTTTATATTAAGAGCCAAACATAAAGCTTGAATATTTATTAGTTCACAAGACTACCGTACATTTAGACTAACACCTGTGTAGCTGTGCTTTAATAAAATGTATGCAGTCTGAACAAGAAATTAGCTGATCTACAAACTCACAAGTTCTGCTTCTTTCTCTGTAGGCTCCCATCTTGTCTCACCGCTCTGCAATCATCTGTCCTGTCTCACCACTCTGCAATCATCTGTCCTGTCTCACCGCTCTGCAATCATCTGGACATTTTCAACACTTGGCGACTCAGTAAGTGGAATGTGGACATGTAAAGACTGTGGGGTCAACAAACCTAGCAGGTCGGAGCTTCTGAAGCACTACAGACTAGACCATAGACATTTTGGGCGTGGAAGGAAATACCCATGCACCTATTCAACCTGCCCTTGCTCTTACGGTACTTGGAATTCCCTTAAGAGTCACTTGGCAAAGAACCACTCAAGATCCACCACTGACAAACCTGAACTGACAAATTTGTCATGTGTTCTGTGTGAATACAAAGAGAGGACAACTTTGGCGGAGTATTTATATCACATTTCACAGCATCTGTTAAATTTTGAAACTGTTACTTGTATTTTTCAAGGGTGTCAATATTCAACAAACACTTATGGATCCTTCAGGACTCATAAGTCTAGAAAACACAGGAAATGTTCTATACATGATTTAAAGCCTGATATAGCTCAGAGTTTGGCGCCAGATCCTAGTCATCCATTTGAAGACTCATTCTTTGAAAGTGAATTGCAGGAGCATAGTTCGGGTGATGAGTGCAATGCGGGTGATGAGTGCAATGCTTCCGTCTATGAAGCACAAAATATTGGAGATGTGTCCACTTCTATAGAGCGTAAATTTGCTGCAGTTTTATTGAAGTTGGAGCATGTTAATCTGGTTCCTGGTGTGGCTATTGATGAGCTCTTGCAGGATCTACAGTATTTGTTAACTACTGTTTCAGTCCCATTAGCCTTTCAAAAAATAACCCTGCTATTGCAAGAACATAATTGTCAAGTTGATGCAGCTATTGTGAATGAATTGGTTTCTGTTCTTTGCACTTCACACCCAATTCCAACAGCAATTGGAGGTCCACTCTCCACTGTTTGGAAAAGGAAGACATACTACAAGAAACATTTTGATGTTGTAGAACCTTCAGAATATGTGTTGGATGCTAAAGCTAAAAGATCATTTCAATACATTCCCATACTTCATTCTCTGCAGCAGATTCTGGAATGTGAGTCAATACTTGACAAAACAGTCAATTTGAAATCTAAGTACAAAGCAGGTGATCACCTGAAATACACAAGCTTTTTTGATTCCCTTAATTGCCAACAGAATTCACTATTGTCCGAGCCTGCAATTTCATTGTTAGTTTATTTTGATGAATATGAAATTTGTAATCCGATTGGCACGTCAAAGAAAATTCATAAAGTGTTGGGAGTTTATTGGACATTAGGTAATTTACCTCCAGGCTCCAATTCAAACCTGTCATCTATTAATTTAGCTGCCTTGATCAATAGTCAAGATGCTAAAAATTATGGATATGAAAAGGTTTTGGAGCCCTTAGTAGATGATCTTGTCACTTTGGAGACCCATGGTGTTTTTCTCTCAAAACTGGGAAAGACAATAAAGGGCACTGTTCAGTGTATTGTGGCAGATAATCTTGGTGCCCACAGCATTGCAGGTTTTGTGGAGAACTTCACAGGCTATATATGCAGATATTGTACAGCAACAAAGACAGAAATCCAGACTACACACGTTTCTTCAGGGACATTCACTCGAAGAACAGAAGAAATTCATGCTGTACATTTAGAGGCCATCAGGCAAAAATAACGTGGATAGTCATTGTGGAGTAAAACGTGCTTGTGTATTATCAGATCACCTGTCTCACTTCAATGTTACAACTGGTTTCCCCCCCGATGTTATGCACGACCTTTTTGAGGGAATTGTACCCAGAGAGATAGCGTTGTGCTTGACTGTGTTGATTTCCAAAAAATATTTGACGTTGGTCGAGTTGAATGAGGAAATTAAAACATTTCCTTTTAAATGGAATGACAAAACAAATCGCCCCCATGCAATACCTCCCACATTTTCCCAAAGGAAAACAATAGGAGGTAATGCCCATGAAAACTGGTGTCTGCTGAGGTTTTTACCTTTTTTGATTGGGAACAGAGTGCCTGCCGGTGAACCTGTCTGGGAAATTCTAAATAACTTGAAAGACATTGTAGATCTTGCCGTTGCACCTATTCACACAAACGAATCTATAAGCTACCTGCAGTTTAAAATATCTGAACATAGGGTACTATTTCAAGAGGTTTTCCCCGACGCCATTATTTTGCCCAAACACCACTATTTGGAACATTATCCTGAGCTAATACTGGAGTTTGGTCCCCTGGTTGCTCTATGGACAATGAGATTCGAGGCGAAACATAGCTTCTTCAAAAGGGTTATGCGGCACACAAACTGTTACAAGAATGTCCTCCTGTCATTGGCACAGAGGCATCAGTATCATATGGCGCATCAGTTGCACTTGTGCAGTTCCCCGACACGCACTCTGGAAGTTAAAAATGTTTCCACTATTTCAATTGATCTTGTGAAGGACGACATAGCACATGCCGTTAGGGAGATGAACCTAAGTGTGGATATGTTGTGTATGGCCAAAGATGTAACCTATGAAGGCTTCAACTACAAGGATGGCATGATTATTGTGCATGGGGAGCTTTCTGGTATGCCAGAGTTTGGTGAAATAATTCAGATGATTGTTCTGCAAGACAAACCAATTTTTGTTGTCAGAAAGCTTGAGACATGGTACAATGAACATTTCAGAGCCTTCATCCTGATGAAGTGTACCTCTATTAAGGACATTGAGCTTGTAGAACACCATCAACTTAAAGACCCTTACCCACTGGCTTCCTACACTGTTGGAGAGAGGCGCATGGTGGTTCCTAAGCGATACATACACGTTTAAGGTTATTGTTACTTATTATGATTAAAGTCACATGGCTTGTCGAAACCAATCCTACCCAATCAGAAGAAACTTGAATTACAGTTGTTATTCCAAGTTTATAACACGCCACTATAGTGCTGACCAGTCCAGCCCCTTTCATGACGTTGCCGATGTTCCAAAAATTCCTCATTCCTTGTTCCTCATGCACTTTTCGAAAATGAGTTGTGTAGACTATTACACCGTGGACAAAGACAACTCGCGTTGTGACAAATCATACGCAATACTGTGCAATATCTAATTGGCAAGAAGAGAAAAACAGCAGGATACAACAGGAATTATTTGATTGTTCAAATACATTGATTGTTATGATTTGTCACAACCAGAGTTGACTTAATATAAATGTCTTTATATAAATCACTTTTGGAAAGTCTGATGAAAATGAATAGGGAATTCATTTCTGGAACACAGGCTTAGTATAACAACTTTAATCCAAGTCTATCTTGTATCTGCTATTTTTTAGAAAAAATTACCCTCTGGATATTTTGTGAAAAATGACCCTCTGGATATTTTGTCACAGCAAAAAAAAAGACTCTATTTTGTTTCTTTGGAGTCCCTGGACTAGCTATTTTCAGAGTATTCACCTTCCAAATTGGTTAAAATTGGTATTCCAAGAACTAACATTTTTGTTTACTTTATACCGTTGCTGAACAAACACTGGTCTTCAATGTACTAATGAGTAGTTAGAAGTAACCTTGCTATTCATTGTGTTGTTCCCCAACTCAGAAGCTGTGGACCATGGCCCAAAACAGGACTGCAAAGCTGTTGGTTCAATTGAGTGATGAACATCGAATGAAGTTGGTTCTGAAAGAGGGGATTCCAGGAACGATGGAGGAGCTTCTTGGTGCTGTGAGGGACACTTGTGGGATAAGTGGGAACTTTAGGCTTGAATACATGGACAAAGAATTTGGTGTTTTTGTAATTTTGACAAATACTGGAGAACTTGAGAATCTTGGTACTATAAAGGTACTCTCAATGCCTGGTGAAGTTGCAGTGGTGGAAGATGCAACAACTGGATTAGACCAGCAACATGATGGCATGTCTACTGGTTCTACAGAGACTAACGGCGACATCATGACCACTCCTACAGAGACTGACGGTGACATTGTGAGCACACCTACTGAGACTGACAGCACAAGTTCTTCCACGCAAGAGTCTGTTTCTTTGAGAACTGAACAATGGCCAGATGTATTTGACGTTCCAGTCTTTTCTCATACTACTGAATTGCAGCTAGAGAAAGGGAATGCAACTTATCAGTCAGGTGGTGGAAGACTCGTTTACAGTACTAAGATGTTATCAGACATTCTACAGCATATGGGTGATAAGATCTACAAATACAAACCATACCCCACGAAGAGCGACTACTTGGAGGCTGCACAGGCACTGATCAAAAAACACCCCTGTTTGATCAACCGGGTGGGTAATCTTAATGGTGCAGAAGGGTGGGCAAATAAGTTAAATACGAAGCTGCAAAACATGCGCACCAATTTGAAGACATTGGAGAAGGGATGCCCTGAGTTTGAAATCAATTCCCTGAAGAATAAGGCTCCAGATGACGCCCGACCAGCAAAGAATGTCAAGCGACCCAAACGTGGTGAGGCCAACCATGTGCCACCCTTTCCACCTGGGGTAACAGCAGAGAGACTTGAAATGGAGCGGCAGTCACTTCTGAAGGAAGTGAAGAAAAAGAACAATGAGAGGATCATCAGAGAAAAAATGGCCAAGACATTCTCCCTACGGAGACAAGAAATAGTGGATAAACAGCCCAGGGTGGAAGTGCTGCAGGAGCGATGGCCAGCACTATTTAATAAAGAGGAGGTAGTAAACTTAATTAGCCCTTTGTTAAATCCAACCCTAAAAGAGGATGATTCTTCTGCTGTAATTTACTACCTGGTTGATTAGAGAAATCATTTTGAAGGTACTTGAATGATTAATCCTGTCATTTAAAGGGGAAGTACTCCCATTTTCAACATTCTAATATGTCATTAGTATACCCTAGAGGTGCTGGTGGACATGACAAGAATGAGTTTGATGGTCTTACCAAAGGGCTAATTGTAACTGGTTTGCTTTTTTTTTTTTTCTTCGGTCTTCTAATGTCCTTAGTCCCTCCAAACCATGTACTTGTCCCTCTGACATCCTTGCATTTTTCCCTACCTGCCTGCTATTACAACATGAAATGTTTTTTCTTTCCCAGATATGTGCAGAATTCCAGCGAATAACCACGGTACCCCTTGAGGCCAGATTTATGGACATTCTGGATAAACGGACCAGTTCTCTTCTTAATATCATCCGCGGGAAAGGAGGAGCTTTCCGAATGAAAGTCAACGATACACTGCAAGTTATTGATCAGGTATGAATTGCAGATCTATAATTTAATTTAAAATAGGCCAGTGTTAACCCATTCTGCCTCTTCTCAGCGTTGTTATACTAGGCAGTAGAAAAAAAGCAGATCTACAAGCTCATGGCACGCCACAGAGTGACACACTATGAGCTTTTAAGTTTCTTGGGGGGGGGGGGGGGGGGGGGGTAATGACGCAACATTCTTTCAGAGCAAATATTCTTAACTCGCATCTTTGCTTCAGGGTTTTTTTGTTTTTCTCTTATTTTCTTCCCCAGGAAAACTATTAAATGTTTTCAAATATCTGTTCTAGAGTGTTGACATAAACGTCCGAAGAGAGTGTCTTCTGAAGTGCCTCATCATGTACCTGGGTGAAGATGTGTGCAGCCTGATCAAAGAGTACCTGGTAAGGCAAATGAGTCTTTATCATTTTAAACCAGTTTAGATCAGGAATCCGCCTGACAATTTAGTTGCTATGCTATCTAAACAACAGGAGAGTGTGTCTGTGTCTGGCTGTTCTGATGGCTTTCAAGACTTTCTGAACACATGGATCACATCCCCATGGTTTCTCCCGTGTGACTTCTCTAGTTTGTTAGGTGGGGACATTTGAGGGTAGAGGTGGGGGGCTAGACATTTAGAATTGAGAGGTTTTCCCCCAGTCAAGTCACCCTGCATGTGGACATTGGTGTGTGTTGTGCCTGTGTACTGTGAGAACACGGCACTAATACACAGCCTCTATTTGAAACTGTGTGCTAATGTTTTGTTTCTTTTGACTGTCTGTCCAATAGGTTGTCCAGAAGGATGAGGCCGAGATGGAACTTGCCGAAACCACCATGGGGGTGTTTGTCCTGCGTGAAAACCAAGGTCCTCTCTGTGAGCCAGTGGAAATTGGCATCATTATCGATGGTGTTGAGGTACTCAATGGACAGTCATCAGTTGCTTCTGCCTGCGCCATGCTGTTTGGCCTTATCTATAACCTGAACTTGAAGTATCCAGAAGCGCTCAAGTACAGTTTTGAGGCCTTGCAGAAAATCATCATGAACATTGAGAGCAAACATATGTCAAAAAGGGTACTGAACATTTCAGAAAAGCTACAAGAGCTTGTGTAAACGATGCTGGAGCAAGGTTACTTGTGAGCCTTAAAAATCACATTCCATTTAAAACATTGTCCATTTGTTTTGTGTAAACAAGCCTTAGAGAAAGAAACCAAGCCTTATGGACATATCAAACATATGTCAAGAACAGTACAGAGCCTTACAGCAAAGCTGTAACATCTTGTGTAAATGGAAATTTGTCAAGAAGGCAGATAACTTTACAGCAAAGCTGTAACATCTTGTTCAAACTGTTTACTTAATTTTCAAAGTAATTTTCAGTTTAAAAAAAATCTGTCCCTTATTCTGTTTTTTATTTGTATGCTAAATTAATTAGGGAATCTTTGAGCCAGAACCTGCAAAACCTCAGCCAACATGGGACATCATTACGTTGTTTAAGAAGGGCTTACCTTTACAGTAAAAGCTGTAAAATCTTGTTATCAAGAATCTACATAACTTTACAGAAAAGTTGTAACACCTGATGGAGCAAGGTTAAAAGTGTAAGCCTTAAAACTTACACTGGAGCAATGTTAAGTATGAGCCTTACAAATCATACTCACACTATTTTTGTTTTCTATTGTATGTTCTTGATTTGGGCGAAAGAACCAACATGTTCGTGTTCATGAAAGGAGATTGAGCCTTAGGCCTAGATTTGTCACCGCTACACCCCTTAACTTAAAAATGTTTAAATTGTTAAAATGGTCAGTCTACACGCTCACAACGTGTCAATAAATTGGCACGTTGTGCTATTCCAAAATGTTTTTCAAAATAGTAAAAGAAAAAAAGTTAGGGATGAGGGGTTTAGTGCATGACAAATGGAGCCCCTGTTTACTGACCTGTATTTGCTGCATTAGTCCAAGCCTTTAAAGCAGTGGTTTTCAACCTTTATGATACCAGGGCCCAATTGAGGTCATTTTAGCCCCACAGAGCCGAAACTAAAGCTTTCTTTTGGCTTTGTTCACAATTCCAAAATTCTAAAAAAAACAAAAACAAAAAAAAAACAGGCAAACTAATAAAAAATAACTAATCTTCTACAATGCTCTAATTGTGTAGACTTAAGTGGTGCTAATTCAGAAGATGAATATTTTAACACGAGAGCATAAACATGAAACCAAATGGACCCGCAAGGGTCCATTTGGTTTAATGCTCGCAGTTACACCCATTTAACCAACTAGCTGGGGACCACCTGGAAACCTCTCAAGGACCATTGGTGGTCCCTGGACCACCGGTTGAAAACCACTGTTTAAAGGACAAGCTCTGAAAAATGCACTTTGTTCAATAATGTTAAAGAATGCACTTTTTTTTTTAAAGGAATGTGCTCAATAAACGTGATAATATGCACTTGTGTTTCTGTTGTCTCAAGTTAATTTTTCAACTTGGACTAAAGTATTTTATTTTACTTAGGTTTGTTGAATAAATTATTTTACTTGGATCCAAGTACAATTCATGATTTGGTTCAAATTAAAAATATGCATTTGTTCTTGATTGAAACAATTTATTCATTTGAACCGAGTGAATAATTTGCTTTGTATGAAGTTATTTTTTTAATTTGAAACTAAGTAAATATATTACGTGTAACAAGTTGGTACAATTATTTTGCTTTGATCCAAAGGAACATTTTTTAGAGTGTACTGTAAAAATTGCTGTGCTTCGAAACACAAGGAGAACAAATGCAGCTCTTTGCCTATAGTGTGCGAGATCAAGTCGTTGTCTCAAGAGCGCTCCAACGGAAACACGATTGCTCACGCGGTAATTCATAATAAAGTAATAATAAAAATCTAATTAATGTTCATGGCACAACTGAGCCAGGACCCTCCAAAAGAAATAAAATAATAATTCAATGAAAAAGAATCTGCAGAAACAACAAAGTAAAATCTAAATCCCTGTATGTTATGGATGACTGTCAGCAGACTATGGTTTGATCTATTTTGACCTGAGAACCGATACCACAAATGTCTTCTATAACACACTTTTCTATGCCACTGGTCCTGAATATTTCATGTCAAGGACTCGCAAAATCACCGGTATATGGCCCCTGACCCCCATCTTCAAATGTATAGTCCTCCCCACACACACACACAGAAGCAAAACATTTGAGTTAAAAAACGTTAATTGTGGCCGAATATTCAAAAACCTACTAGAAAGCTAATACTAATGCTTTTAACTAGACATTCTTTGGCAGCCATCTTTAGTTCTTTTTCAAAGGTCAATACAAAACAATGAGCCCTTCTCAAAACTCCACCACTCCACTTCACTGTCCACTGCCAATCCACAATACTTGAGCAACTGTTGCTATGCAGGTCAAGCTTTCCTCTCTTGATGTGCCTATTGGACAAGAACGCCTCGGGGAGGGACTTAGCGAAGGGCTCATTGGCAACCACCCAGGACCATTTCAGCTGTTTTTATTTTTGATAATGCTTCTTTTGTGCACTTCGAATTCTGAATTGTTTCTATGTCCCTCAGTCTCTATAGCTTCAAGTAGGAACTGGTTACGGCTTAAAAAGGGCCACACAAAAGCACACAGGGCCCAACCCCTATCAAATGGTGGCATCCACAGATGGGGACAAAGTACTTAGTGTAATTATGGAGTGGTGTTACTGTACGAATGGCCGAGAGGCCTACCGGACAACAATCGCATACCACCAGCGGCGACACAGGCAGGCAGCTAGGCCACATGAAAGGACACACAAGCAGGGGCGGATGTAGGCATGGGCATGGGGGGGGGGGCAATGCCCCCCTAAATGCCCTGACTGCCCCACCAAACATGATGGCATGCAAAACAACCCAACATATTTCAAATTAAAGTGCTTATATTTAAAATGATTTGAAACACTACTACTGCTACTAACTAACTACAGCTGTGTCACCACTAAACCAACAGCATTTCATCATTGAAAACAGAAAACTCTCTGAGTCAGACCTTTAGCTTTATGCATGCTGTGTGTCTGTTGTAACTTCAACAACAACTGATGTTATTATTGATGCTTTACTTGACTAATAAAAGTCCTGTAACCGAAAATGGTATGGGTGCGACTTCATCGCCCGTGGCGCGAACCCATACCATTTTCTCTTGCCCCTCCAACATGTTCTCTTGCCCCCCAAATGGGACATGTTACATCCGCCCCTGCAGACAAACCTCGTTGGCATTCTCCTCCCCGATCACATACCACCCACGTTTCAATGAATTTGAAAAGCATATGTCAGAAAACCGACAGCGGCGGCTTATAAGAGAGGCTTGCCGATCCAAATAAAAGCTTCGGGGAGATTTGCATAAGCGCGACGAGGAGTGCGTAACAACATGTTTTTTTTTCCCCGTCAGAACATGACTTTGATAACACCTACTGACTGTGTCCTCTGAATGCAAACATGACACGTCGTGTAAAAATGCATTGCGAGGATGAATCTGGGATTTAGAGGGGGGGGGAAGAAAAAAAAATGGCACGGGATAAAACACTAGCGCTGTATCTCGTCGGTGGTGTACAATTTCCCACCGTGGCCTTTTTTGAATAAAAGGAAGCGCAATTAGCCGTGGAAGTCGACTAAAAGCAGCGTGGGCCTTCCGCATTGTCCCGCCGCACATTTTTTTTGCCCTTGCTTACACTCTCACGCGTGTTACCGCCGCCCACGCGCCCCCAATTTACTCGCCGTCGGGTGGCAGAACAATACTCGCCCACCCTCGCTGAACCCCCCCCCATCCCCCTGCCTCGAGGCTGCAGGAGCGAATGTAACATTTCCCAATTGGGGAGGGCAAGGGAAAATGGTATGGGTGCGACTTCATCGCCTGTGGCGCGAAGCGACACAGGCAATGAAGTCGCACCCATACCATTTCCGGTTACAGGACTTTTATTAGGCAATTATGCATCAATGATAACATCAGTTGCTGTTGAAGTTGCAACAGACACAGCATGCATGAAGCTAAAGGTCTGACTCAGAGAGTTTTCTGTTTTCATTGATGAAATGCTGTTGGTTTAGTGGTGACACAACTGCAGTTAATTAGTAGCAGTAATAGTGGTTCAAATCATTTAAAATATAAGCACTTTAATTTGAAATATCTTTGGGTTGTTTTGCATGCCATCATGTTTGGTGGGGCAGTCTGGGCATTTACGGGGGCATTGCCCCCCCATGCCCATGCCCAGATCCGCCCCTGGCGCAGGGCTGGTGCTTGAGGTTAGCTCTGTAAATTCTCTCTCTCTCCTTCCGCCACGCCACACGCAAAACCCACACACAAATTATGCAGCTAGCGCCCCTTAATGTAAACGAACATCCACCAGCAGCACTTGACCCCGCTGTCAATATCTGTCCTCATTAAACACCGTCCAGTCCACTCTAAATGGCATCATTCCACGCTTACCAAATTATGCCTTTGGAACCCCCGGGTGTGGGTGGCTGGCTGGCTGGCTGGCTATAAGGGCCTTCCAATGCATTTATCCAGAAGATATATATCCACGGGGGGTGCCCCTGCCCGCCGGGCAGTGCTGGGCCGGGTAGAGACACCTATAAAACCCTCTAGAGGTATTTAACCTCTGCAGCGGTGGTGGTGGCGAGAAAGCTTTAGGCGCAAACGCTTTAATGTTGCCGGCGTCATTCGTTTCGCCTTGTGGCCGCCGCACTGACAGCGCGTTGGCAAGCGCCACGGCGGTTGTTGGCTTGCGGGAGGGAGGGAGGGATGGAGGGTGCCACGAGCAAGCAAATGCCACTTTTTTTTGCGGCTCCCGACCAGCTATCGATCTGTTCGTCATTACGGGAGAGCTTAAAAGGAAGATGCGGATTCTCGTAGCCTCATAGCGAGCGTGTGATGCGGCGCGGAGATGGATATGCGGCGGGTTACGCGCAGCCTCAAACATATCATTTAAACTGAAAGGACGCTGGATTACACAAACGCATCATTACCGTTGAAGCCATGTGTTCGGCGGCGCTTTGTATTCATCGCTGACAGTTTACATACCGTACGTCCCCCTCATTAATAGTAATTGTAGTTGGAATGCATATTCACTGACATTTTCGCTGTATTGATTTGCAGAGTACATACAGTACATAGACTCATTCATTCATGCAGAGATTCTGCGCAGGTTCAGTATCTGGGGGAAAGCATTTCAGCTTTTAATTTATTTATTTTTTCAATGGTGTTTGTTCATCTATAGGTCTGGTTCTTTCACAGGGGCGGATGTAACATTTCCCAATTGGGGGGCAGGACAAAATGGTATGGGGGCGGCTTCATCGCCCGTGACACTTCGCGCCACGGGCGATGAAGCCGCACCCATACCATTATTGGTTACAGGACTTTTATTAGGCAATTAAGCATAAATAATGACATCAGTTGTTGAAGTTGCACCACCAGACACGCAGCATGCATAAAGCTAAAGGTCTGACTCAGAGAGTTTTCTGTTTTCAATGATGAAATGCTGTTGGTTTAGTGGTGCCACAGCTGTAGTTAGTTAGTTAGTAGCAGTAGTAGTGGTTCAAATAATTTTAGCACTTTAACTCGAAATATCTTGGGTTGTTTTGCATGCCGTCATGTTTAGTGGGGCAGACTTGGTATTTAGGGGGACATTCCCCCCCCCATGCCCAAGCCTAGATCCGACCTGTTTTTCTATTAACTGTTAACTATCCCCCCTGAAAAATGCATCGGCGAGTGTGTCACGTCAAACTACTCATCGGAGCTCTTTGAAAACAGGTCGATGCTTCGCTGCAAAACATTCTGTACGGATGTACTCCCATAGCGAGCGTCCATTACTCATACCTGCATCTCCTTGTGTTTATTCTCACCGTTGCTGAGACGACAGTAAAGCGTATGGACAGACTAACAATATAGGAAAGGTCTAATGGCAGCTCTTGTACATACTGTACATGCACTTCTATTATTGAGCATGGGAACATGGGGATATCTGTGACAAGCCCTGGACAGTCCGCAAGTACAGTAGGCAGGCAGAAATGCATTGGACTCAGGCGACAGCCGGCTTCAATGATCTTAAATCCCTTTAGTTTAGGTTGTTTTGCAGTAACATAAATCTTACAGAGACTTTAGTCGTTGCTGTACAATACTTTGAAAACAGTGGTCATGTTGCACGTGTGCCTGAAAATATAAAATGGACCCATTTGGTTTCATCAACTCTCTCAAGAGTTAAATTATATTCAAAGATCTGAATTACTTAATTTCCAAGAATCCACAGTTCTACACATTTAGACAATGTAGAAGAACCGTTATTTTGACCGATGTTTAGCCACCGCCTCTCCTAAAATGTGGATCAAAACTTGAAAATTGGTTGGGTTTTGGGTTTGAGAGACTAAACTCAACATCAAACTGTGGTCTGTGGCTAAAATGCAGAATTAATAGTGGGTCGTGGTATGAAAAAGGAAATTGAAAACCACTGGTGTAGATGGCTCTGGCAGAAACCAAATTGTGTGACAGTGTTGGGAAAGTTCTCTTTTTTTCTGAAATAGTTCAGTTTATAGTTCCTACCTTTCAAAACGAACTAGTTCCGTTCATAGTTCATTGTTGAATTTTTAGAACTAAAGTTCATGGTTCCAAAAAAAGAACTATTATAGTTCTTTTTCGTTCTTTTTTTTCCCTCCCTCTTTTTTTGTTCAAAATGATTGCAGCCCATAGCCATATACAACTGAAGATGTCCTTAGTTGATTTGTGAAGATTTTTATTATGAAGGTGCTCAGTTCTGTCCAGCCCTGTGCATCTCTGTGTGCTGAAAATTGAGCAGAAAATATCAGCAGAAATAGAGATCAACAAGCTCAAAGTGCGTCACTGAGTTTGTAGATCTGCTCTATTTTCAGCTCATTGTAGTTTAACTCTTGAACAGGGCTCAATGCTTAGCATTTTTACTACTATTTTACAATACCAATGTATTAACATAGCCAGGTCGACTGAAAGACAGACCACCAATTAAGCAAATGAGCACGGGCTGTCGCGGGTATTGTTTCAGTCGGGTATCCCAACTCTATACAATAGCGCATATTGTTATATTAATCACAATGTGAAAGGGTCCCCCAAACCTTAAGGCCGCTGTAGTAGGCTAATTGCAGCCTACCGGTAAATAAAAATGAAAACGATCCGACGGCAAATCAGTCAATGATGGTAAGAATATAAAAGTGTTGTGCGTCCGAGCGCGCACGTGCATTATTTATGATTAATCTCGGGATAGCGCCGGCACACGTGCGTGAGGCAAAAGGTCGCTGCGCAGACAGTATATGATTTAAATACACGCATAGCGCAGGGAGATTATACATTTTACCAACATGAACAGCTTTAGTAGCTCATTCAACGTGTTGGAGAGAAGCGTCCTTCCTTGATGCTGTGTTAAGCTGTCTGATGCTGTGCGCTGCTGACAGAGCAGAGGGAGGGGCGGGGCGGTGGGCAAGGAGAACAGATCTTCAAGCTAAGGATGCCTTGAGCCTCAACACATTGATAGCTTGTATATCTGCTCTATTTTAGCGAACAGCACCGCCGTACTACAGTAATATAAATTTAGGTATAACTCATAGAATGTGCACTTGTCATGTCTCTATCACAGCTGAATGGCCAAATGCTCTACTCGCACCGGTGCTATGAACTCTTTACTCACAAATGCGAGCCTGTCGAGCCCTGCTCTTGAGCGAAATCGAACGCAAGAAAAGTGACGTTCACTCACGCCAGAAATGAACGCGTTCACATCGCCGTTCTTCAAGCAGATATAGGGTCCGTTCGGTTCAAGTTCCTTAAAAATATGAACGGTTCAAAGAACTTTCGTTCTTTGAACGCGTTCGGGTACAACTCTGATGTGTGAGGATCTCTCTCGGAACAACAAGGATGGATAGGATCGTGAACGAGCACATCAGAGGGACAAGCGCATGTCAGATGTTTTAGGAAATAGTGAAATATACCAACAACCAAGGTCACAGGAACAATGCTATGCATGGAACCATTCAGAAAGCCTGTTGTGCATGAGACTAGTATAAAGAGACACATTTTGCATTCAGCAGGCAATAGATATGGAAGGAGTTTTGGCATCCGAGTGACAGCTGTGGAGGTGCAGGCCCTGAGGGAGAGTATAGAGAAATGAAGTAAATTTCTCCATAACCGCAGTGCAATTTATCTGTTTTCAGTCACACTGGCCTTATACGGGAGGAAAAGCAGAACCTATTACCAATAAAAAGGAAATAGAGAGGCTTCTGTTCAAGCATTAAAATTGGGTTATTTTCAAGTCTGCCAGGAATACAATGGAAAACCATCCGCTAGTAAAAAATAAAAAGAATAAGGAAAAAAATAGTTCACATTTCCTGTGGGCTGGGGAAATCATATCTTCATGCCGGTAATAGTCTAATGGGGTACGGGGTATACAAATGAGCAACGCAACGCAGTTCTCTCCCCAATGTGGAATGGCATGGTTTAACCTGTGCCTTTACAAAGGAGAAAATGAAGGAATGACGTTATGGTTTCATCAAAACCTCATGTCATTTATATGGATCTATGGAATGTATGCATTCTAAGGTTCCTCTTTGCCTGCCAAAGGAGGACATAGAGGAGGCATAACATGCTGCAGTATATGTCTATTAAAAAAAATATATATAGTATTATCTCCTATATAGTATAGCCAAACCTCAGTAATCAAGTGGTCTAGGACGGTGGTTTTCAAGCATTTTTTACATCATAGCCCACTATTTAATCAGCATTGTAGCCACGGACCACAAACGGACCACTATTTAATCGGCATTGTAGCCATGGACCACCGTTTGATGTTGAGTTTCGTCTCTCAGAAGACAAATTCAAGGATTTTCAAGTTTTTTCCCGTTTAGGAGATAACTGGCAAAGCGTTGCAGAAAAAAAAAAAAAAACTACATTTTCTAAATGTGTAGATTCTTGAAAGTTAAGTAATTCGGATGTTTACATATAATAACTCTTGAGTGTAAAATGAAACCAAATGGACCCATAAGGGTCCATTTGGTTTCTTTTTACGCTCTTGGGAGTTACAAATCTATAGCGGTCCATTTGGTTACCAAATGTCCATCATTTAACTGGGTACCACCTGGAATGCTCTCAAGGGCCACTGGTGGTCCCCGGACCACTGGTTGAAAAACACTGGTCTAGGACACCTTTTCTGGATTAGGGCCCTCTTGGAAATCTAAAGAAATGAGTTGGGTTGAGTTACACCTTAAAATGTGCTGCTCACACAATCTGGCTTTGCCCTTCATGTACTCATGGAACCCAAAACTTAAAATGGCTTCTTGTTTGACAAAATATATATATAGGTTAAATTGTTTTCTTGACAAAATGTCACATTCATAAACATTATTATAATTATTCATATAAATAATTAACGCACCGTGGAACCATCCATGAATTCACACCTATACATTACACTTCACTGACTGACACTCGCTCAGAAAGCCAAACAGAGTACAGGTTATGCCACTATTCCACGCTTCAAGAGCTGCACCTCGCAAAACAAAAACAACAACGCACACGTCCCAGAAGGCAGCGCGTGCGGCTCCAAAAAGTTTGAACCGCGACTGGAAGCGCAACGCGCTGAAGAAAAAAGAAATTTGTTTAATTAATTAAGCACATTAGGCAAATCCAGGGATGCCCTAGCTGGCAGACGACAGAGCCTTGAGGAGAGATTAATTAAGTGAGGCAGGCGCGGGGAACATTGAGACTGACACCAAGCTATTGGCTGACGCCGTGTACGCTAGGCCAGAGCTAACATTAGCATACGGGCCGCGTGATGGATAGCTATGAACAGAGCGGCGCTAGGTAGGTATTCCTACGGTGCGCGGGCTTGGTGAGTCCGCGGCGCGCGCCGTTTGTACGCAAAGTGAGTTAAGTGTGCTCCCGTCCGAATATTTGAGCGATTGCAAAGTCACGGCAAAGTGATTGAGTGAGATGAGGAGAGGGGGATTGACGTTTCCTGTCCACAGCGGGGGTACGATGTGTGTGGGTGGGGTGCGCTTTGCTAAAGCCTGCTTCGAAATGTATTAGGCAGAGTGGTGCTCAATTACCTAACGTAGGCCTGAGTGCAACGCCACAAAATGTGTTTCAAGTTTTGTACCGATCGTGTGTAGACATCGCGACTCCCCGTCTCGTGTCCGCCCCTGCACACCCGCGCCACCAGCATAGCAAAAGAAAAAAACGTAAATCTTCCATCCATTTGATGATGTAGGCACCGGCCTGCTATTATGAATGATGTTTCGCGGGGCCTTGGCGCGCTGGTCTCCAAAGCGTGGTTCTGAATTACGCCATCTGTGACTCTTGATTCCCACAGAATGGTACGAGGAATAAAACGACAATCCGTATGATGATGAATGTGATGTTTTAGCTGCAGGGCCGCCAATTCCCCTCCATTGCTTTCCACTGTTACCACGATGATGGTGATGAGGAGAAGGAACACGTGCATTACCTTTTGCTCTTAGCCACCGGCGGTATCTGAGCTGACAAGTCAGTCTAGTCGCGTGTCCCTTCGATTTATTGAAAAAGGCGCACACACACAACGCTAACGCACACCCTACCTTATACCCTGACAAGATTGCCCCAGAGCTTCTCTTCAGTTTCCTCTCAGAAATCTAAAAAAACGTGCAACAGTCGGGTACAAGACTATGTGCAAGCGAAAGACTATAGAGGGCCGGAAGGCAACTTCACTGCAGCAGTCGATGAGAAATGCACAACACGTTCGGCTCTCAGGGCTTGATCTACTAAGATCTAATACACCATCACAGCACAGCGGAGAGAGAGGAGGATGCACAGTATCAACGCCGGGCCGTTCCGATCCGTTCCGTCCATCCATCCATCGCACAGGCCTAGTGACTAATTCATAAAGCCTGCTGCTGCCTGCGATGAGAAGACTGAGGGGATTGAAATCATGACAAGTAATACAGATAATGGAACAACCGGCAGTCAGAAGGAGAGAGGGTTTGGACAAACACAGCTCAATTATCCTGTTCTGTCCTGACGAGATTCTAGTTTCTGATGTTAGATTCTAGTTTTGACGTTACATTCTAGTTTCTGACGCCAGATTCTAGTTGCAGGCGCTAGATTCTAGTTTCTGATGCTAGATTCTAGTTTTGACGTTACATTCTAGTTTCTGACGCTAGATTCTAGTTGCAGGCGCTAGATTCTAGTTCTGATGCTAGATTCTAGTTTTGACGTTACATTCTAGTTTCTGACGCCAGATTCTAGTTGCAGGCGCTAGATTCTAGTTTCTGATGCTTGATTCTAGTTCTTGATGCTAGATTTTAGTTGCTGATGCTTGATTCTAGTTCTCGATGCTTCCAACGACGTTTCCAACGCTAGATTTTAGCTTTTGGCACTAGATTGTAGTTATGGCACTAGTTCCTAGTTATGGTGCTAGTTCCTAATTATGGTGCTAGATTCTAGTTTCAGACGCTAGTTTCAAGTTCAGGGCATTGGATCCTAATTTCCAAAAAAAGCGCTCTAGTGTCAGTGATGCTTAACATGTTTCATGCCAAGCACCCCCAGAATAATCTATATTTGGCTGCGGACACCCACCTGAAAAATATAAAAAAAACCATCTGATTCTGAAATAATATTTTCAAAGATTTGTGCGCCGCATTTTTGCGATTTTTCAAAAATATCAGACCTACAAGCTCATAGCGCGCCACTCGGTGGCGCGCTATGAGCTTGTAGATCTGATATTTTTCAATAGCTATAATGCTTAGAACACAAAAAAACGTGTTACAGAACAGTACAGAAAGGTTTATTCATGGCACTGATGCTTTAGGTGAGCCGATCTAAAGCAAATTAAGTCTCTTTGTTGGAATCCAGATGCCTGGCTGTTGCTAGCGGTGCTCTCGTGCAACAGCGGTGCAAGCCAACGTGAACCGATCCAAATAGTACGGCAGCCATGGGTTGTGTTATCACAAGGGGGTCGGCGAGAAGCGAGATTGGCCGCGGGCCGGAGATTATAATTAACGGCTAATTTAAGGAACCGGAACGTGTGACAGTCAGAAAGACGCCTTTGCAATAATAAAGGCATCATCGCTATAAAAGTTAAGCGACTGCATAGGGCAAACAGACACAGCCACATAGAGCAGTGGTTTTCAACCAGTGGTTCCGGGGGCCACCAGTGGTCCCTCAGAGGATTTCCAGGTGGTCCCTAGCTAAATGATGGACAAATGGACTTTTATAGATTATTTTTAAATATCTTAAGTAGTTAATCTTCAAGTGCACATTTATAAAATGTAAAAGAATTGTTATTTTTCCACCGGTTTGCCAGTCATCTCCTAAACTGCGGACATAAACTTGAAAATCCTTAGTTTCGGGCCTGAGAGACTAAACTCTTCAACATCAAATGGTGGTCCTCCGTGGCTAAAATGCAGAATAAGTAGTGGGCCCTGGTATGAAAAAGGTTGAAAGCCGCTGTCATAGAGAATGCTACAGTGATCCTATTGCAAAGCATTGTGTTTTTTTCCTACTTCTTTTCTTTAATCCATTCTGTATTGAACGCATTTGGGTTTTTAAGCATTAACTACCTTTAACTATTGAAAAATAGCAGATCTACAAGCTCATATCGCGCCACCGAGTGGCGCGATACGAGCTTGTAGGTCTGCTATTTTTGGAAAATCCTTAAAACATGGTGCAAATCTTTGAATATTATTTTCTGTCGGAGCAAACGTTATTAACTCCAATCTTTGTTTCTGGGAGGGGGTCCCTCCATGGGATATTTTCAGATGGGGGGGGGGGGGGGGGGGGGGGGGGGGGGGGGGGTCCTCCGCAGCCTGCCAAACACAGACAATTCTAGGGGTCCTTGGCATGAAATATTTTGAGCATCACTGACACAGAAATATCGATTTTTCAGAAAAACTAGAAGCTAGAGCTAGAAACTAGATTCTAGTGTCAGAAACTAGTGTCAGAAACTAGATTCTAGTGTCAGAAACTAGTGTCAGAAACTAGATTCTAGTGTCAGGAAGTACAATCTAATGCCCGGACAAAATGCGTTAATTAACTAAAAAAGGCCTCAAAATTCAAGGAATATTTTATCTGGAAGACGGTCGTACTCCTTCTCAAAAAAAAAAAAAAAAACAGAGATAAGAAACAAGATCTCTTTCATAGAACGGAGGGGAAGCAGTGATTGTTCAAGGTCTCCTCGGAGAGAAACACTCCATTGTTTCAGGCCATGTGAAACACAAGATTCCATTTTCACATGGATAGGGTTACATTAGGACCAGCGCTCTGTTCCAGTACTACAGGTGGATTCTCCATTTGGACGCTATGCAGCCTAAACATGCGTGGGAGGAGGGACCGCCAGGCAAAGATATCGTAAATTATTTACAAGCTTTAAAAAAAAAAGCCAGGCCAGATATTATCGCCGCAGTTTTGTGCCAATGCATTCACTGTTGTGTTAAAAGGGAATTCCACCCCAAAAGTCTTTTTTTAACTTTATTTGCCCAGTTGTTATTTGGCGAAAATACTCCTTAATGGGTGTATCCCCTACCCCTAAGGCTAATGGGTGTTATTCAAATTCATCTATTTGCATCGCTCCAAATTGATTTTTTGGCTAAATATTGTCTCCCCAACATGTCAGTAGTGTGTTGACACTCACAATTTCACTTTTGGTTCAGCAGTGATTAACCTGTCTTAAAAGGTGGGGGTGTGGCACGATGTTTATGGCTGAACCACTGCTGAACCAAAAGTGAAAGTGAGTGTCAACACGCTATTAGCATGGTGGAGAGACACCATATACAAAAAAAATGCATTTTGGATGCAAGTAGGTGAATTTGAACAACACCCATTAGCTGCATTCTAAGATTATTTTGGGGTAGAGGAAACCATTAAGGAGTGTTTTCACTAAACAAAAACTGAACTACCTTTTTTGGAAATAAATAAAGTTTTTTTTTTTTTTACTTTTGGGGTGTAATTCTCCTTTAGCAGGCAGGAAAAGAACAGAAAATTGCTTTCTCTTTGCTGCGGCAGAAAATCTAAATTGTTGCATTACTCTGTGGCGTCTAATAGTCACTATTTTGACATCCCGTGTTGGACTAATGTTATTTGTACAAAGACGTAATAGTTGCCTTTGCAGTTTGACAAGTAACTATGGAGCCAATATTCTCCACAGGTCTAATCGATAACAGGCTGAGACACAAATACGATACCAGGTCCAAAATAAACACACCTAACAAACTGATCGTTTGCATGTGTTGGATCATTGTGACGCACGAAAACAATGTGAATGCAATGAATACAGGTACTGTGCAGACTAAAGGATGTGTGCTTTTGATTCGTTTTGGATGAACAATGTTTGCAATAGAGGGCATCATAATAATAAGAGTCATTATCCCAAAAATAGCATTAGCTCCTATTACTCACAGTAATGCTACTTTATTTGTAGCATTATGCGTGTGTGCATGCGTGATTATGTTTACTGTAGGGCATCTGTTCTGTATATGAATGGCTGCTACTGCATAGCAAATTCATCCGCATAGTGTATCTCAAATGAGGGAGAAGTGCCGTAATGCTAGTCATTGTTCCAAAAATAGCAATATTACTTGCAGCAGTGATTTTCTACCAGTGGTCCGTGGACCACCAGTGGTTCTTGACAGGATTCCAGGTGGTCCCCACCCCCCCATGCCCATGGTTAGATCCGGCCCTGGCCATTATGTGTGAGGTAAGGGGTGAGGTAATCTGTACAAGAATGCTACCGCATATTACGTGACACACCTCACATGTGCTTGTGCATGCGTGTGTCGGAGAAACAAGGGTCCTCTAGATTACCATCCCAAAGTAGGCCAGTATCCCCCTAGAGTACCCAACACACTCCCAACACTCTGAGGGAGATGCACACGCACGCAGGGAGATGCACACGCACGCACGCACGCGCACACACGCGCGCGCACACACACACACACACACACACACACACACACACACACACACAAAGACGCGCCACGGCTTAACATCCCAAAAATAGACATCACTGGCAAAACATCTGGCCCCCGTCCGCTCCCAGCATCTGCAGCAGCAGCAGTGTGTGTGTGTGTGTGTGTGTACGGCGGGCTGTTAAATGCGATTGCAGCACCCTCAAGACGACTGGGAGAGATAATCGAATTGGATATGCGATGTAACGTCTTAATCGGGTGTTCAGGCAACGTGCGGAGCCGGAGGTTAGGCACCGTCTCAGCGTAGAGAGGAGAAACCACCCGCCGGTGCTTGCAAAGTACTCAGATTTGTTACTTCAGGTAATACGGGCAACTTTTTAGCCAAAAATGAAAATAGATATATAGCTATATTTTTCCACTCTACATTGATGCTGCAGTTGGTTCCCTGCAGACAGACACTTGCAGACGGTCCAGAACTGTTGTTGGTAACAAATCATGAAAACAAAACATCCGTTGGGCTCAGGAAAGGTGGCGCTACTTTGTTTGTGTGTGTGTGTGTGTGTGTGTGTGTGTGGGGGGGGGGGGGGGGGGGGGGGGGGGGGGCAGTTCTTTAGCCAATCACAGCACAGCAGTCTCCAGCAGATTCATAATGAGCCAATAGAGTGGAGGTGAGGTGGAGTTAGATTCTGTTTTTAAAACAAATCTGTTTACAAACACAGTGTTTGTACACACTAAAGTTGCCTCGATTACCTTTAAAGAAAAGTACCACAATGTAAAGATAAACGCTCAATAAATATCCTGCAAAAAAACTTTAAAAAACTATTAACATCAATATACTAAACAATACACAGATTATGTTACGTTACTAGACTATAATTACTGATGATTTGTATACAGATATTTGCAAAAAAAAAAAATAGTCACAACGCATTGGATACGCAATAGATATGTGATTCAAAGAATATGATAATAATTTTGTTAATCTAAAAACGCCATGTACTGTAATACCATTTTCCTGCTGAGATGTATTAGAGTAAACATTATACAATGACAGTAGACTAGACTATTAAACGCTGTCGTTTTCGGCATGTGTTGGGTTAAGTTATTTTACACCAGTGCATCAACCTGATCTGTGGGCTGGTCGAGTGGTTGCGAGTTGGATTCCAGCGAGAAAGCAAAAACGCTCCACTGATTGTTTGGCTAGCGCCCATGCATCCACGGAGCAGATGGCTATGGATTAGGAAATAGGAAATTGATTTTTGGAATAAATAAACAACAACAACAACAACCAAACCCCCACGGTCGACGGAGCAAAAGTAATGTGCACATAAAAAGAATGTTGAGTAGAGAGAGACGATCAGGTCAGGTGGGTGCGCAATGTGCATGTTGTGTGTGTGTGTGTGTTTGCGTAGGCCTATGGCGCGGGCAGTAATTCACGTTAACTCATTCTGAATTGAAAAAGAATTCAAAGATTTGTGTTTTCAAAAAGTCAAGCTCATAGCGCGCCACTAGTGGCCGCTATGACTTGTACGTCTGATATTTTTCAATAACTAAAGTAATGCCAATGATGCTAAGTAGCTAACTAATGCTAATAATGCTAAGTAATGCTATTGCTAAGTACTAGCAAATAATGCTAAGTAATGCTAATAATACTAGGTAATGCTGCTAGGCAATGCTAGCAATGCTAATTGCTAACAATGCTAATGATGCTAACAATGCTAGATGCTACAATGCTATGATGCTAACATGCTAGTGATCTATGTAAGTGATGCTAACAATGCTAATATCGCTTAAAAGTCAAAAGTCGTTCCCACCAATTCAGGTTAAAGGTGTCAGGACTCTCAGTGTGCAACACTATCCCGGGGGTGGTGTATGTAATTGGAGAGACAACTACAGCACTTATGTGGTTTAAATATGCAACCTATTGTGCTCACGCACTTGATCTGTACCGCCGTCTCTGTGCGGGGGGAAGTATATCAGCGGCTTTGTGATGCGTCAGCCTCTGTCCATGCAGCACCTCACCCCACCCTCCACGTGCATTCTGGGACCACAGCGACAGACCCACCGCCGTGATCACATCCATGTCACCTGACCAGGGGCGTTTTTGCCATTTAGGAGGACTAGGCAGTTGCCTGGAGCGCCCTCTCAACCGGGGCGACCAACAGACATGCTTTAAAAGGATCCCAGGCTAATAAGCCTCATATGGATAAATACATTATACTTGTCCTCTATAACTAGAATTGAACATTTAAAAACACATAATTACTATGTTCTGTAGTTGACAGATAGTCATAGGCGTGCATACATAGACGTCAAGGGGGGTTTGAGCACCCCCTAGTGGCCCTCTCTGGACCAACATGCCCTTTTTAAAAGAGCAAAAAGATGCTGAAATGCTGTTTTCTATGCGTTTTCAACCCCCCAAAACTCAATTTTCCGCTAGAGTGCCCTCCTGGTTACATTTGAGCACCTGCCCTTGAAACTCTCTGTGCACGCCACTGCAGATAGTTCATAATTTTATCCCTCGGGGGCGCCATTTTACAGTGCCTGCCATAGGTATGACGTCACAGCCAGGAGATTTCCCCTGTGGCGTCCCTCCAGGGAAAATCTTGCCTGGGGCTCCAAACTGCCTAGAACCACCACTGCACCTGACCTGCTCTCGCTGCTGAGCATTAAAAAATAACTAATGGCATCAAAAGTGGCTTGTTTTCATTAGCTGGCAACCCTCAACCACAACCACTGTGCACTCTCTCTCTCACACACACACACAAAGAAAGAGGGGGGAAAAACAATTCAATTAGCTTCAAATCCCGCATTAATGGTTTTAGCTAGCTGTATAATTAGCATATTTATCGCCTCCGTTCCCCAATACGGTGAACATGTGAAACGCTGACTGAATTTGACCCCCTCTGGCCCCTCACACGCGACCAAACGCGCACCGCACACACATATACACACACATCCCGCCACCACCTCCATCATCGATTTCTTTTCAATCAGAATTTAAATGCCTTCATTTAGCCTTAACGCTCCGCAACGCGGGGCGGCTAACAGGGAGCCGCCGCACGCGCTGCTAAACCACAGAGGGTTTCATTCCTGCAATAACCGGCCCTGAAGACGATGGTGCTGAGAATTAATCTTTAGATCTTAGAACGTAAATGAGTAGAAACCATGAAAACGCCAGTAGTAGAGAGCTTTTTTTTTCTCCCTTCTCCTTCCTCCTCCCCTGCGATTCTCACTGCTCTTAACAACACCCCCCCCCCCCCCCCCCCCCCCAAAAAAAAAAAAAAAAAAGAGCGGGAGAGGATGAAACAAGAAAAGAAAAAAGGAATCCATAGTGCAGTTAATGGCTCTTTGAAAATGATTTCAGTTCACATTCTATATCGCCAGGAGAGTGAGCAACGCAAGCCAAGAGAGACAAGTCCTAAAAATAGGAAGGCAGAGAGAGAGAGAGAGCATAAAGATTGAAAGCAAAGAATAGACATGAAAAATAGGGAGAGAGAAAAAGAAAAAAAAGGAAAAAAAAAGTTGAGTGGAGTTTGTTAAAATCCGCTAATTAGCGAGAGAAGCAGCGAGACGCGAGCCGACGACGGAAGACTGGAGTACAAGGCTCCAGAGTGCAAGGCAGTTTTTTTCTTTATCATTGGCTGACAAAATGTAGGGAAAATTAAAATGGTTATGCATGGTTTGAGATTCAGCTGCTGCTTCAAATACAGACACAGACGCATACGCACACACACAGGGGCAGATGTAACATTTCCCAATTGGGGGGGGCAGGAGAAAATGCTATGGGTGCGAATTCATCGCCCGTGGCGCGAAGCTTCACGGGCGATGAAGCTTACAGGACTTGTTTTAGGCAAGAAAACCATCAATAACAAGTTAGTAGCATCGTGTTTCAAATAATTTTAATTATAAGCACTTATAAGCACTATTTGAAATGTATTTGAAATTTGGGTCATTTTTCATGCCCAAGAAAAGCATCAATAATAACATCAGTTGTTGTTAAAGTTACAACAGACATGTGATGCGATGCTTTCAATGATGAAATGCTGTGTTGATTTAGTGGTACAACAATTGTAGCACAGTTAGTAGCATTGTGTTTCAAATATTTTTAATTATAAGCACTTGATAAGCATATAAGCAGGCGATGAAGCCGCCCCCATACCATTTTCAGTTACAGGACTTGTTTTAGGCAAGAAAACCATCAATAACAAGTTAGTAGCATCGTGTTTCAAATAAATTTAATTATAAGCACTTTGAAACATTTGAAATGTATTTGAAATTTGGGTCGTTTTCATGCTCTCATGTTTGGTGGGGCAGTCAGAAGGGCATTTAGGGTGGCATTGACCCCCCCCCCCCATTGCCCATGCCTAGATCCACCCCTGCACACACACACACACACACACACCCACACACATTCTCCGCTGTTGGCTGCCAGCTCCAGGGAGCCAGACTTACCCAGAGCGGCCGGTGCAAAGAGGCTGGCGAGGAGGAGCAGGCGTGCGGTCCACATGGCACCCTCCTCTTACCGCCCAACGACGGTCCGTATAGTCCCAGTAGAGAGAGCCGCTAGGGGTCCGGTCCTGGTCCGGTCTGGTGCGCTGTGGTCCGGTCAGACGATCAGACGCTGGTGCCAGCAGCCACCACCACAACGACAACGATAACACGGCAGCAGGAGAAGCAGTAGTAACAGCAGTGTCTGCCTCTCACTGACGTGCCTCCTCCTCCTCCCTCCCTCCCTCCTCCACTACCGCCGGTCCCGATGTGAACTGCTGGATGATGGCCGTCCAACCAAGCCTGTCGGGAGAGAGAGAGGGAGAGAGATAAGAATGTTCTTCTGTTAGTCCAACGGGGTTAGGTCTTTGGAAACTGTATTATTGTGTCGTCAATTTCTGTGGAAGTGGGAAAAGAAATGTCAATATATTGTGATTCTTAATACCACAATATCAACTCGACAACATAATCGAATCGGCAGGTAAAAGAAAAACACTTTTTCATACATATTTATGTATTTTGTTAATTTGCTGTGTCAGAAAGACTGACTATCTGGCGTATTACATTAAGTGTATGATTGAACTTTTCCCTATCGTTTAGTATTGCTTTAAAATGTTCCAGTTGATTGAACTTTTCATGCTTCACAGTGTCTAGAATTGATTTAAAATGTTCTAGTATAATAAGAACAGGGTACTTTGTGGGGAAAATTGCAATTATTCACAATATAACCATGACTGGAAACAACTGGAACATCTATACTTATTTTTAGGGATATCCATATTCAGGGTGAATATAGATATCGTATCGTAGGTAAGTGAATCGTCCAACCCCCTAGCGATATCACATGCTCTGCTAAACTACGGTTTAGCAGAGCATTCCTTTTTCTATTTACACTTCAATTCATTGTCAAAAATTGAAATAAATACATAAAGATCACAGTGAACTTGTGTTATCTATATGTGTCTTTTATCTGCAGTATATACATCAAAGCTGTGCATAGGAGGGTAAACACTACAAAATACTGTTCTATAAATCAGGGGTTGACACTAAGGTCTCCGAGGCACTTGCCCATCGGGCAAGTGCAAGTCAGGTTCTACTTGCCCCCCAAAAATATATTGTAAATTTTGAATTTAAGTTTACTAAACCAGGGGTTTTCAACAAGTGGTCCGGAGACCACCAGTGGTCCCTGAGAGGGTTTCAGGTGGTCCCCAGCTGAGCTGTTTAACCAGATGTAACTCCTGAGAACGTAAAAATGAAACCAAATGGACCCTTGCGGGTCCATTTGGTTTCATTTTTACACTCTCAAGAGTTAAAATTCATCATCTTCATTAGCCCAAGTCTACACAATGACCGCCTTCAATACAAATTTATCTTGTGTTGTGTTATAGTGCAATATGTTGCACACTTGCCCGATCGGGCAACCAGGTAGCAGTCTTCACTTGCCCCACCATTTTTTTTACTTGCCCCGGGCAAGCGGGCAAGTGTTAGTGTCAAGCCCTGCTATAAATGAAGAAACAGTGTGGGCGCGAGAAGCTCTCTACTTGATGATGCCATGACCCACATGTCATCCTATTGGTCGATCCCTGCATGATGTCACAGCCCAGAGGCCAAGCCTCCCCAGGAATAAACCAGGATAATAACACTAGTTAAAGAGTCTCTCCTCCATCCAGCCCACAATAAAGCCTGTCATGTATTATTCGTGAACACGCAGTCGCAGCCGTGCAGCCACCCAGGCAATCACTTCACGGAGGACCCTTTATTATTATTTTTTTCTTTCTGTGATCTCTTTCTCTTGAAGAAAAGGCACGTTTTAATACATCATTGTTTCATCATGCTCTCATTAAAGTCGTGCGTCGTTTGAAGTTCGCCATGAAAGTGAAACGGAGGGAGTGAGAGAGCATCCCTCCCTCCCTCTCCCTCCCCTCATCCCAAAGCTCTTTGAGAAGAACTGACCGCTCCCACGTTCCCTGGACCGATGCCCTCTGGTGTAGACGCTACGGGGTTCCAATTACCGTAATTTCCAGACTATAAGCCGCACCAGCTAAATTTGGGGCAAAATACTGATTTTTCCATGTATAAGGCGCACCCGAATATAAGTCACACCATAAAATAAGCTTCATGTTAGAGCAGTGGTTTTCAACCTTTTTGATCCTAGGGCCCACTATTTATTCAGCATTTGAGCTACAGACCACCATTTGACAACGTTTTCACCCCACAGAACCCAAAACTAAAGATTTCTTTTGGTTTTGTCCACAATTCCAGGATGGATTTTTGCAAAAAAGCAAAACAGGCAAAACATAGAAATCAAAATGACCATGACTTATTAATTAAGTGGTGCTAATTTAGATGGTGAATATCATAACTCTTGAGAGTGTAAACATGAAACCAAATGGACCCGCAAGGGTCCATTTGGTTTCATTTTTATGCTCTCAAAGAGTTACATCTGGTTAACCAACTTTCTATCATTTAGTCTGGAGGGCCAACCAGGAACTCTCTCAGGGACCACTGGTGGTCCCCGGACCACCTGTTGAAAACCCGTAAAAAAAAAAAAACACCTATAAAAATCCATAGATTGGCTGCACCGTTGTATAAGCCGCAGGGTCAAAAGCATGTGAAAAAAGTAGCTGCTTATATTCCGGAAATTAAGGTAAACAAAACAAGCCCTTCAGGTCCTTTAGTTATGGAAAAAAAAAATCAGACCTACAAGCTCATATGCTGCGCTATGAGCTTGTAGATCTGCTATTTTTGAAATATTGTGAACATTTTTACAGGGACCTACATTTTAGAGACAACCTTTTTAGTTGCAGGGGCGGAATTTTAGTTCCAGTGGCCTCCAAATACACAAAGTCACTGGATTTATTTATTTCAGGGAAAACAGTTTAGTTCCAGGGACAAAATTGGTGTTAAATGGACCTCCAAGGTCTCGGAAAATACAATATTTCAGATGAGGGTCAAATTCAGATGGAGAGCTCCTTAAATGAAATAGCAAAATAGTTGAGCAGCATCGACCTAGAAACATTTTTTTTTTCCTTCTGAAAACTCAATTCAGGGAAAAAATGGCCACAATCCAACATGGATTAAATTCAGGACACAAGAACTGTGTGAAATGAAGGTCCGCGCCGCTGCGAGTACTCAAATGATTACATCCAGGGGCGGATCTAGACATGGGATCTAGTCTGCCCCCCCCAAACACGATGCCATGCAAAACAACCCAAGATAATTCAAATTAAAGTGCTTATATATTCAAAATGATTTGAAACACTGCTACTGCTACTAACTACAGCTGTGTCACCACTAAACTAACAGCATTTCATCATTGAAAACAGAAAACTCTCTGAGTCAGTCCTTTAGCTTTATGCATGCTGCGTGTCTCTTGCAACTTCAACAACAACTGATGTTATTTTTGATGCTTTACTTGACTTATAACAGTCCTGTAACTGAAAATGGTATGGGTGCGACTTCATCGCCCGTGGCGCGAAGCGACACGGGCGATGAATCCGCACCCATACCATTTTCTCTTGCCCCTCCAACATGTTATCTTGCCCCCCCAAATGGGACATGTTACATCTGCTCCTGTTTACATCCGCACTGTAGGCCTACTGCACTCTTAATTGTATATATTTGTTTTTGTTTCGTTTTTATGTAACAGCCGTTATGTCCAAGGCAAATTTCCCTTGGGACAGATCAAGTCGTCTTGTAAATTGTCCCCCCCTCCTCCTGACAAACAAGTTGCTCCATCTCCCACGTCGTGGCCAAACCCCACCGAGGGTGTGATCAAACCGCACGCTGCGACTGAGAAAGACGCAAATAATACGCATTCCGTGGGGCGTCTGTTGTCGTTCGCCCCGTCAAAGTGTCACCCTACCCCCCCAACCGAGGGAGTATAAACGAACCACAACACGCCGTTGTGGTCCGCGCCTGTTGGATGACATGTTTCTGTGTGCGTTGTGCATTGTTTTGTGTCAGATCTGACGGTAAACTGTGCCGTCACAGATCCCAGCAGAATGGGAGGGTATTTTGAGTCATAGTTCCAATGATATATTGTTTTTTTGGGCTGATATGTTGGCCATTGTTTGACTTTGTGGAGGAAACAGCTGTGGTATCTGCGATGATGCCTCGAATGTGTCGCAACTCCTTCCATTTAAAAATAGCCAGATCTATGCAGTTCTCAAAACAGAGATCGTTTCGAGTGCATTTCATAATTGCTTGTTTGCTTGTGTGTTGGATGCTTATATTTCATATTGAAATTCAACAGAAACTTTAATCAAATCAAACCAAACACATACAGTAATTCAAGATTTCGCAAAAAATTCCTAACAGGTGGTCTAATGGGATCGGATCCAAAGATCTGCCATCACTCCGCCGCGGTTTGTGAATGAACGTGTTGAAAAATGCCGGAAAACAGGCCCAGACAACAAAATGGTAGCCATGGATATCTCTCCCTCCCTCTTCTCGTCTGCATGAGTCAAACGTTGTCTCTTTGACCTTGGCTAAGCTCATGAGAGCGTAGTCGGGTGTGCACGCACACACACACGCACACACACACACACACACACACACACACACACACACAGGCAGGATGACATCATCGACGAGCTAGTTAACATAAAAACGTGGCTGGCGAGTTGCGCGGCAGCGGCAGCATGCTGTGTGAAGCCCTGTGGCTGTTGTGAAAGATAACACTTGTGATGTGCGAGAGTCCGATGGGGTGCGTTGTTCACTAAACACTACATTACAGTACAGTTCGCATCTCTCTCTCTGTGAGCTATTATGTATAGAATGAACATGCTGGATGCAGCCGTCAACAGTGCTCTAGTCTAAGCAAAGCGAGCCAGAGGAGATCAAATGATTATCCCACCATCAGAGCCATCTCATCATATTATGATTAAGTACGCTTTGGTCATGATTCAGCAATCCAAACTCTCTGTATTATCTGCGTATTGACCAGTATCTGTGGGTAATATCTCCTGTGCAAAATGAAGGATGATATCCAAAGTGTGTGCACCAATACTGATGCTGCCTGTCCCCTTGAAAAAAAAAAAGGCATTAGGCATTCATTCCACTCTGCATTCAATACCACACACTGTAGGGAGATAACTCCATTGTAGGAAAGTAAAGGACGTCAGGAAATCTGGTTACTATATAGGGGTCAAAACCGCATAAGCAAAGGACAGCAGTGTCTACACAGCTGGACAAACTCGAATGGGCACAGAGACACAGAGAAAAACCCACTGATAAATTATAATGACACGTAATTAACTGACTAAAAACCTCCCACACTGATTCATGTTTACATCCCATGTGCATGTCCTTCCTAGCGAGATGATAAAACAGCAGCATTCTGGCACAACATGAAATGAAATGAGATTTTCCTCATCTCTAATGTGGCTCTTAATCCTATGATGATAGGGAAAAAAATCCCTGATTATGAAAATGTGATTTGGAAGGACATTCTGTATATTTGTTGGGATTAACATTAACATTAACAGAATGTTTTTTATTAAAGGAGCATTCGGTGATGATTTGGGTGATTTTGGAAGACCACCTGGTGGGCTACCGTAACAAGATCTACAGTGCGCGCGCGCGCGCGCGCGTGTGTGTGTGTGTGTGTGTGTGTGTGTGTGTGTGTGTGTGTGTGTGTGTGCATGCGTGTCTGTGGCCAAAGGCACATACACCAACGCCCATGCTGCTCTTCTCAACGTGATTGGATGAAGGCTTTGCCACCCAAATCCAAGACTGAAACTAGGGTTTATTGACCCCAGAGGATCAATGGGGACAGGGAGGAACTCCTTATATGGTCAGAACAGTCTATAGTAGGGAGGATTATCTCCCAAAAATGAATGAATGAATGCATGAATGAATGAAATCACTGAATATTCCCGTAATCCTAATTTTAAAAAGATTCCACCATGAAACCCACGTCATTTTTGGACAAGGTGTAATGCTGGTTATTGGTTGAGGGCTAAATGATAAATGATGCATTTACGTAGTGCCATTATGCAAGGCACTTTACATTAGATTGCGGAACCCGTTCAACCACTCACACAGTAATGTTGGCGGAAACCATGCGAAGGGTACGGACGATCTCCATCCATCCATCCATCCACTCCACCCATTTTCAACATTCTAATATGTCATTAGTATACCTTAGAGGTGTTGGGTGGACCTGATAAAAAACGTTCCCCCATTCTGTGTTCCCAAGAAATGGAGGTCTGAAGAAAACCACTAACATGGTGAAACATCTTGATGGCATCATGAAGATGTATTTTCACCATGTTAATGGATTTCTTTAGACACTTTTTTTTTCTGAGAGCGTACAAATGAAACCAAATGAACCCGTTAGGGTTCATTTGGTTGCATTTGTACGCTCTCAGAAAAAAAAAATGAAAATGGGTGGAATTGCCCTTTCAGTGTCGTGTCTTGCTCAGGAACACATCGACACCAAACCTGGGGGAGCCCCCGGATTTGAACCGGCAGCCCTGTGCCACTCTACCCCTGATCCACCGCTGCCCCACAGGGATCAGAGAGAAGGAAAACGCGATCTGACGGCGATGGCCGTCGCCGCATGAGCAGAACATTTGGAGATTATTAAGAGGTTGATGTTAGTCATCAGCAAAGACCTGGCCTAGAGCCAAGGCTCTGGTACAGTGCCGCAGCATGAAAATATACTGGCAACCCAGTACAGTACTACACCCACTGCTGTCTATAACTCTTTATATGGTTTATATATCGCTGCTGTCGGGGAGAAACCTCACATGTCCAAAATGTCTAGGCTACTTTTAAGGAAATTAATCGCCTGCATTCCCAACGATCCAATGTCATTATTCAGTTACAAGCAGTTGATGATGCTTTTCAATAGTTCAAGGGTCAAGGTTCAAGGTTTACTTTATGTTAAAGGTTAGTTATCTTCAGTGATCTCACTTCATTAAATTATCACTTATTTATTTATGTATTCATTTTTTTGTGATAATCCGCTCTACTACAGACTGTGGTCACCATATACTGTGTATAATAATACTGTGTATTATTATACACAGTATATATATATATATATATATATATATATATATATATATATATATATATATATATATATATATATATATATATATATATATATATATATATATATATTTATTTATTTATTTTTTTATTTTTATTTTTATTTTTGTGGGAGACAAAACCTTCCTCCAATCAGGATCGAGCAGAGCGGATTTTGGTATATGCTGTTTTTGGTATGTGCTGTTGGCCTGTTCCACTTAAACCTCCACTGTAAAGTGTGTGCATGTGCATATCGTGTTACTAGGGTCAGGGTGGATTTTTTTTTTTTTGTTTGTTTTGTTTTGTCTTTGTTTTTTCAAATCACCCAAATCACTGAATGGTCTTTAGTCTTTATTATGAAACCAGCAAACTTTATCACTTACCAAGTTCTCAATAGTGAAAACAGCTGATCTACAAGCTCTCAACACTTATGTTATGTTCTAAAAGTAAAACAGTACAGTATTTTTTTTTCCCCACCACTGACAATTGCAGATGTGAGGTTTCTGGCCGACCGTGACAATATTTACGTGGTTGCGGGGCGTTTTAAGGACCAATGCATAGCAATGTGAGAGAGACTGTTATTATTCGATGGAGGAGGAGATATCCTCCTAGAAAAAAAAAAAAAATAAGAAAGCGACCGGCACTTGGTATTTTATTAAAACGCCCTGTGAGCTCCGGGGGAGGGAAAGGAAATACGGCATGAAATCAGATAATTTGGACCGACTTGACAAGAAATATGTCCAAATGTTATTCCAAAACACTTGAAAAGACACATGCGGTGGCATAATCAAATTCAAGCGCGGGGCCTGTCCAGACTCCAGACGGCAAATTGGCCCTCGCGCCTTATTGTTGAGACACTTTCCAAATTGGTAACAGGCAGTCGAAATGTCAAAAGGAATTCTCTGTGCGACGTGTTCAAATAAGATGTCTGGAAGAGAGAGGCAGGGGTGGCCTCCCGATCCCATTACGAAACCAAGGAACAATGTTGGTGTAACTGAGGGATTAAATTCATCAAAACATGATTTTATGCGCAAAACGATCAACTACGCTTCACCTGTCAGACGTCACGAATCTTCACATTGACTCGCAAACAAATAAAGTCTATAACTTCAAATAATTCATAATTTTTATTCATTCAATTATAAGCTATATTCAAGGTGAACAGCAGGTGGCAGTAATGTGTCGATCGCCAGAAATGGCTGTCCAACCATCTATCTAGTACTTCCGGTGCATGGGTTGTATCGCTTCCGGGAAATGGCAGCAAACATGTTTATTAATAATGACGTAATGACCCGCCGATTATTGGATTATGAGCAGCGATGGACACACAGAGCACATGCAAGCATGTACGAGCATGCACCTGGTGATTTTGGCCACTTCTATGTGAGCGGGACCTGCCTTTAGCCGATCATGTTAAAAATGATAATTGCTTAAAATTAATATTATAATCACTGGGGATTAAATAAAGCATCAAGGGCAACAAGGACATAAGTCATTCAAAGCATCAAACGAGGTGAGAGTACTTAATTAAACCCCATGATGTGTTTTTTATGTGAAATGATGTCTTCCCTTTGTATTTATTTAGGACCTTCCTTCTTCGGGGGTTGAACCTTTCCAGTGAAACATGCCAATGAAAAAAAAAATCTGTAATATAGTGACTCCCCTCCCCTCCCCCTTTATCATACAACTAAAGCCATGGGCATGGCTTCAGTTCACCCATCACCACCCACCAGGCAAACCAGGCATACTTTATGGACTGGTTGGGGGTGCTCACATCAAAAAACCACATTTCAACAAATACTATAGACTTCCTGGATATGACTATACACTGTATCAAAAGGGGACGCCATCATTGATTCACATCACATAATCGCTTCACGCTTCACATAGCCTGACTTGAGCTTTGACGACTTTCCTTCTTTTTTTTTTGCAGGGCAGCGAAGCCAAAACGGTCACAACACACAACACACCAACACAGCGAAATACCAAGCAAGCAGCCGGAGACGTGGGGGGGGGGGGGTGCTGGTAGCTGGTGTGATCGGAAACAGCCAGAATGCAATGCCTTTCCTGCTCCGTGGGACAAAAGTCTGTGTTTTCCGCGTATGCAGCGCGTGGGAGTAACAGATTGGGTCTCGAGAGCGCGAGCGTCATCTGTGTGGTGCGTGAGCGGGGCACTGCGTATGTATGTATTTGACTCCACCACCACCACCACCGTATCTCACAGTACGGCTCTCACACGAGTTGTACTACCGACCGAGTGTTTCTGCTTAGAAATTATCACGGCGCCAAACACACTTCTGTATCACAGTAGTTTAATTTGCTCTTGACAGAAAAAAAAAGAGAGAAAGGAAAAGAAAATGAAATAGTGCGAGCTCAGGCACGCGAACAGACCGCAAAGACCGGCGAAAGAACACACATCATAAAAATACATATTTATGAGTAGGGCTTGGACCTGGTTCAAGCCAGAAAGGAGAAAGAAGAGAGAAAAAAAAGTAGTACAAGACGGAACTGCGGCCCAGCGTCTGCCAAGTGCTCATGTATTCCAAAAAGTAAAGCCCTTATGATACCGCTATGGCACTGATGTTTTCAAGGGTACTCATTCAAACACAAAGTGTTTCTTTTTTTTCTTTTTCCTTCCTTCTCATCATTGGTGAAAAGAAGTCTTGAGGGGGTAGTAACTGGAAAACTGGAACGGAAAAATGATGGCGGAAAAAAACATTTGGGAGAAGCGGAAAAGAAGAAATCAATTCAATGGAATGATATTATGAGGCCTTATTGTTATTCAAATTATGATCTCTACTACTACGCGGGTCAAGTTCTCCCACCCCGTGCCTCGTTGTTTCCATTAAAAAAAAACTCGAGTCACACGGTTACATAATGAACTCTGCTAATTGTTTTTCCGTTATAATAAGGCCTCTTCCCCGTTGGACGTGCTCGAAGCTAGATAGTACACGGAAAGAAACAAGAAAACGAAACAAAAAAAGAATTATACCCCAGATAGTTAGCGTTACACACACCTGCTAATGTGACAGTGATAACTCCCTTGTTTTTTCCGCCAGTTGCCAGATATTAGGAGCAGAGTCAAACGGGCTGCGTCGCAATTAGGGCTTTTTCTGAGCGGCTGTGCTTTGTCAATGACACCACGCCCGCCACAAAACATTTGTTGTTCCTCAGGAGGGCCTCAGTGTGAAATCTAAATAAACGCTAGGCCTAAAATAAATTAAAAAAAAAAGGAAACAGCCCTCCTGTGTCAGGCACCTGTCAGGTGTGGTGTACCAGCGGAGGATAGAAAGCAAAAAAGAACACAAAATGAAGGGCATTATTATGTCTGGGATTGGCGTTGCTCCCTCGTCTTTTTGACGGTTTTAATACCTCTCGAAAGAAGAAGCCCAGTTTGTTTTATTTGGTTCGGGAGAAAATTAAAATAATTACTGCTTTGGAGCTAAGAATCCATCCATCCACGACAATAGCGCTCTTGATCTGACGCGTTACGACAAACACGCAAATTAAAAACTTGTGAACTTTGTGTTTCAGTGTCCCAATGGGGGTTTGCAATGACAGCTTAAGTTTGTATTATCAAAGACGCCCAATGACTCAGATGATTTATACTAGCGCATTATTAAACTATTATAAAGTCCCTCTTCAACTCAGCCCAGGAGCTTTGGGCTGTGAGTGGGAATACATGAAGGCTCGGCCCAAATAATACTCGGACCAGCCGAAAAGTTGCGACATTGAGGGGTCAGAAAACTGAGCTCTCGGGAGGGCTGTTGCAGCATGAAAGAGGGACAAAAGAGGGACATTTCCCTTTTTTTCCCTGAGAGTGTACAAATGTGAACCAAATGGACCTGAGCGGGTCCATTTGGTTCCATTTCTACACTCTCAGAAAAGAAAGGTTCTAGAAGAAAAATCATTAACATGGTGAAACACAACTCGATGAATAGAGCCGCCGTTAGACTAATCCCATGAAGTGAATGGAGTTTGCGACAGCATACCTCTTGAGTATTATTTGGGTCACGTCTTCCTGTTACCATGAGAGGGGAATCACATTTAAATCAGGTATGTGGGAACCGGCAAATGGAACTGATTTACAAAAGTTTTAAATATTCAAATACCCCAATAGCTGGTTTTGCATGTTCACTGGCTCTCAAAACAGTGATCGTCAACACCGCGTAACAGCATCGCACTGTAAAATGTGTTAGAATGGCCTTGTGATGGTGAAGTAACACTTGTTTTTTTCCTCCCCCAAGTAAATAGCTTCCACCCAACAACAAGCAACACCCAATTACCAAATATCTTTCTGGGAACTAGAATTGGCCGTCTACAAAGCTGCATGAAGCCACAAATAGCCAATCTACAAACACACAAAGCTGTAGCTGCGATGCACAGTGAGAATTGTAGATCGTATAAATCAAGATGTACGCACAATAGGGCTGCATTTTTTTCCTTTGGAAAAAAAACAGTGAAAAAAAAATAGGAACCCGAAATTTCACTCTGATTTGAGTCCCATATTCTGGGCCAAAGACACATCAGGCCGCAAACAACTTAAAGGGAACATGAATTTAACATCCAATGTATTATATAAATGTTGTCCTCCCTCCCTATACCCAGTGAAGCCTAAACAACCGCTCAGATCATTCATTTTCCTCCTCAATCAGGATGCTATTCCAAGCCATTTCGGCTGCAGCAACACAAATGTCCACACCTGAGGGGCACCTGTCCTCTTCACCATGTATCCTCACCCAACTTAGTCACAGTTGGTTGGCAGGATCTAGGCATGGGCAACGCCCCCCTAAATGCCCCCGTAAAAGTGCTTATATTTAAAATTATTTGAAGCACTACTACTGCAACTAACCAACTGCAGTTGTGGCACCACTAAACCAAACAGCATTTCATCATAGAAAACAGAAAACTCTCTGAGTCAGACCTTTAGTTTTATGCATGCCGCTTGCTTCAAAATCAACTGGTTTTATTATCGATGCTTACTTGCCTAAAATAAGTAAGTAATTGAAATGAAGCTGCCCTCATGCCATTTTCTACTGCCTTGGGAAATGCTACATGTTTCCTGGTTAGCAGTGACAGTAGGAGGAGGTGGGAACTGATCCATGCATAGTTGCATATCAATGACTTAAAAGTTAAATGTGCCCCTGAATATGATACAGGGCTTGACACTAACACTTGCCTGCTTGCCCGGGGCAAGTAAAAAAAATGGTGGGGCAAGTGAAGGCTGCTACCTGGTTGCCCGATCGGGCAAGACCTCTGTGTCTTTCCCTGCTTTCTAGATATCCACAATTCCAGGCTGGATTTGGGAAACAAAACAGGCAAATTAACATACACATCAAAATGACCTAATCTTCTACATTCTCTAGTTGTGTATACCTGGGCTAATTAAGATGATGAATTTTAACTCTTGAGAGTGTAAAAATGAAACCAAATGGACCCTTGCGGGTCCATTTGGTTTCATTTTTACACTCTCAAGAGTTACATCTGGTTAACCAACTTAACTGGGGACCACCTGGAACCCTCTCAGGGACCACTTGTTGAAAACCCCTGGTTTAAAGCACCCAAGTAGGAAGTAAACTTAAATGCAAAATTTACAATATATTTTTGGGGGGCAAGTGACCATGACCTGAGGGCAAGTAGAACCTGACTTGCACTTGCCCGATGGGCAAGTGTCTCAGAGACGTTAGTGTCAACCCCTGGTGATATCACATTAGAAAAGAGTCTGGGAAACCATTCAGAAAGTCCATTCAGATTTCTCACTGGAGGTCTTACTGTTCCACCAATAACATTCCAAAGTCAGACAGAACAGCACCTGTCCCTGCCCATGCAGCTCCTCCGTAATACAGATAGCCATCTCTGCTGACATCTAAGATGTGTGCTGCCACCGCCTTCTTCACGCCACCAGTCCCCTCGCCTAACACACAGTGTACAGAAACCAAAGACGTTTGTCATTAATCCGGAAAAAGGGACGCTATATAGGCAGCGCCAACACAAAGAACTGCAGCGCAACAAAGTGAAACCCGACCCCCAATGTTATCTGATGGGGGCAGAGCTGAGTATGATGTTACGCGTCACGCCTGTTTGAGTCCCAACCCCGCATAAACGCCATGTAATGAAGTGGGATCATATTGTCCGGGTTAAATATCGCGGCTCGGATTTTTTGTTTCGTACATTCCATGTCTAGATCCTTATCGAGGACAGTAGGGGACTAGGGAAGAAGAGCTTTGTGATTTTCTTTTTTTTTTGTTCTTCTACCAGGCAGACACAATGTTTATGCAAATCAGGTGTCTTGCATAAAATTAATATTAATCGAGCATCGCCGTCTCTCCCAAACACGTTGATTGATGAGCTCCCGCTTGTAAATCATAAAAATATGGCCGATATGATTAAAGCCCCTGTTCCTTTTTAATATTTAAATTCAATTTCTCTCGGCATAATCATTTCCTGCCTGTAAACAATCCTGATGTGTTTAACTCAAACTGCACGGGAACCACTTTTTTGGTATTTTAAGTAACAAGATGTGCACATGTACACACTCTACAGAGGAGACGTGCACAAGGACCAACGCACATACACCAAGGCCGACCCCCAACTCGATCCTGATTGGAGGAAGGCCCCCTCTCATCCTGATTGGACGAAAGGCTTTTCTCCCAAAGCCCCAAACTGAAACTAGGGTTTATTGACCCCAGGGGCTCACTGGGGACATGGAGGAACTCCTTATATGGTCACTACACTCCATAGTAGGGAAGGATTAGGCAAAAGCGAAGAAATAAATAACCATATTTGAATTAAGTGGAATCACTTACTATAGCTTTAAATATTAGCTAGCAATAACTAAAGGTATTGAAAGCATTAGATACTGAAATTATAGCAGATCTACAAGCTTTTTAAAAATATCAGACCTACAAGCTCATAGCGCGCCACCAAGTGGCACGCTGTGAGCTTGTAGTTCAGCTGTTTTTTTTTTTTTTTTAATCATGAAAATTTGCCACAAAATCATTTGAGTATTCTGTCACAGCCAATGTTTTTAAGTAAAATATTGTGCTTCTGGGGGGTCCCTTGAACTTGAACTGTTCAGATGGGGATCGGTGGCCGATATATACAGATTTTTTTTTTGGGTGGGGGGTCCTTAACATGACATATTGAGGACCACAGACACAGAAACGACGTAGAGTCGGTTCTCAGGTAAAAATGTATTAACTCAAGTACTCCGACTGGCATGACGTCGACTGCTGCATTACAAAAAGCCAATGTAGACAATGTAGGACAAAGTAAGGTTACGGTAATGGGGTGTACGTGGTTCTCTGTCTGTGGGGAGGGCTTCAGTGGCACTTTCTCACTCAGGGCCATGCTATGGCTCCTCGGAGGCTCACTGTTTCACTTTGCACTCATTTGCTTTTTTTTTCCTCCCTCCCCCACACACACACACACACACACACACACAACAACACACACACACACACACACACACACACACACACACACACACACACACACACACACACACACACACACACACACACACACACACACACACACACACACACACACACACACACACACACACACACACACACACGAGGCCCTCAAGACAGCTCTACCACTGACAGACAGATAATGACCCTAACTTTAGCCCGGCGCGCTTTTCTGAATGGTGCTCACTGACAGCCCTGTTGAGTGTGAGTGACTGCTTAAATAGCCGTAGTCCCCCCACCACCACCACCACCACCACCACCAAACCCCCGCCCCCAAACACGCATATAACAGAAGAAATTACAATGTCCCCTGACACCCCGACGAATTCCAACCACAACGACAACTGGAACCGGCGAGTCCATTAGCGAGCGAGGCGGTACAGAAAGAAAACAACAGCTGCAAACACATTTTTTTTAAAAAGTATTACCGTTACAAATGTTACGTGGGAGTACAGAATGGGGTTGGGGTTATATAGACTGCCTTCGCCGGGGCGGAGGGAGAAAAAAAATGGAAGGCCAAGAGCGGCACACACATAACAGTGAGAGTGAATAAATGCAGAGAGATTTGTGGTTTAACGCCAGGGCAAATCTGCCTTGAGACAGAACTCCATTATGATGCAAGGGCTCAAATCTCTCTCTCTCCATCTCCCTCTCTCTCTCTCTCTCTCTTCCGCCCCAATGCGGCACCGACGGATCTCAGGAAAGCGAAAGGGAGAGAAAAGCGAACGTGCGCGGGCGCATAGCAGGGGCGGATCTAGGCATGGGGGGCGGCAATGCCCCCCTAAATGCCCAGTCAGCCTGCCCCACCAAACACGATGGCATGCAAAACAACCCAAGATATTTCAAATTAAAGTGCTTATATTTAAAGTGATTTGAAACACTACTACTGCTACTGACTAACTACAGTTGTGTCACCACTAAATCAACAGCATTTCATCGTTGAAAACAGAAAACTCTCTGAGTCAGACCTTTAGCTTTATGCATGCTGCGTGTCTGTTGCAACTTCAACAACAACTGATGTTATTATTAATGCTTTACTATTAATAAAAGTCCTGGAACCGAAAATGGTATGGGGGCGGCTTCATCGCCCGTGGCGCGAAGCGCCATCGCCCCCATACCATTTTCTCCTGCCCCCCTAAATGGGAATTGTTAGATCCGGCCCTGGCGCATAGTACGGAATACATATAGGAGGGGATAAGAAAGTAGGCGGGGTGACGGATGGGGCAGGCAGGGGTGCAAACGGAGGGAAGATGGAGAATGAATAATAGTGAGGGCGGGTGAGGGAGGTGATGGAGTGAGAAAGAGAAGGAAGGGAAGAGAAAGGGAGATGAGTGAGATGAATAGGAGGAAGATTGAGAGAGAGATAGATAAGGGAGAAAGAGAGAGGACGATATACAGTCAGTCAGTACGGCCATACTTACTGACTTAAGGGGGAATTTCACCCATTTTCAACATTTTACGATGTCATTAATATACCTTAGGAATGTTGTGTTGATGTTGTGTGTGTTTCCTAGTAATGGAAGTCTGAAAAATATCGTTAACATGGTAAAACAACTTGATGTGATTCACCATGTAAATGATTTTTTTTTCTTTCAGAGCCCTTTTTTCCTGAGTGTACAAATGGAATTTTCCTGAGAGTGTACAAATTGTGAACCAAATGGACCCAATTTAGATAATCCCCTTGAAAGGAGAATTCCACATCAAAACACATTTGGCATCCATCTACGTTGGTCACACTAGCCACGTTTCCATAAGCCCTATTTTTGCGCAAAAACGGCTCTTGCGAAGAGAATGTTGAATGGAAACACTTCAAAATGCGAATAAGTTTCCATTTTGCGCAAAAATAATTTCTCGCTGAAAGGTGCCGTATTTTGGAGCGTATCGGAAGAGCCTAATGCGCAAATGAGGTATGGAAACGGCTTGCGAAAAGACTTTCTATTGGAAAGCACTGGACACGCATTATAGCGCATTTGAAGAGTTGTGGCCTGCCGATGAGAGCATTGTTATTTGTTAATTTAAGTTATATTTCTACAAAAAAACGCTCAGAATGGACGAGGGACGCATGGCCAATAACGTTCAGACTCCCATCGCGTCTGTTCATTAAAGTCGCAAGGCAGCTACAGGTCCTATATTTACAGTATCTGATCTGTATCATCATACATGATAGCTAAGATACGCAAGTGATATCAGACATAAACAGCTGTTTTGCATGACCGGGCTCTGCCCTTATAGATATTATTCCGTTAATAAAGTTCAAACCCTTTTTCCTCGCACGTGTCGCGCTGCAGATGACATGGTGTAGTCTACAATATCGCATTTCATCAGTTAATGGAAACAGCGGACAATTCGCTCTTCTTTTTTCGACTTAAGTTCATACTCTTCCTATTTTCGCAAAGGTTTTATGGAAACGTGGCTAGTGACATCATATATACTGAACTTGATTTTTGTCATAGATCCCTTTCTACACATTGCATTGCTGCAGGTTGTTTTTATTCTAATGTGGGTATGTACTAGCTCCAATCTTACTTTTTCCATAAATATATCATATTTTAATAGTATACGGATACTCATCATGCATGAGTTTTACGTCACACTGGTGCAGCTTTTACTTGTAGTTCCTCCTTCTCCCCACCCCTCCCTTCTGCCACTCTCCTCTCTACACCGTAATCACTCAGGTTGAAACTCCCGGCGCACGGCAGTTTTGTAAATCATGTAGTGGCCCAATTATCTTGTAGTGCATGGTTTGATGTGTTGTGTGGGGAAAAAAAATAAGTTTGGAGCTACTAAAATACACCGCATTAGAATAAAGACAACCTGCGGCAATTCAAACTGCATTAGAGGGAGGGGGACCTCAGGGTGAAATGTAGAAAAAGGGTGCATCTATGACAAAAAAAAAAAAAAAATCAAGGGCATTATGTACAGCAGGGGTTGACACTAAGGTCTCCGAGGCACTTGCCCATCGGGCAAGTGCAAGTCAGGTTCTACTTGCCCTCAGGTCATGGTCACTTGCCCCCCCAGGTTCCAGGTGGTCCTCAGTTAAGTTGGTTAACCAGATGTAACTCTTGAGAACGTAAAAATGAAACCAAATGGACCCTTGCGGGTCCATTTGGTTTCATTTTTACGCTCTCAAGAGTTAAAATTCATCATCTTAATTAGCCCAGGTCTACACTGTAGAAGATTAATGGTCATTTTGATGTGTATGTTAATTTGCCTGTTTTGTGGACAGCTAGAAGCAGTGAAAGACACAGAGGCAGAGTTGCAATGACTGCCTTCAAGACAAATTTATCTTGTGTTGTGTTATAGTGCACTAAGTTGCACACTTGCCCGATCAGGCAACCAGGTAGCAGTCTTCACTTGCCCGACCATTTTTTTTACTTGCCCGGGCAAGTGTTAGTGTCAAGCCCTGTACAGTATCATGTCACAGGAATCAAGGTATATGGATGCCCAATGTGTGTTTTGGTGTGGAATTCTCTTCTTTAAAATCCAACGATACTCATGCGACATTACCGTGTTATCAAAGCGGTCGGCGTAGGCGTGTTAGTTGCCATGACGACCTCACCTGTTGGCCGCTAATCACCCACCGGGAGCCATTGGCACGCTGTGCCCATTTGGCACCGACAATACACTGGCACCGCAAGGTCTGCTCCATCCCCGCGCTGGGGGCTTGATTTGGGATTCAAGATCTGGATGAAAAACGAAAACTGCGCTCTACGCTCATCCAGTCAGTGGTGTGTGTGTGTGTGGGGGTGTGCACAACGTGCATGTGTGTGCGTGTTGAGTGTGTGCGTGCCGTGCCGTGTGCATACCGCTGATTTGTGAATTATGAGGGGCATTCTTAACAACATGAAGCCGAGCGCCGCCATTTCGGGGCCAAAATGCCTTCGAAAAACACAGCCAATGTCGGCTATTTTTGGAAAAGGTATTTACCGTAGAGGTCGAAAGGTAGAGGAGGAGGGGCCGGCTTGTACAAAGACCCCTCGAGGGAGTCTTGGTAAATTATCTATAGACGAGGCTTTAAGTGGTTATGTCAACTGGGTATCAGTCATCTAGGATCAACAGCATATGGTCAAAGAGTCAGTTGAAAACCGCAGGTAGCAGCGGCGCAGTAAACCGAGCTCCACGAAAAGAGAGCTGACAAAGACACCAAAACAACATATGGGTCACATACATTTTTTAAAACCAAGCTCACCCATTTCCCTAATTTCCTCCTTCCGTAATGATACACGGCGCTTGGGGTAACAACCTAAAAAAAATATGAGCTTGAGCAACATTTAAATAAGGCAGAGGCTTGACCCATTTCGACCCGACACTGGATTCTGCGAAATGTCTTCTAAATCCGAGGCAGTTTTCTGAATGGTCTTGTGTTTCTGACCCCCTGAATTATCTGTGTTTTGGCTGTGGACCTCCCATTTGAAAAGATGGAGTCCCAAGGGACCCCACAAGAAGCAAAAGATTTGAGTTAATGGCATTTGCTCCAAAAGAACATACTGATTTGCACCACATTTTCTGTGTTTCTCCTAAAATATCATTTCAATATATGAAGCTAATACTAATGCTTCCAATAACTAAAGCTAAATGCTCAAAAGAACCAAAAGTGGTTCCCAATAAAGCAGTGGTTTAGTTTTCAACTATTTTGTTACCAGGGTCCACCACACAGACCTAAAACTAAAGATTTCTTTTGCTTTTGTCCACATTAATTCCAGGCTTGATTTTGCTCATAAAACAGGCAAACATACAGATCGAAAAGACCAATAACCTTCTAAATTATCAAGCTTATACTTAGACTTATTTTTTAAGCAGGCTAATTGAGATTATTAGATTAGATTATTTTAACCCTTCAGAGTGTAAACATGAAACCAAATTTGGTTTAATTTTTATACCTTCAAGAGTTACATCGGGTTAATCAAACATTCCATCATTTAGCCTGGGGACCTCCTTAATTTCACACCATGTTCAATTCCATTCAATCACATTTGCTTTTTTTTCCTTACCCACTTCAGTCCCTGTTATACCGGATCTGGGATACTAGCAGGCAGTCAGGAGTAGGAAGAGGAAAAAAAATATATATTTCAGCAACAGGCAATCTGAGCTCAGCCTGCGGAACGAAGGACAGCATGCAGCAACTCCAACGTTAAAAAACACTGTTTCTCCCAGCAGTAGTGCATGCATTTCAATATCATCATCTGACACTGTACCACAGAGACTGGAAGTCACCTGCTGGAGTCCTTACAGGGACGGATGTCCCAATTGGGGGGCAGGAGAAAATGGTATTGGTGCGGCTTCATCGCCCGTGGCGCGAAGCGACACGGGCGATGAAGCCGCACCAATACCATTTTCAGTTACAGGACTTTTATTAGGCAAATATAAGCATCAACAATAACATCAGTTGTTGTTGAAGTTGCAACAGACACGCAGCATGCATAAAGCTAAAGGTCTGACTCAGAGAGTTTTCTGTTTTCAATGATGAAATGCTGTTGGTTTAGTGGTGACACAGCTGTAGTTAGTTAGTAGCAGTAGTAGTGTTTCATATCATTTCTAATATAGCCACTTTAATTTGAAATATCTTGGGTTGTTTTGCATGCCATCATGTTTGGTGGGGCAGACTGGGCATGTAGCTGAAGTCCCTTTATAATCATAGGGGCCAAATGTCGTACAGCTGCACGACTACCAAGGATGCGATTCAATCACACCGCATACTAAAAACATAATTTGTTATTTTTTCCATTACCTATGGTGCTGTGCACATATCTGCACTACTTCATAGCTATACCAGTTATTGCTATATAGCAGTGGTTTTCAACCAGTGGTCCACGGACCACCAGTGGTCCTTGAGAGGGTTCCAGGTGGTCCCCAGCTAAGTTGGTTAACCGGACGTAACTCTTGAGAACGTAAAAATGAAACCAAATGGACCCTGGCGGGTCCATTTGGTTTCATTTTTTACGCTCTCAAGAGTTAAAATATTCATCATGTGAATTAGTCCTAATCTACAAAACTACTGTAGAAGATTAATGGTCATGGACAGAGGCAAAGGAAATCTTTAGCTTGGGGGTCTTGTGGGGCTAGAATGTCCTCAAATTGTTGTCCGTGGCTCAAATCCTGAATAAATGGTGGTCCCTGGGATGAAAAAGGTTGAAAAGCCCCTGCTATATCAGGTACATCTGGGTTAGCATGACGACAATGACTGGAGTGCCGTGCACGTACCACGTCTGTTTTACCAATAACAGGAATGCGTTGTAAATGGTCTGGAAACGAGGAGGGAGGGGGGGGGGGGGGGGGGGGGGGGGTACGAGTGTGTTACGAAGGACCACAGTGGTCACGACTGCAGGGAATTCAAATGAGTTCCACCTGGACTGCACTCTGCAGTTCAATTAGAGAGAGAGAGAGAGAGAGAGAGAGAGAGAGAGAGAGAGAGAGAGAGAGAGAGAGAGAGAGAGAGAGAGAGAGAGAGAGAGAGAGAGATTTAATAACTGAGGAGGAGAAGGTGCAGTGTGTGTGTGTTGTGTGTGTGTGTGTGTGTGTGTGTGTGTGTGTGTGTGTGTGTGTGTGTGTGTGTGTGTGTGTGTGTGTGTGTGTGTGTGTGTGTGTGTGTGTACACATACACAAAGCACAAAGCAATAGGGAAGGGAACATTTCTCAGGGAAGGGGAATTTAGGGGAGGGAACAGTTTCTTCAGTGCCATTTCAATGATCCACGTCTATTGTCACAGAATTGCACCATCTACCACAGAAAGACAACAATGAAATGAAAAAAGAAAGAAAAAAATGTTTGCCTGGCTGCAATATGAAATTATTATTAGTAAGTTTTCATAGTAATCTGCAGGGCCGATCTAGAGGGGGCAGGGGGTGGGCAGTGCCCACCCAAATGTGCATCCTGCCCACCCAATTAAAGGTAATATCAGTGGTTTTCAACCAGTGGTCCTTGAGAGTTCACTCTCAAGTTAAAATATTTATCCTCTGAATTAGCCCAACTTAGTCTACACAACTAGAGAATGTAGAAGATTAATGGTCATTTTGATCTGTATGTTTGACTGTTTGGTTTCCCAAACAAACAGACAAACATAAAAATATAAATCTTTAGTTTTGGGGTTTGTGGGGTAAAATGTCATCGAGTGGTGGTCCGTGGCGAAAATGCCGAATAAATAGCGGGCCCTGGTGTCAAAAAGATTGAAAACCACTGCTTCATATGAAAAAATTGGGGGTGTCCACCCTGCCATTCTTCCAGCCCACCCTAGTAGGGGTGGCTAGATCCGGCCCTGGTAATCTGTGACCTACGGTCGCAATTATAAGTAGAGAACAATTATACAAAGTGTAGAAACAAGTACGGTACGAGTGCTTGGATCTGTGGATCTCACACTAAGGAGAAGAAAATCTCAAATGTAGGAGGGAAGGAGCAAGATCCGACCTGGACCTCGAGTGTGAAATATGCACAAATTTAAATAATCATTTCAAAGAAGAGATTAGGCGTGTCAAAACGGGTGAAATATGATCAAAGGCGAGGCGATGAAAGGAGCATTTTGTTAAGGTAAGGTTTTTGTAGTCAAGTGAAAAGAAGTCAAAGGAGTCAAAAGATTAAAAGGCTCAGATGAGAGATGGACCAGAGCGTGTTGTACATTTCTTGCTACTTGCTCAAATTATAAAATATATAACCCAAGACCCCAAAATGACCTGCCTTTTGGCAGGTACTAGACAACGAGGATGAACTTGTGGATGGTGAGCAAAATGATGATCCGAGATAGGACAGACTTTATGTTTCACTCACTGATCCTGGTACAATACCGGCATGTAGGCTAATATAGGGGGTTCTGTGACCTTACAAATGGGACACTGTACAGATTTTGAATCTAAAAAGAAAATATACTGTATGTACTGTAATTCTCAGAACACACTGAAATCTTTGTTTGTTGACAACAAATGCAATGTTTCACCTCATCCCGCATATGATTGTACTTATATACCGTATTTTCCACACTATAAGGCGCACTGGATTATAAGGCGCACCTCCAATGAGTGGTCTATATTATAGCTGTTTTCATATATAAGCGCACTGGATTATAAGGGGCATCGAATAGAAGCTACTGCATTCAACATAGGATAGAAGCTACTTAGTCAAACCATCCATAAATAAGGCGCGCTGGATTTTAAGGCGCACGGTTGTTTTTTGAGAAAATGCCTTATAGTCCGGAAAATACGGTATTCATATCGACAATGATGCTAAACTCTAGGTTTGGTCAAGTGAGCCCATACATACTCATACTCATCTCTCTCAGAACCAGCCGTTAGCACTGCCCGAAGCCCAGAGAGAGGCCGTTTTCTAGAATCACTACGGTTCAAGTCTGACCAACCCCGCAACGCTCTAAACCCACTGGGGGTTGCCAACCCCTCTGCCTTTCACTTCCTCCCTTGAACCCACCTCATCTGAGGAAATGCTCACAGATAATCATCTATAATTGGAAATTTTGTTCTTTCCAGGCCAGAGGCAGGAGGAGAGAGAGGTGTCAGACCAAGAAGAGTGGCTTGGCTTAAGAAGAAGAAGCAGCGGCAAGAACCAGGCCCTCTCCAGACCACTTCAAATGGAGTTTGATGAGGAAGTCTGATTGGTCTGGGGGTGAAGACGGTGAACACTCGTCAGGGGGGGAAGCAACGCCAGACAGAGACAGCAAAGCTTCCCTCTCTTGTGGAGGTGAAATGTGCTCAAACCACAGCTGGGCTCAACTCGTCTGGTCTGGAGTTGGGAAGAGCAGACAGCATACAGGAGCAGAGTGTTCTGTACTTCAACCCAAGAGGCCAAAGGCAAGAGGGACCAACTTGCTTTGCTTCCTGATTCTAGATGGAAGGCGGTGGGTACCATATCAGGAGACCAGAAGAATGTTGGAGTCTGTTCATTTCCAATGGTAGAATGAACGTCAACACAACTTATGATCCATTACTTAAGCCCATGCACACTGAGCTAAATACTGAACCCTATCATCACAAGGCATATAATATTAACATATTCATACTAAAACAGATTCTATTAGCGAGACGAATCAGGAGGAATGTGACTTTTTTTTCAATTATTCTTTATCCCACCAACAAACTCTCACGAGATTTGCTAGGAGTCAAAAAGAGTTTCTTTGTAATCTGCAATTTGAGATTCGACAGAGAGGAGAAAAACATGACTACTTAGGAGACCATTTGTAGGCTTTGTAGTCCATGTGGTGCCAATGCAAGGTTGTGTAGATTCTACCCCTCATTGTCCGCTTTTGTTTGTTTGTTTGTTTGTTTTCATGCCATTTCCAATAGGAGATAGCGGTACCCATGGGGCTCGCAACCCGGGTGTTTTTGCACAGAGGGTTAGAGAGCAAAACGGTTAAGACACCAGAAACACGATTACATCATCATACATCCGGTTTCAGAGATCTGGTGCTTCAAAATAAGGGTTTCAAACATCAAAACCGTGGCATAGACAAATAATACATAATCCTCACATTCGCTGCAAAAACGGTTCAGAGTCTGTTGACGAATGCATAAAGCATTTTTTGATAAAGGCGCTACAGACATGAAAATTGTCTACCATTTACCAAACAAGGCCATTCGAGTAATTTGAAATGCAAATGGCAAAAGAAAAACACATCGACTTTGATCTCAGGCTTCCATTCTGAGCTCACACAATTCTTTTATTTCCCTTGTGTTGGTGAAAATAGCTCCTTTACTTACAGCTCTGCTTTTCATTCTGTCCATAAAGTGTTACGTGATATTAATTCAAAATCTGCTCCTGATTCAAAGTGAGCTTTGGTACAAAAGGATCAGCGGCGGTACGCACCGCACCCCCCTTTAAAGCTCTTGGGACAATATCCAGTGAACGGCGGAAAAGTGATTAAAGATTTACAGCATACGCAGCGGCATATAGCATGAAATGGGATTCATAGCCTAAGTGACATCGGCTGCTGCACATTCTCTACTGTACGTATGAAATCACCAAGCCGGGGCAGCCAAGAACCGTACTATTTACTAAACTAAAAACAGCCATTTAGGATACGTACGTTAGCCGTACGTGTGCTTTTTTTCATTCACTATGCTGCCGACTGCTGCTAATTAAGTCATTAAGGCACAGGGCTAGTCTGAAGCACAAATCTGCTAACGCAGGCGTTTTTTTATCTTCTGAGAATTGAACGCGCGGGGCGACGACCTCAGAGATAGAATCGCATTGACACCAGCCCAGCCTCGGAGCAGCCATCGGTTGAGCGTTGCACCACCAACGCTCCCCACACCAGGGCCGGATCTAGAAGGGGGGCAGGGGTGGGCAGTGCCCACCCAAATGTGCATCCTGCCCACCCAATGAAAGGTAATACCAGTGGTTTTCATCAGTAGTCCAGGGACCACCAGTGGTTGAGAGAGGTCCAGGTGGTCCCCAGGCTAAATGGTGGAAAGTTGGTTAACCAGGTGTAACTCATTGAGAGCATAAACTCTCAAGAAATAAAATATTCATCATGTGAATTAGCCCACGCCTACACAACTAGAGAATGTAGAAGATTAATGGTCATTTTGATCTGTATGTTTTTGTGTTTTGTTTCCCAAACCCAGCCTGGAATTGTGGACAAAAACAAAAGAAATCTTTAGTTTTGAGCTCAAATGCTGGATAAATAGTGGGCCCTGGTAAACCACTGCTTCATATGAAAACCTTTGGACGTTGCCCATACACCCTGCCATTCTTCCAGCCCACCCTAGTAGGGGCTGGCTAAATCCGTCCCCGTCCCCACACACCCCGCTTTGCATCGCGTGCGAAGGGGGGAGGTGCGATGGCTCTAAGCATGGTGTCAGAATGTAAATTAAGTACATCTGCGGCGCGCTGCTGCGGTGGTGAAGGAGACGTCGCGGGAGGCCGCCGCGGCGTGGTTTTCATGCACATCATATATACGCTTCAGGGAGTCGCCTGTAGTGCGCGCATGCATTGCACACACGCAAACACACACGTGTGGCACGGCTTGTGTATGGCGTGGCTCGCAGATGAGCAGGAAAAAATGTATTTGGGACAGGCACGGCGGGCAACCTGTCAAAATCACAAAGTGTGGCAGTGTGTGTGTGTGTGTGTGTGTGTGTGTGTGTGTGTGTGTGTGTGTGTGTGTGTGTGTGTGTGTGTGTGTGTGTGTGTGTGTGTGTGTGTGTGTGTGTAGGTTCAGACCACATAACAGTAAGACACAGTTAGCGAATGTCAAGACTCCTGTGATCAGAAGCACATACTGTAAACTCATGTGTGGGCAGGCACACATGCACACACACAGGGCCGGATCTAGGCATGGGCATGGGGGGGGCAAAGATATAAAGACATCAAAGATATTTCAAATTAAATGCTCATATTTAAAATGATCTGAAACACTACTACTGCTACTAACTAACTACAGCTGTGTCACCACTAAACCCACCGCATTTTCTCATTGAAAACAGAAAACTCTCTGAGTCAGACCTTTAGACCTTTATGCATTCTGCTAACTTCAACAACAACTGATGTTATTATTGATGTTTACTTGCCTAATAAAAGTCCAGTAACCGAAAATGGTATGGGTGCGATGAAGCCGCACCCATACTGTTTTCGCCTGCCCCCCCCCCCCCCCCCCCCCCCAATTGGGAAATGTTACATCCGGGCCTGACTGACACACACACACACACACACACACACACACACACACACACACACACACACACACACACACACACACACACACACACACACACACACACACACACACACACACACAACACACACACACACACGCACACACGAAGCCTCTAATGTGCTTGGGGAATGCAGAGGTACACTTAAAACGTCGGCTGCCTGTAACAGTCCAGTCCATTGTGCCACTAGGCCTCGGGCTACAAAACCCAGATTGACCTCGTCTCCCACTGACCTCGCGTTTTGACTCCCTGCGCCGACAGTCGGTGCATTCACACACGGGCGGATGTAAAAGTATACGGTCTATAATTCACCCTGTCGATGGAAGCCAGCAACCCAGCAAACCCGACGTTTGTAGATCCTGCAGATGCTCCGAATTGACGCCGAAGCGGGTTTCAACATCCAGATGTAAAGCTAAAAAATGTGGCTGCATGTTTTCTTTTTCTTTACCTCATTATGTCTGACAAAACACCTAGCCACGTCTGCTTCTAGCCGGTTTCTATTGTTTCTTATGGGCAGAAATAATGCCTAGGTACAAAAGGGTCTTACAAATGAGACTCCATGCTGGATTCTTTTAAGTTTTTTTTCCTCCCCCACTCGGCCGCCGCTCACGCCTCAACATGCAATTTTAGCCGCCAGTGACCATGCGAACAACTAATATACAAAGCGATAAAATAAGCTGTGATCTTTGTATTTGCCTCGTGTGAACCCAACGTACTGTATGGCACACCGGCACAGAACTAGGAGAGGAGAGAGATATTGACTGCATGTATTTCACAATAATCAGAAAAGAGAATGCCTAAAATCAACCCATATACTCACTGTTACTTTGCGTAAGCAGAGCCTGCAAGTACTGTGGTATGTAGTGTATTTACATGGTATCTGTATGTATGGTATGTGTGCCTCAGTGGGTCCCGAATTGGCTGTTGATGGTGACGTAACTAGGGTATGTTTCAAGGATGGTTTAAGGCCAAGGCCATGCACTGTCGGGCTTACTTGTGTGCAAAACGCAACTTGGCACCTGGAGAGTGTGTTTCTCGTTGGTAGAATGCACATACTCTTCCATATGTCCACTAGTGAAAGACGCACATTCATTCAAAACATCATCTGTTTTCTTGGATTTGGGTCCGTTTAAATGATCCCTGGTTTACAGTTGTTTAGAAGTGACAGTTTGAACAGATCTACAAGATCAATATATTCAATATAAGCTAGTAGAGTTAAATCTCACTTTGCCTAAATCTCAGAAGGGACAAACATAGTATAATTTTATCAATTATTTATATTGGATAATATCAATATCGGCCAACCAAATATACCCTTGTGGGTTCATCTGGTTTGATTTTACACTCTCAAGCATTAAATTATTCATCCTCTGAATAAGCCCAAGTCTATACAACTAGAGAATGTAGAAGAATGGTAATTTTCGATCCATGTTTGCCTGTTTTGTTTCCCAAATGCAGGGCTAAAATGTCCTCAAATGCTGAATAAAATAGTGTCAAAATGAAAACCAGTTGGTGTACATGCACTGAGGAGTGCAGTCATCAGGCATTAGCTCAGTACTTTTGATGGTATCTTTATTATTTGTTTTGTTTTCGCTCACCGCCTGTACTCCACACCTCTCATCACATCCACTGGCTGCTGTGTGACAACTGAATCTGCCTCCCTGATTGGGTCAACGGTGGCTTTATCTTATCGTATTCTCCGAAAAGGACTTTGGTTAGTGTCTGGGTGAGGAAATAGGCCTGTCAATCGTTATTGGATGACTAAGAACATAAAGCGACAGGGCATTAAGATAAGGCAACAGTCTGAGCATGGCGTTAAGGCATCCAGATGTATTGTAGGCGACGTGCGGTGCTGGCGGGGGGGGGGGAGGCGGTCCGGAAATTGGATGCAATACAGAATACACACGGAAGTGCACCGCGCACTTGCCCTCCGAAATTATGCTGTTACACAAACACTGGCCCTCTCCCGCTCTCTCTCACTCTGAGGCTTGCATGCACTGAATTGCTCTTTTCCTCTCTCTTGCACGCACGCGCACACCCACGCGCACACACACACACCACACACACACACACACACACACACACACGGAGTAGTCCAAGAAAATTGTCCTTACAATGTCTATTTTCCTAATTCTATAATACTAAAAGCTGGCCCTCAAAATAGCCACACACACGCACTTACAGTATGCCAGCACAAATTCTACCATACTAAACTGTGTTAGCCTGGGCACCAGTCTTATTTGCTGCATTCTGTGTATCTGAAATGTCACTGCGCAAGTCAGTCTGGCCAGGAGTCTATGCCCACAGGTAGGCGGGGCATATGAAGATTGAAATGCAACCGAGGATTCTGATTGGTCTGTGGTTTGTTTGAGAAAAACAAACCACAAACCACCAAAACACTAGTCCACATTTGTTTAAACCCCATCCAATCAGAAACAACGTGGCTACGTAACAGGTGACGTCAGGGAAATGCAAGAAGTCAAGCAGCGCTCTGGCCAGACTGATTTGTGAAGTGACATTTCAGATGTGCGGAATGCAGCAAATCCAGCTGGAATCCAGGCTTGATCCTCTATAGTCATGCGCACACACACACACACACACACACACCCCACCCCCCCACACCCCCCCCCCCCCCCCCACACACACACAACACACACACACACACACACTCCAGCACACCTTGAAACGCTGTGGCCCTGTGACCCAGGCTCCACTCCCTAATTGCCCTCTGTTGTAATGTTATTCGTTCACTTATGTCATGGCCTCAAGCACTTTGCCCATCCACCCCCCTTTCCATTGAAAAGAACCAAAGCAGGGAAGTCAATGATTGCTTTTGACTTTTCGAGAGCACCAAAGGGCCCCACAGTGTGTGTGTGTGTGTGTGTGTGTGTGTGCGTGTGTGTGTGTGTGTGTACGTTTTAGCAAAAAACCCACCCGCAGAAGCAAGAGCCCTTTTTAATGAGATTGCCTCCTTTTTATGCCGACAGGATAACAGAGGACTGTGGGTTGATGGCATAAGGCCGCCCACCTCCTTCTCCTTCTCCTCCTCCTCCCTAACGATCAATACTGTGCTAAGGCATACCAATGCAGGAGTTGAGAACAACCTGTATTTAATTTGGCCCAGGAGAACGTCCGGGGCTGTGTTAAAGGCTAGCCGGCCCTGTAACTTCTTCCCTTTTAAGAGTAATGCGAAACCATTAACCTTAAACCATCCTTAGTCAAAGTGGACTTCGTCGCACCGTCAACAACGGCACGGGAATAAAACGCATTAGCATTGAAATTCCGACCCGGTTCCTTCTATTCACTGGCGCAGGGATAATCAGATTTCTCGTCAGCTCCTCGGTGCCAAAGGATGTTTTCGCGCAAAAAAAAAGAGGCTCTGCGAGGGGAAAAGAACGTTTGCCGGGTATAGAGAGAGCTGAGCAGTCCGGACCCTTTCATGACGTCGCCCCGTGTTCCAGAAATGGAATCCTCCATTCATTTTCCTCATAGACTTTTAGAAAAATTATCTATATAAAGACGATTACGCCGCAGACAAAGACAACTCGGGTCGTGGTAAATCATGACAACAAGCACAATATTACCATACAATATCTAATTAGCAAGAAGAAAAAATAGCAGGATACAACGCATTTTGTTTCGTTTTTCTTCTTATTAGAAATTATTTGATTGTCACAAACGATTGTGTGTGTTGTCATGATTGAGTTGGCTTTGTCTACGACGTAATCGTCTTGATATGAATTATTTTCAAAAAGTCTATGAGAAAAATGAATGGGAAATCTATTTCTGGAACAGTGCAACATCACAAGACTACTCAGCAGCAGGATAGATCCCTTTCGCCTTCCCATCTGGTCTCACTTAAAAGTTTTTCTTCGTTTTTTAGTGAGGGGTGGGGGGAGTGGTGGGGTTCCAGGATTGTGTGGCAGCCGAGTGGCATCCGTGTCAAAACATTTTGTGTCACTAATCTCGGAGAGGCCCCCTGTTTTCCACTGTACCGCGTAGCCACGCTTTGATCAAGCCTCGCGCGCAGAAACTCTTGACTCTCTCCAATCGACGGAACAATATGGACCCTATTTTCTCGGGGAGGAGGGTCCCATTGGCTGCTGCTGCGCGCCTCCCTCCTGTCGTAGTGGGGTGCCCAAAAAGCCGGAGTGATGAGGGGCTACTTTTTCCAGCCTCCGGCCTTTCCCTTTCCATTCTCCTCATCTCTCCCTCGCGTCGATCTGACAGGGGGATCTGGGTTCCGCCCCGCGCAACGGGCCGTCAGGAGGAAGGACGGCGGACGGCGGGGTAATCTTTAAAGCAAACTCGGAAACTCTATCCTCGGCCGCCATCATCTCCCTGCCAGGCGCTACCCTACCGCCTCCCTGCCTCCGTTACAGCCGGCCAAAGAGGGAAGGGAGAACGGGAAATTCACTTCAGAAGTTTTGCGCCTCTATAGTATGACTGCCGGGGGAGAGAGAAGAGGAGAGGAGAGGAGAGCGGAGCCAGGAATCTCTCTGGTTGACTTGCTGGCAGCTGACGTGAAGATGAAGAAGAAGAAGAAGAAGACTCTATGGGCCTGCATGGTCGGAGAATCTGGCACGCAACTCGGCGGGCCAGTTGGTTTCTGCACGCCGGGCGCAGTGCGGGTTTGCTTGGGGAGTTTTGCATGGCGTCTATACACTCAGTGACAGACGATCCAATACACACAGCTGATACCCTCAGGCTGGCAGGGATAATGGCGTTGGACACTGATTGGGGAGATCGTATTTATTGAGCCATTTAGGATGAAGTTTGAGACGAATGGTTCAGAAGTGACAGAGTTAGAATGGGCATGGATAATTTCAGTCTATATTTCAGGTATAAAAGTTCACAAGGGAGCTTGCCATTTCCTGTGGTGGTTGTCAGTCACTAGCCTCTTGTCAGAGTAATGTACCCTATTTGCCTGAATATAAGACTATGGGCTCCATTTTCGTTTCCATCTAAACCCCTTATCCTAAACCCCTTATCATTTTTTTTTTACTATTTTGAAAAACTTTTTGGAATTGTTCAACATGCCTATCTATTGACACATTGTGAGCTTGTAGAAAGGCCATTTAAACTATTGAAAATGTTCTTTTTTTAATAGTTTAAAAAGTTAACGGATAAGGGCTTTAGCGGTGACGAAAATGGAGCCCTATGTGTTTTTCTAATGATAATGTCCTAACTTTTTGACATTCAATTTTCTTCTTCCACAAAAGAGTTTTGAAAAATGGCGGTTGTCCTATAACCAGAGGCCGGTCTATGTTGCCTCTGGTCTCAACTTTGTGTCCCTATCTCTAGATCTCAAACTAGATCATCACTCTGCAGAGTGCAAACTTGCATGCTGCACACAAGGCGGCCATGGCCTACTTGTGCGCGAGCTGAGCGGGCTAATAGTCACGTCATCATTACATCATCACCTAAACCGGCCAATTGGAGTATCCCGAGGGGCCTAACACCGTGCACTGATCGCCTTACTTGGGTGAGCACATAGTTTACATACTTTAAATACTTTTGGTACCAAAAGACACCTAAGATAATAGAATCCAACATGCATTTATGAAAAAAGGACCCAAAAATCTTGCTATGCAATGCTTTGTGTAAGTACTTCACCAGAAATTTGTGCTATATTGTGCTATTCTGGCTTGATGAGGCTGGTCACTTAGGTGTGTCAAATAATGGCTTGGTATTGTCTTGTCAGTGGTCATGGACCCCACAAGCACCCTTATAAGGTAGATCGTTTCCTCATCATTATCACCTAATAAAGCCAGCCATGGCCAAAACGTCATCACAGACCATGCCAGTGTTTTAATACACTAAACACGGTGGAGCAGTAGCTGTTATGCAGACTTCTTTTAGTCTTTAATTGCCATTCTTTGGCCCACTTCTACCAGCGAGGGGTCTTGGATTTTCTCCCCACCAAAAACGTGCAGGCATTATCTTGAATTTAAGAGGTTTAATCAAATCCTGCACTTATGCCTTACTTATAAAATTAAATAAAAAAAAGGAGCAGCACTGCTGCTTGCTCTGCAGATAGAGGGAGAATAAAAGCATTATCCTGTGCAAACCGGTCGGACGGATCCAAACCAATTAGTGGATTTAAATGGTGTACATTTGTGTGATAATGCAGGCGAGGGCGAGGGGCAGCCATTTGGGCTGCGGAGCTTTATGCATTTTTTCCCCCCCTTGTTGCTCTAACACAATATCATTAGTTCAGGGCAAATCTGTGTAATTCCATGCAAAAACATTCGCACTGCAGGATCATTAAAATAATAGATAGCAAAACAAAACTCCCTGCAGACCAGGCGACTCGACGCGCTCTGATCGTGAAGGTTGACGGTATATGGACAACAGCATATGGCAAGGCAGAAAAAAAAGTCGTAAATTAGCACGGCAGATTTCTGCCATTTTGATAAAACATTTCCACTTCATAACAATGGCAGCCCCGGGAGATGATGGGGAGGGGGGTAGCTGGTAGGAAATTTCTCCCCGATGGATGGGTTTTGACGGCTGGCCTGCTTTGAACATTCATTCAGATGCCGGGTGTAGTCACACAGCCCTAAAAATCTGTAATGGATTTCATGCTCTCTCGCTCCAGACGGGAGGGACTGACTGTCTTGCAGAGATGACTGATGAGGAGAATATGCAGTGTTCCGCGCCTCGTTTCTCTCACCTCAGCCGTGTGAAGATGTCTGGTGTGATGAAAACGCCCAGAGGCCACTGTTCCAGTTCCTCGTGCTTAGACACATTAACCATGTATGTATGTGGTGTCGGCCTAACCCGGATTTAGCTGGATTTGTTCGTTCATTCAAATAAAGGCAGGTGGAAATGAGGCGATCTACAAGCTAACTGGGATCCGTTGTGAGTTTAAGGATTGGATGTTTTTTGCTATTCATCACACAATGGTATACATATAGGGCTTAAAGAACAACTTTATTTGTTTAACCAATGTTAATGTTTTACGGTTGTTCTTTTAGAAAGTAAAGATTGGTGTTAATTGTTTTACATTCCTTGCTTTCTTCAGTTTTAGGGATTTTAGCTGCAGGAGGGACCATTCGAACATTGTCCTAAATACATATTTGTTTACAGAAAAGTAAAGCTATTTTGCTTTTTTTTAATCTACATCCTAATAAACCCCAAGACATTACATCTGGCCACAAATGATCTACTGAATGTAACAAACTGCCATATTGAACCTCTGGGTCAGGCATACAATAATATGGAGTATGTAGAGTGCAGTGTGGTGTGCTGCTTCGCACACATTCAGAGTGACGCCGAGTATATTAAAGTACGTAAATTAAAAAAATAAATAAATGAAACCTGTAAATGAAATTCCACTGCCCTCACCTTTTTCTGGTGACTGATATAGTCCTCCTAATATGGCATGCGACTCTAGAACCGGCATATGCCGGTGGAACACGAGCGGCATACCACTCTAGAACCGCATATGCCGCTGAGCGACTAGAGGCATACCATTTACCACTTTTCGATCTCGGCGCTGCTGCACATTCAGTAGATCCTGTGAACTTCCGTGGCCCGTTATAATTTCATAGATAATAAGAAAATAATTTGCTTTAATACATTCTCCCTAGCATAGCTAAAATCCCTAAAACTGGAAAGAAGAAGAAAGCAAGAAATGTAAAACAATTGACACCCATATGTTACTTTCTCTAATAACCTAAAACATGAAGCTCAGTTGAAAAAAAACAAATAACAAAACAAAGTTGTCCTTTAAGTGGTTAAATGGCTGCAGTCGGTGTTATCCGCCAGTGATAGAGGCAGTGATAGCTTCTGACCTAGCTTACTGCCCAGAGCTCCGCCTGATATCTAAACAAACCCTTTTCACAGCGTGTGTGCGTGCAGGCGTACGCGTGTGCATGTGTGACCATGAGACCCTCGTCCACTGTACAAAACCACTTCACTCTGAAAGCAAACATCACCATTGGTATATATCGGCCAACACAGAAAATGTTGGTCTCGGGCTCCAAAGAAGTTCAAAGTCACAAATTAATTATGTTGGCGCCGCTGCAGCCATAATATTCCCTCCTCCACTACCGTAGCCGTAAGACAAATTATTTCTCTGCATAATGCCTTTGGAAAATAAGGGTTGGCGAAAAAAAGGTTTCATGACATTTCATGACATTCAAGCCGTCGTGCAAATTGGATATTCAGAGAGAGAGAGGAGTGGGCACAGGTAGAGAACCGGATATTTCCGGTGTAATTGTGGAAGCATGAACAGTATCTTCAGAGCACCTACTGGAAATACAGTTAGCTAAAGGCAGAGCATGTTTAACCACTTAAATGTGGTAAAGTGGGGGCGGGAGTGTGTACAAGTACAATACAGCTGTACAGTCTGTTTTGTTAAGTACATTATAAAGGGTTTACGGGGTCAAAGGTGCAGCTTAAATCACGTTCACCAAAGTGCAGCATGAAACAGAATCCTGTACTGAATGATGTTTCCAAATGCGAGCAAGACAAAAAAAAAAACAACACTCAGGCATGGCCAGAAATCAATGTTAATGAATAAATAATGAAATGTATGCTTATAGCCACTTAACCCAGACGTCGTCTTATGGCTAAAATCAAACAGAAAAAAAGAATCGTACGCGATTCTACGGTGGCTTCGCCATAACGCATGTTAAGTAAGGGACAACGGCTTTAGTGCTTAAAATATTCATACGTGTGACCATTAACATAATTATGGAGCAGGTATATCAACTTATGAATTAAACATGCAGTAGACACCATGTAGGTATGTATGTATGAATGAATGTAAGTATGTAAGGTTAAGCACCAAAGCACATTAACACTAATTCTGGGACCAACATGTGCCGATCTAACAGATCTATAGAGTCGAGAGTGGTCAAGGATAGATCCCTGGAGCATTCCGGTCAAGGAAGTATTTTTTTTTTTTCCGTTAACATAATATGTTAACCACTTCAACCCTAGATCTAGCTACTAATTAATTAAACATACAACAGACACCGTGTGCAAATGAAATATTAAGCACTTTAACACCCAAGCGCTCTGTGTTTAGAATTCCATAAGGCACCGCCATGACTGTCCACATTCAACATGAAGGTCTCTCTGGAGAAAGCAGCAACTACAGCGTAGCACCGGCACAGCAATTTGCGCCACACGCACACACACACACACACACACACACACACACACACACACACACACACACCAGGGGCGGATGAAAACATTCCCCATTTGGGGGGTTAGAGGACTTTTATTAGTCAAGTAAAGCATCAATAATAACATCAGTTGTTGTTGAAGTTGCAATAGACACGCAGCATGCATAAAGCTAAAGGTCTGACTCAGAGAGTTTTCTGTTTTCAATGATGAAAATGCTGTTGGTTTAGTGGTGGCCACAACTGTGGTTTAGTTAGTAGCAGTAGTATAGTTTTCAGATCATTTTAATAATAAGCACTTTAATTTGAAGTATCCTGAGTTGTCTTGCCTGCCAGGGCGTTTAGGGGGGCACCCCCCCCCCCCCCCCCCCCCCCCCCCCAGTCCATGCCTAGAACCCGCCCCTGACACACAACACACACACACACACCACACACACACACACACACACACACACACACACACACACACACACACACACACACTACACTAACCTACGTGAATGCCCTTGTCTTCTATCCATTTATTTTAAAAACATTATTCTTGACTTCAAGTTTTCTTTCATTTTTCTTCACGACGCCATGGAGCTGTGAATGGTTTACTTTTAAAGAGACGGCTATACTGCACATAGATAGAAAGATTAGTACCGTATATACATTCTCTAGACAGCTTGGTCTTTGATCACGCAGTACAGAAAGAAAAAAATCTAAAAACAAAAGTCTGATCCGATTTCCACAAATACTGGATTCTGATTTCTCTGCTCTCCGTTGCATGCCATAATCTGCAAAGGTTTCGTTCTGTTCAACACATTTTACCATAAAACATTTCAGCAGCAGACCTAGCTTGGGGTGCAGCAGTTCTCGGGTAGTAGATGCTGAGGCGTGGGCGCAGAAACCGCGGGCTCCGCATCGTTTTATCTTGATGTGAAGCAGCAATGAGAAATGCGTCTGGCTACGTACAGGTCCTACATCACTGTCCCGGCCATCAGCACGGTTATGGATTGTAATAAATGGTTAGGCTCAAACGTGACAACACAATGGATGGCATGGACTCAGTGAGATATCAGAGGACTCCTCCTCACATAGACCAAACATTATTCACAGTTAATATGTATGTATTCAACAACCTCCTCCTCCCTCCCTCCGCTTGGGAGGTGAGGTTTGGAAGTGCGATATGTTTCACCACAAGAGCTTATGAATTCATCTGGCTGGAGCGGAGGGGGGAAGAGAAAAAGGAAAGACCGGTCCTGGCAACGGTACGTGTTAGGGGGGAGTAATACATCACCAGGGGGCCTCTAACCCAAAGTGTAACATATTGATCTGTTGTCCTGGATAAAATGTTGAAAAGTTGAGCAAAATAACATCAGTCATC